>CM076570.1:307341942-307824442 GCA_034641835.2 Pinus albicaulis | reverse complement strand
GATTCTAGCTAGTTGTAGTTCATTCTTGTGTCGTAATGTTTTGGGTTACCTGGCCAGACAGATTGTAATAGCTCCTCCCGACTAATGTTTTTTTTTATCTCTGGTACACCCTTCTAGGGATGCCTTTACTATTACCGATTAATCACCCGACGAACATAGTCGCTTGTCCGAATCGGGGAAGGGCAATTGGAGAAGCTTTTCAAGATTGCTGCTCCTCCTCTCAATAATAAACTGCAACGACTGGTTTTTTGCAACTTGCGTGTTCCAGAAGCCTCGTCTTCATATTCATATTGTGGGGGAAGACTCACCTTCATATTAAGTTATTCCAGAAGCCATGGCAGACTCTGCAATCCTGAACATTCATGGAAATGCTGCAAGTTCATCGAGTTTATCCAGCACTACCAGTAGCCAAGGTAGTAGCATCAACAGCATAGGCCGTTGAAGCAGTTGAGTCAACAGCAAATGTAGATACAGTGATACCCTATTTATGAGCACATCAATTAGGACCGCTTCACCGTTCCCTTGAGGACCGCCTTACTATTGTAACGACCCCCAAAGCCGCCCCAGCCAGAAAACAGAGAAACAAAGCAAGAAAATATATTACATAACAAACCATTGTAAAGTATTTATGTGCTTCCTGGCATATTTGTAAGAATTAGTTCAAAACGAAGCTCAGAGAAGGAATAACAAATAGAACTGAGCCATTTAGCATTCTGTACATGCATATGCCCAACAACAAAAGCTTGAAATCCATCGATGCAAGCAGCAAATGCCTCTTCTCTGTGTTCAGCCAACTCAGAGCTGCTAAGGGATAACAGCTTCTCTTCTCTCAAGCTCTCGTGCCAGGGAAATACCAAACTCGTCGCCACATCAACAGCTGTTGTTGTTCAACCCCTTGCAAGTGAGTACAACCAATATTGCTCTCTTTTGTATTTTCTTGCTCTGTTTCCTCCGCTCTTCTGCAATAAAAATTGGTATTTTCTTGCTCTGTTTGCTCTGCTCTTCTACAATAAAAATAAAATTGGACGATTTGATAGATGGGTATGATTTCTAGTGGGGAATTTGACGCTATCTACGTAGGTAACCGTTGCCGAACTCTCCGGAATCTCCGCGGAGAATCTCCGCTAAAGAGCTGATGGGAGACGATGGCAAGGCAGAAATACTCTGCATTTTGCTACTCCAAGAAAATCTCCTCTTGCAATGTTCTTGTCATCTCAACCAACTCTGGTCTGCATCTCAGAAGATTTTTCGAAGTTAAGTGCATCTCAGAAGATTTTTCGAAGTTAAGAGCCAAAACCGACTGGCTGAAGCCAAATGTAATAACACCAATACAGCTGCTTTCGGTCATGAAGCAATGGTCGATAGCGTGAACAGCAGTGACATCACGCTGGCAAGTGTAGGTAGCCATGTGTAAACCAATGAACAATGGTGAGCCATGCGTAAACATTAAGGATTAAGGATTTAAAAAGTATATGTTCATGTAATTTTAACATAAAATGCTTGTCTATTAATGCTAGCATTAATCAATTTCATGAAAACATTCCAAATGAATGGAAACCTATTCTAATTTTTTCTCAGATCTTGCCTCGATATGAGGCCAAATAAGACCATTAAATTTCTGATTGGTTGAAATAGTGGTGAAAATTTTCTTATTCGTTGCTAAAAATCACTTTATAAAATATAACTTTAAGACTTTAGGTTAATTACTTGGTTTGCAACTTCATTTCTTTGCAAATTAATCGAATCGAAAAAATCGATTACAATAGTCCCTGCCAGCCCCGAAGGGGCAGGGACTAATAAGAGCACACATAGGTATCCACTCATACTTATCGATGATCGCGGAAAAAAATGAGATACTCATAGGCTATATTTAGCTTTATGGACTTAAAATAATTTCTCTTTCACCACAAAATTTATGAGTGTCTATCTTTTCACAAATTATATAATTGTATTAATTTTAATTTTGTATAGATTTTTAATTCTATATATAATTAATCATAATTATAAAAAACTTTTCCCATCAATCTTATTCAAAATCTAATTATACCAAAAAAAATATCCAAATGTTTATCATTTAAATTTTATTTTTCATAAACATGAATATAGCTTAGTGTGGCATATTTCGTCGTTTAATTAGTCTGTTTTTTTGCTTTGAAAATCATGGAAATTTCGGTAAAATTTTAAGATATTTTTGTAAATCCACGTTATAACTATCAAACTTTAATAATATGGGTGTCCTAGAGATTTTTGATGGTGCTGAATCCATTTCCGCCATCAAAACCATGATTCAAACACTGTCATCTTGTTAGAAAACTCCTAATATTTCTCCACCAAACAACAAAACCAACAAGAAAATCTAAATCTTCAGATCACTGCTTTTGACATGGTAACTATATGTCAGGCCCACGAGTTGGACGCCCACGACTCGGGTGAGTCGGGCGCCCCTCACGGGCGCTCATGAACGATTCAGTAGACGGGCGTGCGCCACGGCAACGGGCGCGCCCACACGGCGTCTCGGCCGTATTAAACGAGGGCAGTTGGAACGGTTATAGCGACGGTGACACGACCAATTCTAGACACAGTGAGTGAAGCGGCGTGACACCAACGATGAGCCGACGGGTGATAATACGAACGAAGGGCGCGTGGTTAGCCAAACGAAGGGGTCGGCCGAGACCACCGACGCCCCACCACGACAAACGTTGTGGTATAAAAACAAATGGTGAACGAAGGTTTGAACCAACAAACGGCGAGCTATCTAAGCGTCACCGCAACAAAGGACTTGCGGATCAACCAACGGATGCGCCTGCTGGGCGGGCAGCCAACGGGAGAAACGAGCCAACGAACTTGAGACGCGACGGTGGTGGCGCACGACAGCACAGGCGCTGCGGTGAATCGAGCGACAACAAGACGGGCACGTCGCACGGGCGCACTACGCGTACTAGACGAGAGTCGGAGTTACGGTGGGCGCGCGGGCACAAGTGTAACGGCGGGCGGCCGCGACACGGGCGCGGGTCGAGTCGGGTGACTCACGACCCGCCCGAAACGTCACGGGTCGAGTCGTGCATGACTCTATTGTAAAAACAGGCTCTCGACCTGTATAATCCAGCGAGACAATTTTATCATATTTAATATATAAAATTGTGTTTCTTTAATCTGTTTTGGTGCATTTCTGAATTGTGGCTGTTGTTTTATATTTCCACTATAAAACGTAATTAACAAGTGAAGACTAACACTTAAAAAAAATAAGTTAAGGCGTAGTCTGGAAGATGGTAAAAACGAAAGGAGGCCGTTTAGCCGGTGCCGCACGACCCGCCAGCAAGGGCGCACAAGATGGGGGCGTGACAGATGGTATCGGAGCCAGCAAGAAATGTTACCGTAAGCAGGTATGTATGCAGTCAGAGGTTTCTCATGAAGCTTGGTTGCATAGCTTGGGTTTTCTTGACCTAGAGCTTCTAGGCAAGAATGTGCAAGCACTGGTGGACACAGGTGCCACACACAACTTCATGTCGACAGAAGTAGCGAAGGTAGTTGGGCTGCAACTACTTCCCAATGATGCGGAAGTAAAGGTAGTGAACTCCAGGACTAAAGTGTCGGGTTTGGCAAACGAAGTACCGGTTTGTATTGGTGATTGGCAAGGTTGTCTAGACTTCACCGTGATGGAGATGAGCGACTTTGACATGATATTGGGGCAGGACTTTTTGAAGGGCAACCATGTGGTTGTTTCACCTTCTAGCAGTGAGATAGTTATATGGAAGGACTCACGATGGTGGACTATACCTACTCCTGCGCAGCGTAGGGAAGTGAGTGTGTGGTACATTTCTGCACCAAGTATGAGCAAAGCTATGAAGGACCCAGGGATCGAGACTTTTGCGACAGTCATCCGAGGAGTCAAGACTGATGGAGTGGGGATGCCTATTCCTGCCGAGATTTCCGATGTGCTAGAGCGATATGCGGACCTTATGCCTAATGAGCTTCCGAAAGTACTACCACCAAGACGTGCAGTGGACCATGCCATTGAGCTAGAGCCGGGGAAGGAACCTCCAGCCAAAGCTCCCTATCGACTGTCAGGGCCGGAATTGGAAGAGTTGAAGAAGCAGCTGAAGGACTTAGCCGAGGCAGGTTTCATTCGACCTTCAAGGTCCCCGTATGGTGCTCCAGTATTGTTCCAATGGAAGAAGGATACGAATGAATTACGGATGTGCTGTGATTATCGTGCGTTGAACAAGAAAACGATAAGGAACAGATATCCTATACCGTTAGCAGCGGATTGTTTCGATATGCTTGTGAAAGCCTGAGTGTTTTCCAAGCTGGACTTGAGACAAGGGTATTATCAAGTGTGGATAGCTGAAGGAGACGAGAGGAAGACCGCGATAGTGACGAGATATGGAAGCTTCGAATTCCTAGTCATGCCATTCGGGTTATGCAACGCTCCAGCCACGTTCTGCACTTTGATGAACGACGTACTGCGTCCACACCTTAACACCTTTGTGGTGGTGTACTTGGATGACATCGTTATTTTCAGTGATAACATGGAGGATCATAAGAAGCATTTGGCATTAGTCTTCGAAGCGCTAAAGAAACATCAGCTATACTTGAAGAAATCCAAGTGTATGTTCGCTCAGACCGAGATTCCGTTCCTTGGACACATTGTTGGGCCGGGTTATATACGGATGGAGCCTAGTAGAATCAAGGCAATAGAGGATTGGGCAGAACCGAAGAATGTCCATGATATGAGGGTTTTCTTGGGAATGACTAACTACCAACGAAAGTTCGTAGAGGGGTATTCCAAGATAACTGCACCACTGACGGGCCTTTTGAAGAAGGGGAAACGATGGAGTTGGACCGAGAAGTGTCGTGAAGCTTTTGAAGAGCTGAAGAGAAGGATGGTGACAACACCGATACTGAGGCTACCTGATTTTGAGAGACCCTTTGAGGTCCACACTGATGCTTCAGATTTTGAAATCGGAGGGGTTCTATTGCAGGATGGACATCCAGTGGCTTATGAAAGTCGGAAGTTGCAGGATAGAGAGCGCAGATATCCGGTTCACGAGAAGGAAATAACTGCCATCATTCATTGTCTGCATGTCTGGAGACATTATTTGGTTGGGAAACCATTCGTTGTCAAGACTGAAAACGTTGCTGCAAGTTACTTTGCATCACAACCGAAGTTGTCAGCGAAGCAAGCACGTTGGCAGGACTTCTTGGCTGAGTTTGACATGACTCTTGAGTACAGACCGGGGAAGCTCAATGCTATGGCAGATGCCCTCAGTCAAAAGGCATAGCTAGTAGCATTGGAAGCCGAAGGCCGAGTTGATAGGACAAGAAGCAGGGTCAATATGCCTGCGGAGATGCAAGAAAGACTTAGAGCTAGCGTGGAAACAGATACACAAGCGAAGTTGATCATGAAGCAGGTTAAGGAAGGGAAGACATGCAAGTTTTACTTGCGGGATGGCTTCTTGTTCTATGGAGACCGACTTTACATTCCAAAGTCATTGGGACTTAGGAGGCACCTTTTGAAGGAATGCCACGACTCAACTTGGGCTGGCCACCCAGGTCAACGTCGGACTATGGCGTTGTTGGACAGGGGATACTTCTGGGAGAAGATGAGCCAGGAAGTAGAGGAGTATGTACACACGTGCATCATTTGTCAACAAGACAAATCGGACACTCATAGACAGGGAGGATTGTTGCAGCCTTTGCTGATTCCGGAGAGACCATGGGCAAGTGTCTCTATGGACTTCATTTCTCACTTACCAATGGTTCAGGGGTATAATGGGATCATGGTCATTGTTGACCATTTTTCCAAGTATGCTACATTCGTTCCGACGAAGCTACCATGTGGGGCAGAGATGACAGCTGAGCTTTTCTTCAAATACGTTGTGAAGTATTGGGGGATACCGATGAGTATCGTATCTGATAGAGATTCATGTTTTACAGGGAAGTTTTGGAATGCCCTGTTCAAGCTAGTTGGGACAGAATTGCTGCAAAGTTCGAGTTACCATCCGCAGACAGATGGGCAGACCGAACGGATAAACGCATTTCTGGAGGACTACTTGAGACATTATGTTACGGCTGATCAGCAGAATTGGCCAGGACTCCTGGATATTGCTCAGTTTAGCTACAATATGCAGAAGAGTTCCGCAACAGGGTATTCTCTATTCGAATTGGTCAATGGACAGATGCCACTTGCGCCGCATACGGTGTTACCAAGAGGATTTGGCAAGAGCCCCCATGCCAAGAGGTTCTTGACAGCATCGGAAGAAAACTTGGAGATAGCACGGATGCATCTGCATGATGCTGCAGAAAGGATGAAGAAACAGGCAGATAGAGGTCGAACGGATGCACACTTCGATGTTGGAGACAAGGTTTATCTGAGGATCACCGGAGATCAGTTTCAGCCACCTAAGGGGACTGCTAGATCTTTGACGAGACGATATGATGGGCCTTTCCGCATAAAGAAGAGGATTGGTGAAGTTGCATACGAATTGGAACTTCCAGACCATATGCATGCCAGGCACCCTGTCTTCCACATAAGTCAACTGAAAAGAGGCAGACTTGATGCTGATGATCCAAATCGAGCAGCACCACCGAGAGGACCAGCGATGATCATTGACAAACCAGACTTAGTTTTGGAGAAGATCCTTGATCTTCGAACAACAGGAGTTGCGGGCAATGCACGGAGAGAATTTCTCATTCAGTGAGAAGGTCGACCGGAGGATTCAAGCTGGGAACCGGAGGAAACGCTGTGGAGATGGAAGAAAGAAATAGCAGAGTTTGACGAACAGTTGATGAGGTCTATCGGATTGCCGAGGACGGAAATGACTCAAGGTTGGGGAGTATGTCAGGCCCACGAGTTGGACGCCCACGACTCGGGTGAGTCAGGCGCCCCTCACGGGCGCTCATGAACGATTCGGTAGACGTTCGCGCGCCACGGCGACGGGCGCGCCCACACGGCGTCTCGGCCGTATTAAACGAGGGCGGTTGGAACAATTATAGCGACGGCAACACGACCAATTCTAGACACGGTGAGTGAAGCGGCGCGACACCAACGACGAGCCGACGGGTGATAATACGAACGAAGGGCGCGTGGTTAGCCAAACAAGGGGGTCGGCCGAGACCACCGACGCCCCACCACGACAAACGTTGTGGTATAAAAACAAATGGTGAACGAAGGTTTGAACCAACGAACGACGAGCTATCTAAGCATCACCGCAACAAAGGACTTGCGGATCGACCAACGGATGCGCCCGCCGGGCGAGCAGCCAACGGGAGAAACGAGCCAACAGACTTGAGACGCGACGGTGGTGGCGCATGACAGCAAGACGGGCGCTGCGGTGAACCGAGCGACAGCAAGACGGGCACGTCGCACCGGCGCACTACGCATACTAGACGAGAGTCGGAGTTACGGTGGGCATGCGGGCACAAGTGTAACGGCGGCGGCCGCGACACGGGCGCGGGTCGAGTCGGGTGACTCACGACCCGCCCGAAACGTCATGGGTCGAGTCGTGCACGACTCTATTGTAAAAACAGGCTCTCGACCTGTATAATCCAGCGAGACAATTTTATCATATTTAATATATAAAATTGCGTTTCTTCAATCAGTTTTGGTGCATTTCTGAATTGTGGTTGTTGTTTTATATTTCCGTTATAAAACGTAATTAACAAGTGAAGACTAACACTTAAAAAAAATAAGTTAAGGCGTAGTCTGGAAGATGGTAAAAACGAAAGGAGGTCGTTTAGCCGGTGCTGCACGACCCGCCAGCAAGGGCGCACAAGATGGGGGCGTGACACTATATAACCTTTGCATAGAGAGTTGTACGACCATAACCACCGGTGGAAGAAAGAACATTGGAGGACATCGTATACATCAACCCGGTGACGAGAATTTACACACGTGGAACAAAGAAACATCGGTTCCACAACAAAGTCCATCTATGACTGGAGTTGAAGATTGGTAATGTTCCTAATTTTTTTTTCTCATACCATGGAAAAGTGAGAAAGGGTTGAGAACATATATAAAATATTGTATGGTATTTAACCGGTAACGTAGGTAAGCTAAGTATTATGAGGGGTGTAATTTGATAAGCAATCTTTGTGATATGAGGATGTTGTGAAAATTTGAAGTTAAGGTTTAAATTTTTTTTGATTACTAGCTTCACTTAATTGCTATATATATATAAGACAAGGCACGTGTATTTATCTCTCTAAAAGATTTTTTTATGAAAATATGTGTTGTATGTTAAACACCACTCAAGTTTTATTAAAAGGTGTGTTGTGTGTGAGAGAACAAAAAGATTTATTGAATCATGGCCATGTTGCAAAATTTGATTCTAAGAGATATATAAAAGTTTTATGTCAATTTCTTAAAAGGAAAATGCTCATACAACTAACCTTAAATGTGGTTTGAATTTAAACAATATTCTCAAATAATTGATATAGGTGAGAGGATTGAAAACATGTTGTAACCTTGTTATTTTCTGAAATGTGGTTTGAATTTAAACAATATTCTTAGCTTTGTAGTATAATTGATATAGGTGAGAGGATTGAAAACATGTAAGCAACTCGAAGCATAACATTTTAAGGCGGCATAGAATAAATGTGAATGAGGCACTAAAGTAGGTGAAATCATAAAGCAAGTATTGCCAATATTCTGAAATGCTAAAGCTCTGTAGCGTAATTGATATGTGTGAGAGGATTGAAAACATGTTGTAATTAATTGGAAGTATAGCATTTTAAGAAGGCATAGAATAAATGTGTATGAGGCACTAAAGTAGGTGAAATCACAAAGTAAGTATTGCCATAATGATAAGGAAAATCTAAGTTAAAAGATAAAATAGTTTTTTTTTTTTTTTTTCAAATGATGAATATTCAATAAAATTAAATTGATTGTAAATCTAACAAAAAAAAATGTTGTAGTGGTGGATTTTAAAATGTATTCTTTCTATTTTATGCTTCTCAATAAAATATTCCAAGCAAATGATGGAAGCATGTTGTGAATACTTAATGGAAGAAAGCTTTAGGTATTGTAGAATTAAGAAATGGTTGGCTAATAAGGTATATGAGGGAAGGATACAAATAGAAGTGGAAATTCAATGCTAATACAAATGTTATCATAATAGTTAAGTCAAAATAAATTGTAACCGTGAACCAATTTCTCTTTTGGCTATTAAAAATAAAACTTTTAATTTTGATTCTCATTATCAACATGTAATTGGGGTTTTGAAGGTGAAAGAATCATTTTGCAATCACGTAAAGGGCTAGTGCAAGTAAGAAAATGATATAGTCCTATAGTGAGATTATATACCTTCAAAGGGCCTAGCATCCATGTTACAATTTGAGATCACCGATATAAAGATAGACTTTTAGTCTTGCATATAATTGAGAATGATTGTTTCATGCAATTATTGTAGCATTTCAAAGAAAAAATTAAGGAAGACCCCACTAATATAATTAGATTTTAAAACAATTGGTTGTTTATAATTCAATGACTAGAGTATAATAAAATAAAATGGTTTACTTACTATAAAAACTATCAAGGATTAAGCAACGCCTTCGCTACTACAACAACAATCCAAACTTTCTCGAGTAAGACATAATGGAAATGAGATAGGGTTCAACAATCAAAGGGGGGGTTATACTTTCCATGGATGTTAATAAGGAGCAAGGGATGGCATGCCCATGAAGACTTCAGGTGTCATGACATTCAATGGTGGTAATGTTTTTTGAAATGATCTCCTCTATGAATTTGTTAAAAATAGTAAACATCATGTGCACAAGCAGTGGGTGATGATCATGTTTCTTCTTAGCATGAACTATAATTGTACTCCTTAACAACATTATTAAAACCTAAAACCCTAATCTACAACTTTGTTACAAGAACTAGGGCTACTCCTCTCACTAGACCACCCATAATTGGTGTAAAATTATTTATCCTCCATTTCCCATTCATCCTTATTATTATTATTATTATTAGTAGCAAGAACAATAGTAGAAAAGGGAGTGTTGAATACATCAAAATTTCTATAGAATATTATACAAGATCTTTCCATGTACAATAGTTGTGAAGCAAGGTGAAAGAAATTCCTTGTGATTTTCACTATGTGCATTAATTTCTGTGGAACCTAATTGTTTAAAAAAATCTTTTAATATCAAATATTAGTGAAGACTTAATTTTATGTGTAATCTCCAGTAAGGCCACAAGAATTAATTTAATTTGAGGTTTTCTATCTTAGCATTCATTAAAATTGTTAGTTGTATAGGCTATGGTGGCCCGCCAAATGTTCACCTTTTCCATTATTCTAAACAACCATTTTCAATTATTTTACCATACTTTTTCTATTACCCATCTTGTTGTGTTTCTCCATGAATGTTCCACAATAAGCTTACAAATATTAAAGTAGTTAATTATCATTATTTTCCTTTATTTTTTATGAATTAGAAAGGATTGTTGTTGGTTTCACTAATGCATGTCTTCCTATTGTTGTTCTTGTGGCTCCTATGAAGATATTGTAACTAGCCTCCATGGTTGGCATATCTACATAGCTCCAAAAGAAATTATGGAATATAGGTTTTTTTCCTAGGGACGCTAACATGATTTATGTTACCTAAATTATACCCAGGTCAACTCCATTAGGATCCATCTCATGATCTACAATTTGGATAGCTCGTGCCAAGAAAAATAAAGTGACTAACTTCGAGCATGATTTATGGAAAAATGAAGACGAATCTAGAAAATACGAGCCATGGAATCATAATTTTTATAACAATTCATCTTGCATTTTTATTCCATAATCAATCAATATTTACAAGTTCGTGGCTTATCTCTAAGTTGCTAGTTTTGTGAGTTTTGAATCAACCCCCGCTAAGGAGGAAGGACCCTCCTCTTTAGCAGGGATCGTTTTGTTGCATAGATAACATAGATAATTTACTTCAATTTATTGGAAGTTGTGATGTTTTAATCCTTAGTAAGTTTAACTTATCATTGTTATAGATTCTCACTAGTAGATAATTTTTACCATTGGATTAGATTGGTTTGCAAAGTTTTTTGTATGATCACTAGTGTATCATCATAGTTGTATTATTTGAAAAACTGATAACTATTTGAATTAATCAAATAATGTTACATATAAATACATGTAGTGTTGTATCAAGATAGGTAGACTATCTTGGACACACAATCACTTGATTGAGAGAATATCTCAACCATACACCAATCCAGGAAACAACTAGATCTAAAAAACTCCTAGAGAGTAGGAACAAACTCCTTTACATAGAATGAATCACAAATGAGACAAGTAGGAAATATATTTTCCAAGTCGCCCCCCTTAATGACTACTTGTCTCGATCTCAATCTGCAAAATCTAGTTGTGGTCCTAGTGTTTACAAACATGATAAAAGATATATATATATATATATATATGTTGACGTCCATATAAAGGAACAACCATCTACCGGAATTCATGGGTACCAACCACTGCAGCCACCAGTCTACTATGAAGTCCTTCTTGTACATGGTTCATTCAACCAATATATTTTCATACTTGTACATGTACCTGAAAATCCCCCTCCATGATTGTCATCATGGGTTTTATCGAATTATCCATAAGCATGCTCTGGGTTTTATCAACTTACCCTAAACCATGCCCACGGCTTTGTCGACTAACCCAAAACCATGCTACAGGAATCCATCTCCACTTCACTCTCACACATGGTTCCTGGCTTACCACAAACCTACACTGCAAAGTGGTTTCTAGATGACCACAAACCTGCAATTACAAAGTGGTTTTAAGATTACCATGAACTTTATGGGGGTACACATGCCTCATTAGGCTTAAATCAAAAGTGACTCAAACAAGATACACACTCCATCTAGAGTTACCGAGTACATACTTTCCAAGAACCACTACAAAACATTACCTTTTCTTTTCTTACAAATACATGTATGTGACACAAAATAGACTTTAATCATGAGTCTATTCCACAAATTCACACAAACTTTCACTTGGTTTTCCATCATAATCGATGTTGCTCATCCTTTACCTCATCTTTTAAAATTGTTCGCATCTTGGGCATCTTTATCTTTGTCAATTAAATCTCGGAACTCCATGCTTAACCTATCATTTGTTAGAGTCGTGAATTTTAACAAAATAACTTTACCTATATTGAGTTATCTAGGCTTAATAAGGCTCAATAATTTTATCCATGATTCCAAGACATAAAAAATAAACTTTCAGATTAACAAAACATAAAATTTCTTTATCTTTTCCCATAGATGATTTTATGCAACTATTTAAAAAAACAATCACACCACAGTCGACTCTCCACTTAGGTCAAACTCCATGACTTCACTCCCAACTGGCCTTCACACATCTCAGCAGCTTAATAAATCACCACCAGACTCAGCTTCATGATTTAGAGAAATAAGGTTTTGAATAATGATGATATCGCCTTGTCCATAAAACCCATAATACGTTGCATACTATAACACGCCAAATATAATAATTTTTTTTGCAGGAAATGGTCTGATTTCGGGTAAATATAAAATGAAAACTAGATGACCTACAATAGCCATGCCAAAAACACTGATCATTCAATGCCATGTTCCAGGTGTCGTGGTGAATGCTAGATTAATGAGATAGGAAAGAAATTGTCCTCCATTTATCATAAAACTATTGGTGCTCACTAAATTTCCTCTTATTTTAGCGGGAGATGCCTCTGAAATGTACAATGGGAGGTGTCTGCTCAACTTAGTGTTCCTAAATTGAGGTCATAAATTGTCAACCAGGGCTAGTAAACTGTTGAAGTGAAGTGCACTATATGTGCCTAGGTATTTGTTTCTCACTATGTTGTGTTTAGTGTTTTTTCAATGTTTTTAGTTTTGTGTTTTTATTCTAAGAGGAAAAGAACTAAGTTTTGGCAAAGAGAAGTTGTTGGTCACACTAAAACAGAGCAAAACCTATTCTAAACTATGTATGGCACTTAGAAAATGCAAAACTTTGACAAGAAAATAACTCACAACATGAACACAGTCCAATTCATTCCTCAGAAATATGTTGGAATAGTTTGAGAAAAGGATAAGTTAGTGCTATGAGGTTCTTCTAAGGAAACAACCACCTACAAGATCACAGAGAAAATCTTATCCATGGCTAGAAATTTGTTGGAACATATTTGGAAAAGATAGTCTGCAACACAGTGAGGAACTCTACTCTAAATTAACCTATAACACTGAAATTAATCCATTCTACAACTTAAATTGTCACTACTAAGCCTTATTCGGAAGTTAGAAGTCTTTTGAAATAGTTTTGGGAAAAAGGCTATTTGTACAATTATAAGAGATTGCATAACAGTCAAGGACTTGAACTAATATCACTAATTCCTGTCCATATGATGATGTGTTGGAAGAGATTAATAACAAGAGTAGTTTGTAAATAATGAAGGCCTTGAAGTCTAATGGAACAAAACTAGCATACAACTAACTAATGAAACTAAAAATACAATAGATAAAGTTGAACTAAAATGCAATCATTCAAACTTGAAATACAGTGACCACAACTGTATTAGAATGCCATTATCCATTGGTGTCTCTTCATCCTCAATGTTTATGATTCTCGTTTGTCTAATCCCTTTTTTCTTCAATATACCTCTAAGTCTGTGGCTTCGTCTTGGTTGAGATGGTCCTTCACCTCTCTCCTTGGCATACCTTCTTAACATCTTCTCCTTTTTAAGTTGTTTCCTAATTTCAATTAATTTCTCAAAAATTATCTCCTCACTGTCCTCTTGTATAGACTTACCAGTTTTAGTTTCAACAGCTTCGGAAATTTTCCTTCTCCTGCTTATTCTTATAATCTTGCCTTCAGATGGAGGTTCCTTGGGTTCTTCAAAGTGATTCCTCACTAGAAATTCATCCCAATTGTCTCCCACTTTTCTCAAATGATGTTCAATTATGATTTTAACTAGGTTGTGGTGGTACAAAGTGGTTTCCAGGAATTGAACCCTCTTTTGTACATTAGAGGCCATTCTCTTCAGACTATGAAGTAGGAAAAAGGGTAAATTGATTTCTTCATCTAAGAAATGCATCATTAACCGAATATGATAAACATAGAGGGTACCAAACCTTCCCTCACAAGTTATAAACTTTTGCAAAATGAGTAACATATTCCGCCATTTATTCTTCAGTGCTGAGCTAGGAATACCCTTCTTTAAAATTGAAACATCCATACCTAGTGTTTTAAGCATTTGCCTCCATGCCTCATTACGAAATTCCCTATTTTTGAACCACCGTTATCCTTGCCTAGGTAATTCTGCTGCTTCTGCAATAAAAACTTCTGTAATAGTGAATTTAACATCCCCTATTTCGACTTCTGCTCCATTGAAGGACCGTGCAAATGTTTTAGTTACCTCTTTATGAAAACCATTGAATTTTTCCAAAAATTGTAACCACCCAGCCTGCTGTAGCATTTCTCTAATTTGTGGGTAACCCTCTAAGTACTTGGTTCCAACTGGTTCAGATCTTACTATGAGACCCATGGCTTCTCTTCTCAACCTTCAATTTACTGCTCTTCTATCCACGGTGAAAATGGCTGTTAAAGAGTTGTTTTTACCCTAAAGGTGCTTTCTCTGTTTATGCAGTAGGAATTAGCTACGGAAGGATGATATGAAGAGGTTATAGAATGAGTGAAATGTGGTGAGGGTGATTTACACGAATTAATGAGTTTGAGAGCCATCATGGGAGAAAAGACCGCGGAAACATTTCGTGAGAAATTCAAAATCATCACTGAATACTTCGGCTGGTGACGTGACCGAATAGGTCACTTCAGTACTTTGACCGTTAAGTTTTAAATGATGATTTGAAATGGCGAAGTGGAAGGGATTTTGTCCAAAGTTTTTATGATAGGTTTAATAGGCATGATCAACACGAATAATTAAAACAACTTTTTGAATCATACATGACCTAACTATACTATAACTTTCATATTCTGTCATCATAATAATTTTACAACTTTACCTTTGCCTTCTTTTTTTTTTTTTTTTTTTTTTTTTTTTTTTTTTTTTTTTTTGTGGTTTTGATATGCTTTGTCCTCCTTTGAAAATCATTGATTCTTCAGTCTTCATAACTCCTTTGATTTTTCTTGTTGTCATAGGTGCAGGCCGGTGATCAATTTGCTATTGATCAAATGATTACCGGATAGTTGCTTTCCGGATATTTGGTCACAGAATGCAATTCGTAGGAACTTTGAAACATGGAATGGAATGTTGTATGAAATGGATCATGAAATATAGTGAAATGGATCAGGAGTGAAGTGAAATGTAATGGAATGAAATGAATCACAATTGTGAAATGGAATGAAACATAAAAAGTGGCATGTAACTCATGATTTGTAACACTTAATCTGCAGAAAGAGATCAAATTTAGAAATATGAGATGGAAATGAAATGGACCATGGAATGGAGTGAATGAAGTATGGATGAATGGAATGAATGAAATATGAATGAATGGAGCGAATGAAATATGAATGAAGTGAGACATGATGGAGTGAAACTTATGATTTTGTAATGACTTCTTGCAGAAAAAAAAAAAAACAAATTTGAAAAGCTAAAGTGTCAGAAGGATTCTGATTTTCACTTTGTCTTTTCTGTATAAACATGCTAATCAGTGATTAGTTTTCATGTTTATACTTTTTTTTTTCTTTTTTCTTTTTTCTTTTTTCTTTTTCTTTTTTTTTTCTTTTTTTTTATGCTTTTGAATTCAGAAAATTCAACTAAGTTGATGAAGAAGAAAAATTCTTCTTCATTAACTTCACATCATTGTTTTCCTGGAATTTCTTGACAAATTCTTCTCTTGAAAGTGGCTTATGATATAGCTTCAATCTATGACCATTTACAAGAAAAGTGACCTTCTCTTCATCTATTGTCCTGATTTTTATTGCTCCATTGTCAAAAATTCTTATAATTTCATATGGCCCAAGCCAATGTGTTTGGAATTTACCTTGAAAATCCTTAAACTTTGAATCAAACAAGAGAGCCCAGTCACCTTCTTTGAACTTCTTTTCCTTGATGTACTTATCATGCCATCTAGTCCTTTGCTGTTGGACTATACTTGTTTTCTGAATTGCATCTTGTCTGATCTCATCCAATTCATTAATCTGCTCCAATCTGTGCTTTTGTGCCTCTGTTAGATCAAGTCCTAGCTGAACTGCCATTTTAAAAGTCTGAATTTGAAACTCTATGGGAAACAAAACTTGTTTTCCATAGACAAGTTCATAAGGAGTATGGCCTGTTGTGCTTCTCCATGTAGTTCTATAGGCCCACAAAGCTTCAGGAAGCCTGTCTGCCCAATATCTTCTATGTAAATGGACAATCTTTGTTAGGATCCCTTCAATGACTTTATTGGTAGATTCCACTTGACCATTTGCTTGTGGATGATAAGGAGTAGATTTTCTGTGTCTGATTTTGTACCTCTCCATCATTTGTTCCACTAGCTTTGATGTAAATTGAGCTCCTTGATCTGTCACAATTTCCCTTGGGACACCAAAACGAGTAAAAATATCCTCAAAAAGAAAATTAACTACAGATGCTTCAGTAGCAGAAAGTAATGGCTTGGCCTCTACCCATTTGGTAACATAATCAGTGTAAACTAATATATATTTCTTTTGTCTTGATGGAGGACTAATAGGTCCTACAAAATCTAAAGCCCATTTCTCAAAAGGTTCAATATGTACCTGAGGTTGCAATGGCATCTCACCTGAAGGAGAAGGTTTCCCTACCCTTTGGCAACTGTCACACCTTTTGACATACTCTTTAGCATCTTTAAAAAAGGATGGCCAATAATATCCTAAATTAAGGATCTTATAGGCTGTCCTCTTATCAGCAAAGTGTCCGCCACAAGGTTCATCATGACATGCTTTGAGAATCTCAAGCATCTCATCTTCCCGAACACATCTCCTAATGATAAAATCTAGACCTGTCTTGTACAACTCATTAGCAACCCATGAATATTTTGCACTATCATAAATGATTTTTCTTTTATCCCTTGCATTCATTATTGAAGGAAATTTTCCTGAAACCAAATAATTAGCAATGTCAGCAAACCAAGGAGTTTGAGTAGAAATTGCAAAAAGATATTCATCAGGAAATTGATCTTCAACTGGAGTGTCATCTTTGATGTTTTGGAGTCTAGATAGGAAATCAGCTACCGTGTTTTGTTTTCCAGGCCTATCTAGAATGGTAATGTTGAATTCTTGTAAAAGCAATAACCATCTTATGACTCTGCCATTAGTAATTGATTTATTCATTAGATATCTAATTGCAGAGTGATCTGTGTGAACAAAAGTTTCATAGCCTATTATATAGTGTCTGAATTTGTTTATGGCATGAACAACAACTAAAAACTCTTTTTCAGTTACAGTATAATTTAACTCTAAAGGAGTCAAATTTTTACTTGTATAATAGATGGCATAAAGAATCAGGTCTTTTTGTCCCAATACTGCTCCTAAAGCTATATCTGAGGCATCTATTGAAATATGAAAAGGTGATTTCCAGTTAGGTCCCCTTAAAATAGGTGCTTCAGAGATTTTTGTTTTCAGGGTCTCAAAGGCTAACTGGCAATCAGGATTCCACTTGAATTCACAGTCCTTGGTAAGTAATTTGAAAAGTGGAGATGCTATCTTGGTGAAGTTTGCTATAAACCTTCGATAATATCCTGTAAATCCTAGAAAACTCCTAACATCTTTTTGACAACTTGGAATAGATAAGTTAGAGATGACTTTAACCTTTGACTCATCAACTCTAATCCCATCCCCTAAAATGTGATGCCCCAAAACAATTCCTTCAGTAAACATCATAAAACACTTCTCATGACTAAATGAAAGATTTGCTTCTTTACATCTCTTTAAAAAAAATTCGAAGTTTTTTAAGGCTTCTTCAAATGTGTTTCCATAAACTGTGAAATCATCCATATATACCTCTACACAATCATGTATTAGATCTGAAAATATTCCTAGTACTGCCCTTTGAAATGTTGCAGGTGCATTGCATAGTCCAAATGGAAATACTCGGTAAGCATAGGTACCCCAAGGACAGGTAAATGTGGTTTTGTCTTGATCTTCAAGTGCTACTTGGATTTGATTATAACCACTAAACCCATCTAAAACTTAGAAGTACTTTTTCCCAGCTAATGTATCTAATACCTGACCTATGAAAGGTAGGGGAAAATGATCTTTAAGAGTAGCTTTGTTTAATTCTTGGTAGTCAATACATACCCTCCATTTACCATTTTTCTTTGGCACAATTACCAAAGGAGAAACCCACTGACTATCTGAAATGGGATAGATAAAGTTAACATTTAACAATTTCTGCAATTCTTCTTTAATAATTTCCCTAAGATTTGGATTCATCCGTCTTTGAGGTTGTCTGATTGGTTTACAATTTTCCTCTATATAGATGTGATGAGTGCAAGTCTTGGGGATTATCCCTTTCATATCAGTGTACTCCCATGCATATGCAGAAGAATGTCTCTGTAATATCTTAACTAGCTCTCCTTGTTGAGATTTCTCTAGGTTCTTGTTTATGTTTAAAGTTTTGCCTGGAAATATCTCGATTGTAAAGCTGCCAAATTTATCCATGGAATAGAGAGACATCTGTCTTGATGATAAAAACTCAATGTTGGATTCTTCTTGAAATTGTTCATGTTTGTATTCTGAAGAGGATTCAAATTTTTCTAAGGTATTCAGAATCTGGTTATCGTCACTAATTTCTGAAATTGTGAAGAGAGGTTGTAAGTCTTCTTCATCCTCTATCCATTGAGTATCATCCAGTTCTGTAATTGTTTTTGCTGGAGGATACAAGGTAAATTTCTTGGTTGAGCTACCATCAAAGATGTACATATCACCGGATCTATAACTAATGAAAGCATCAGTTGTAGCTAACCAAGGTCTTCCTAATATAATAGGATGCCCTCCTAGATTATTCTTAGGAGTTAGAATCATAAAATCCACAGGATACTCCCAAGAATCTAGGGACACTGGAATGTCTTCTATTACCCCATCAAGTTTGATCACAAATCTGTCTGCTAATTGTAATAATGTGGGTGTAAAAATAAGATTAGTAAGTTTCAGTTTATCCATGATTTGTCTACTCATGATATTGATTGCTGCTCCTAAATCAATAAGTGTGTTTTTAATTTCAGTTCCATTGATGTGTATTTTAACAACTGGATTTCCTGGCTCTAGATACTTTGGAATAGCAATATTACCCATCATGATATCTGCAATTTTTCCTGCCAGTTGAATTTTCTTTATCTCTCTTATTCTTTTTCCTGTTTTCTTCATGCTCAACTCCTTTATTGTCTTTGCTAAGATTGGAATTTCCTTGATAGCTTGCAATAATGGGATCTTAATACAAACATTTCTCAGCTCATCCAGGAAATCATAATTAGGCACCATAATTTGCTTTTCTACACCCCTATCAATTTGTAATCTTTCGGGAAAGGGAGGTGTAGAGGTGGATGTTGATGGCTGCTCTAATATAGGAGTTGAAATTATTGGTTCTTTTTGTTTTTATTTTTCAATGTTTGGGTCTTGGAAAGATGTGTTCTCTTCAAGACTTTTATTTATCCGTAGAGAATCTTCCTCATAATTGTCTTGCTCTTGTATGATTACAAAAGGTTTCCTCTTTTCAAGTATTCTTCCAGACCTAAGTTGAACATCACTAAGGTCTAAAGGAGTGATCAAATAAGTTGGAAACTGTTGGCCTTCTATTATGTATGTGTTCTGAGGATTTTTATTGTTGGGGTTTGGTATGGGTTGGGTAGGCAACTAATTTGTTTTCTGAGGAAATGGTAATGGAAGTGGTTGATTGTGATGTTGTGGATTTTACGGATTTTGTTGAGGATTTTGTTGAAAGTTTTGTTGAGGAGGAAAATGTGAATATGGTGGATAGGATGGTGGATATTGGTAATACTGAGAGTATCTTCCATAGGGATTTTGTGCTCCTTGCACCCAAGTTTGTGATTGATTTTGAAATTGGGGCCAAGGTTGCTACCAAGAATTCCAATTTGGTGGGGGTTGATTATACAACTGATCATGAAATCCTTGTGTTTGAGGTCCTTGCCAAGGTCTCCTAGAGACAAAATTGAGAGATTCTGTGGAACTTGTAGGAGTTTCTTCTTGAAAGACAGCTTTAAGACCAGGAAGTGAAGGAAAACTCTTGGTCTCATGTTTTTCTGAACAAATTACACAAGTCTCCACAACTTTGGCATCCAAAGGGCACTCTCTCAAGGCATGTTTCTTTCTGCATTTGGGACAAAAGTTTGCTAAGGCATCAGATTCAGTTTTCTGCTTGTTTTGTAACTTAAGGGTGTCTATTTGTTCACTAAGACTCCCAAGATATCAGATTTGAATTCATCAATCATATGCCATATTTCTGCCCAACTTATTGTCCCAGAAGCAGACTTACTTGCCCTTGCAAGAGAAGGGTCTCTTGGTCCTTTTATAGTTTTAGATTTCCCTCTTGAAAGGTTGATACATAATTCAGCTATTTCAGGTAATGTGAGCTGAGATACACCCCCTTTTCCCATCATGTTAAGGATATCTAACCATTCATCCCTAATTGTCTTCAACAAGAAAGCTTTCAAGGTCTCTTGGTCTAAGTTTTCCATTTTTTCCCTCTTGATGTTATAGTTAAACCTCCCCAACAAATCTTCCAAATTTTCATCCTCTTTTTGTAACATTTTAAACACTTCCTCCTTATGGTTGACTGGCATACAGTAATCCAAATACCTCTCTAGAAATGCTTGTTTCATGTCTTTCCATGTCCTAATAGAACTGTTGATCAAAATCATAAACCATTTTAATGCTGCTCCTTTCAATGTTGAAGGGAATAGTTTAATTTTTTTAGCATCTTGCAAGTAGTCATAGGTTCTACATAGGACTTCAAATTCAAATAGGAAGGTTTCAGGATCTTCAGTTTTAAGTCCATAAAATTTTTGAAGGACAGAGGGTGAAATTTTTTTCATAGTTGCATTGGTTTCTTCATCTACTATAGGAAACCCAAAAGAGATTCCCATTTCTCTTCTACCTCTTCCTCTGCCTCCTTCTCCTTCTGCACCTCTACCTCCTTCTCCTCTACCTCTACCTCTACCCCCTCCAAATAGTATGTGTTCTCCATTAAAAACTCCTCCTCCCCCTTCTTCTTCCATAGTTGATTCTTCTGTAGAAGTTGAAAAATCTATGTCCCCAACAGGGGTCTCAGAATCTTCTTATAAGACAGGTTCAGTGGATGAAGTGGAAGGTTTTTCTAATGGAATATCTGATCTTAAGTCCTCTGGAAGTCTAGGATCAGTAAAGGATGGAATGTGGGTTTGAGTTGGAGGTGTGCTAACTCTTGGTCTTGGTGAAACAAGTGGTGTTCTAGGAATCAAGCTTCTGCTTCTTATGAATCTACCCCTTGAGTCTCTTTCTCTACGCATATCATTGTTTTTGAGAGGTAAGAAACAATGCTACTTAGTTACACTTCCCCGGCAACGGAGCCAAAATGTCTGCTCAACTTAGTGTTCCTAAATTGAGATCATAAATTGTCAACCAGGGCTAGTAAACTGTTGAAGTGAAGTGCACTATATGTGCCTAGGTATTTGTTTCTCACTACATTGTGTTTAGTGTTTTTCCAATGTTTTTAGTTTTGTGTTTTTATTCTAAGAGGAAAAGAACTAAGTTTTGGCAAAGAGAAGTTGTTGGTCACACTAAAATAGAGCAAAAACTATTCTAAACTATGTATGGCACTTAGAAAATGCAAAACTTTGACAAGAAAATAACTCACAACATGAACTCAATAACTCACAACATGAACTCAGTCCAATTCATTCATCATAAATATGTTGGAATAGCTTGAGAAAAGGTTAAGTTAGTGCCATGAGGTTCTTCTAAGTAAACAACCACCTACAAGATCACAGAGAAAATCTTATCCATGGCTAGAAATTTGTTGGAACATATTTGGAAAAGATAGTCTGCAACACAGTGAGGAACTCTACTCTAAATTAACCTATGACACTGAAATTAATCCATTCTGCAACTTAAATTGTCACTACTAAGCCTTATTCGGAAGTTGGAATTCTTTTGGAATAGTTTTGGGAAAAAGGCTATTTGTACAATTATAAGAGATTGCAGAACAGTCAAGGACTTAAACTGATATCACTAATTCCTGTCCATATGATGATGTGTTGGAAGAGATTAATAACAAGAGTAGTTTGTAAATAATGAAGGCCTCGAAGTCTAATGGAAAAAAACTAGCATACAACTAACTAATGAAACTAAAAATACAATAGATAAAGCTAAACTAAAATGCAATCATTCAAACTTGAAATTCAGTGACCACAATTATACTAGAATGCCATTATCCTAACTTAAAATACAGTGAATAGAAACTGAACTAGAGTGCCATTAGTCTAACTTGAAATACAATGAACAGAAACTGAACTAGCACACCATTAATCTCTGGAGTATTACAACTACACTTATAATGCAACTAATCTCTAAATTATTACAGCCCTATCTCGTTCAGTATTAGGGATATTTTGGAACAATTCGAAAGAACAAGTCTAGCTGTAACAATTGATGTAATTGAGCACAAAAACATAAAGTTCAGAAAAAGGCAACTAATTCCTAAAATACTATAGTTATACCTAATTCAATATTAGTGATATTTTGGAATAATTTGTAAGAACAAGACTAGACTGTAGCATCCAATGCAAGTGAGTATAAAACACAAAGTTCAGAAAATTGCTTAAACTAGGAATTCAACAAGGTTAAAGTTACTTATCTAAACAATGTGCACAAAGTTTCTCGGGCAGTAGGGGCCCTCTACCACCGGATTAGCATACAAATCTCCTCAAGATTGCCTCAGATCTTGCAATAAAGCAGTGCTTCTTTCATTAAAGAAAAAGTATTTCAAAAACAAAGTATTACGGTCTTTTGAGATCTAGCAACAAAACATCAATCTAGCTAGCTGTTTCTCGGTCTCCCAAGTCATTCTTATAAAAAAATTACATAACTGCCCTTGAGATAAAATAGGAATAAATGTCTTTCCCAACTAAAATCAAATTAGAACTCTGGTGGAGGTCTCTTACTGTGATTAAAGACATCTATACAGTCCTTGTCCTATTAGAAGTCTATCTCTTAGTTTTGGTTTCCCACGTGCATAACCACCTGTAGAATTCTGCTCAGACTTCGTAGGGAGCAAGGAATGATGTGGATGAAGTATGGAATTCACCCATATGCATTTTTATTTGAGGTGACACCTGGAACCTGTGAGAACATGAAGACAGTTGCGGAATCGACAACTAGCTACAGAATGGCTGCATTCTGTAGCTAAGTCTAGTAAAAAATTACTACAACAAAAAAACCATAAAAGTGTAGCAATTTAGTCATTATATACATTCTTAAAGTGTCTTTAACCAATCCTATTGACCATTTAAGCCTGTAATTGATAAGGGACAAAGGAAATGAAGTGAAATTTGGTGAAGGGGAAGGACATCTTTGGGGCTCAACAGGAGGCTCACAGAGGAAGCTCCTATGCCTAAACCGATGATTACACGACCTAAAATGAGCACTGTCAGATTTGGTGCCACAACCATGACAACTGCGCCTTTAGTGAATAGTGCATCAACTCCAAGAATCACCAGCCATCACCCATAATAATCGTTGATGGATCCTCCTAATGTAGCTCCAATTATAGTGGTTGTAATGTTCATACTCACTATTGTCTCCTGCAAGAATGTTCTATTCTTTATTGTGTCGAAATCTTCTCAAATATGTTGGAAATATTGGCATTGATGTCATTAACTGAAATAATTTTAATGTATGTTGAATGATATTTTACAAAAGGTTGAAAGTGATGTGAAGTGAAAAGGCTATGCTAATCAATATGAAAGCTAAATGCTGTCAAGAAGGACATAATATATTAAGAAAAAGTTTATATACATATATTTTATTAAATAGAAAATGTAGACAATACAAGTTTGATTTGTCACTTATCATCATTTATAATTGAGATGTTACAATATATTTTTCTACTACAAATATTTTCAAAACTGAAAATAAAGTAAGTGAGAAGTTCTTGGAAGCCCAAGAGACAATGCTTCACTTCATATTTCGTAAGGAATACAAACAACCAAAAAGGCTTGCTTACAAAACGCACAACATGAGGCATAAAGAGTAGTTTTTTTTTTTTAGAGAGGTGAGAAGAGTTTTGAATAAGGACATTGATGGGTAGCAGCAGAAGAGGAAGAGAAAATGAAAGAGGAAAAACAATTCAGCAATGGAGTTGATAGTAGAATGGTCTATGAGGTTACTAACATATGAAACTTGATGTTTTGATTGAGAAATTTATGTTCTCTTATATGTTGCAGCTCGAAGAGGAACATGTTGTTCCCTGTTGAGGTAGGAGCCTCATGTGGGTTGTAGCCTGTAGAAAATTTGTGGGAGTTGGAGCTTCCTTGGAGGTAGTAGCCTCTTGTAGGGTGTAGCCTACAAAAATCTAATGTAATAACGAGTAGCAGCTTGCCTTCACATCACTTTCAGCCTAATATTCTTGGTTTCATCCCTTCGGGGTTTCCACTTATATCTTGTGTCTTTGTGTGCTGATTATGAATGATATATGAATGATGTTGAACTCTTGATGAGTAATCTGGAAATTTCTCTTCATGACACGTGAAAAATGAATTTATCAGAACATGAACATGAACTATTAGTTGAATAATAAAGTAAAAACAAGAAAAAGTAAACAATGTTAAATTACTAATTCACCCCCCCCCCCAATAATTTCCAATCCTAAGTATCAATTGGTATCAGAACCAAGTTCCTTCAGTAACAGTATAAAAACTAGAAGGAGGTCCTAAATCACCAAAATGGCTAGTCTAGAAGGATGCTCAATAAAAAAAGCCCCATTATTTACTGGTACAAACTATGCTTTCTGGAAAGTCAGAATGAAGGCATACTTAATTTCTCTTGGAATAGAGGTCTGGGTTGCAGTGATGGTACAATATGAAGAACCAAAGGAAGGGACTAGTGACAGAGATTCCAAACTAGATTTCATAGCAAATGAAAAAGCTACAAATGCACTTTTGAGTGGTCTATGTGAGTCAAAATTTATCAAAGTAATGCATTGTCAGACAACCAAATAAATCTGGGATAAATTAGAAAATATTCATGAGGGAGATAAAAGGGTGAAGATGGCCAAATTGTGAGTATATAGAACACAGTTTGAAACCTTAAAAATGAACAAATATGAAGATATAGCTAAATTATTCTTAAGAGTTGTTGAAGTCGTGAATATCATGATAACTCTAGGGGAAATAGTCAAATAAAGTGTATTAGTTTAGAAAATATTGAATTCATTACCATCTAAATTTAATCCCAGGGTTTTAGCCATAGAAGAAACAACAGACTTCAAAAAATTGAACAGAGACCAATTACTTGGGTCCTTGACAGCATATGAGATGAGAATTCCGAAAGGGAAGTCAAACATTAGGGAGGCAGCCTTCAAGGTAGACAAGTGCATAGAAGAAAAGGAATGTTCCTGCTCAGGTCCTGATGAAGAAGAAGCAAAATTCATTAGAAGATTGAAGAAAGGCACAAGTAAGTACAAATGGAAACTTCCATTTAAGTGCTTTAAATATGGAAGAGTGGGGAATTATGCCTCAAAATGTCCCTATAAGAAAGCAGAAAATCAACCAAAAGGGGAAGAGAAGAACAAATCCAATAAAATTAAGAAAGAGAAAAGGTTTAATAGAAAAACATTTTATGCTCAACGAGATAGCAGTGCATCTGAAAGCTCCGATGAATCCTCTAATGAAGATGCAACCCGTGAATTCATTTTAATGGCCTTGGAAGAGCTTGAAAAATATTTCTTGGAATATGAAGAAGAAGGTGAGGTAGACCTTGAGGTGGATTTGATCAGTGCCATAGAAGAAATAGAAAGGCTTAAACACAGGAATAGAAAACATAAAGAGATTATTCTGAAATATGGAAAAGAAGAATCAAATTCAGAAGACATCATAAAGTTGAAATTTGAACTTGAAGAAGCAAAGAAGGTGGAAGATATTCTGATGTAGAAAATAAAATATAAAAATTAGGAGTGTGAAATATTGGAAGAAGAGGTGGTAAGTCTGAGGAAGAAATTAGAAAAGGCTCAAACTGAATTAACTATGAGCATTCAACATATAAAAGGTTCTGAAAATTTGGAAAAGATATTAAATGCTCAAAGATATGCACTTGTAAGGACTGGGTTAGGCTATGAACAAGAATCCAATGAGTCTAAGGTAGTTGATAATAGGGTAATCACTTTTGTAAAAGCTGTCCTGGGAGACAATGATAACTCTCATCAATCTGAGAACAAAAATCTAGGCAACACTTCAACATCAAATGAACAGCTACAAAGAAACACTACTGGAAAAATCCAAGAGACAAAAGAGTGAACAGGCAAACAACAAACAAGCATATAGACCATATTGCTTCAAAAGAAAAAAAATTCAAATATCTATATGGTTATATCCCCAAACATAAATCTCTACCAAGTAAAAATATTTCTTCTACGGATACTGTCACTGCTGTAAAAAATTTGGACATAAATCCATAGACTGTAGAGCTTATGTAAAAAGATTTGATTTTGGAAATTCAAAAGGAATTAAGGATAATAATGGATTCACATGTGTATATGCTCCTCTATGTACTATTATTGAACGTTTTTATTGTCACAAGGTTGGACACAAGTCATATGAATGTCATCTTAAGGAAAATAAACCTCCATCTCAGAATAATCATAGAACAAATGGATGCATGCAATGAAGAAAGAAGAAGGAATAAGAGAGAATTAATAAGTGTGATCTAGTTCTATATGCTCAAGATCAAAACGGTCAATGGTATGTGGACAATGGCTGCTCTACACATATGACTGGAGACATAAGCAAGTTTGTATCCTTGGATGAAAAGAAATCTCGAAATGTCTCATTCAGCAATAATAAAGCGGGGAAAATTAAAGGAAAAGGAACAATGAGTCTGAATAATGGAAAAGGAAAGGCTCAGGATGTATTGTTTGTAGATGGTCTAAAACACAATATGCTAAGTGTAAGTCAAATGTGTGACAAAGGTTGTGAAGTTCTCTTTAGAGCTCCATATTGTGAAGTCAGGTCAATCACTACAGGAAAAAATCTGGTTAAAAGGGTTTGAATAAAGAGTAATGTATATATCATGAAAGATGAGAGTAATGGATGCTACATCAGCAAACTTGATGAATCTTGGCTATGGAATAGATGATTAGGACATCTCAATTTTGATCACATCATCAAACTAAGCAAGAAGAAAGCAGTTAGAGATATACCAATAATAAAGAAGCCTCACAACACTATATGTAGGTCCTGCCTAATGGGTAAACAAACTCGAACATCATTCAAAGTCAAATACAAGCTATCAAGTAGTAAGCATCTACAACTAGTTCACATGGATTTGTGCGAGCCTTCAAGAACAGGTGCGCCGGGAGGATAAAAATATTTCATGTTGATAATTGATGACTATTCGAGATTGAAATGGATGGAATTTCTCAGATACAAGTCAGAAGCATTCGAAAATTTCAAAATATTCGAGGCACTGGCATAAAACTAAATAGGGTGTAAAATAAAGTTCATCAGATCAAACGGAGGAGGTGAATTTACATCATATGAGTTTGTAGACGTGTGTAATGAATTTGGGATCAAACAACAATATACTGTTGCAGATACACCACAACAGAATGGAGTTGCAGAGAGGCAAAATAGATATGTTCAACAAATATCCAGAGCTATGATTCAAGAAAGAAACATCTCTCAAACCTATTGGGCAGAAGCAGTGCATACAATAGTACATATCCTCAACAAGGCACATCTCAAAAAAAATTGTGATAAGACACCATATGAACTGTGGCACGGGAAACCAACATCAATCAAACATTTTAGAGTTTTCGGTAGTAAATTCTTTATAAAAAATAATGATGAAAAATTAGGGAAGTATGATGCTAGATCCGATGAAGGAATATTTTTAGGATATTCATCAAAAATTAAGAGATACAGGTGTTATAATAAGAGGCTACAAAATATTATGGAATGCATCGATGTAAGATTCGATGAAGAACTAATAGATACAACCAAAAGCACGAGCTTTATTAATCATCCATATCATTATCATTATGAAAATCAAGATAGTGAAGAGAAAGATGAAACATCAGAAGATACAGAGATGCACTCAAAAGGACCCTCAAGACACACTCAAAAGAATCATCCTGAAAAAAAAAAAAAAAAATAAAAAAATAAAAAATAAAAAATAAAAATAAAAATAAAAATAAAAAAATAAAAAAATAAAAAAAAATAAATAAAAAAAAATAAAAAAAATAAAAAAAATAAAAAAAATAAATAAATAAATAAATAATAATAATAATAATAATAATAATAATAAAATAAAATAAAAAAAATAAAAATAAAATAAAATTTATTGGAGACAAAAGTGGAGTTCAAACAAGATGACAACAAGCAAAAAAGTCTGAGGAAGTTCATCTAGCTATGTTATCACAAATAGAACCAAAAAAATTTGTTGAGGCAAGTAAAGACAAAAATTGGATCAATGCTATGAACGAAGAGTTAGACCAAATTGAGAAAAAAAAGACTTGGGATCTAACACCAAGACCTATTGGAAAGAATTTCATTGGCACAAAATGGGTATTCAAGAATAAGATGAATGAACAGGTTTAAGTAATAAAAAACAAATCCAGACTAGTATGTAAGGGGTACTCATATGTAGAAGTTCTTGATTATGAAGAAAATTTCACACTAGTCACGAGAATGGAAGAAATTAGGATGTTTTTGGCCTTCGCATGCTACAATGATTTCAAGGTGTATCAAATGGAAGTGAAGTCCGCCTTCCTAAATGGTGACCTAGAGGAGGAAGTTTACATGGAACAACCTAAAGCTTTTTCATTATCAAATAAACTTAAACATGTTTTCAGGTTAAAGAAAGCTCTATATGGTCTTAAGCAAGCACCATGAGCATGGTATTCTAGGTTGGACAAGTACCTTCAAAAATAGGGATTCACGAGAAGAGGAGTTGATAGTAATTTGTACATAAAGGCTAATGAAGATGAATTATTAATCATCATTGTATATGTATATGACATCATGTTTAAAAGCAATAAAAATGGTGTGGTAAAAGGATTTTTTGAAGAGATGAAGTCGGAATTTGAGATGTCAATGATTAGAGAACTTACTTTCTACTTAGGACATCAAATCCTACAGAAGGTCGAAGGCATATTTATTTCACAAGAAAAATATCTAAGAGATATGTTAAAATGGTTCCAAATGGAAGAATGTAAACCTGTCTCAACCCCCATCACTATTGGATGCAAGTTATATGCAGATGATGAATCACCAAATGTAGATAAAAAACTTTACAAGCCTATGATAGGAAGTCTGTTATATCTAACAACTTCTAGATCAAATATATGTTGGCAGTCATATTAGTGGCACGATTTCAACCAGCACCCAAACAAAGTCACTTGTTAGCAACCAAGAGGATATTCAGGGACTTGAAAGGAACTAGAAATTATGGACTATGGTATCTGAGAGGTAAATATTTTATACTAACAACATATACAGATGCGGATTGGGCTAGTTGTGTGGATGGAAGAAAAAATAAAAGTGGTGGTGCGTTTTATCTAGGAGAGAATATGGTGGCATGGCTAAGAAAGAAACAAACATCAATTTCTCCATCCACGGCTGAAGCTGAATAAATAGTAGTTGCATCTTGTTTCACATAGGTGATGTGGATGAAACAAACTCTTCAAGACATGAAAATAAACTTCAGTGAGCCTATTTCTATCAAATGTGACAATACAAGTGCAATAAGCATGTCGAAAAATCATGTGCTTCATTCAAAGACTAAGCGCATCCCTATAAAAGACCATTTTCTCAAAGAAAAAGTAGCTGAGAAGATAGTGAAGATGGAATACATCCCCATAAAGGAAAAAATAACATACATATTCACAAAACCTCTTGCTAGAGAACCATTTGAATATCTGAGAAACAAGCTTGGGATAGTGTCACAAATGATGCTAATTAATATGACCTCGAAGGGAGAATCCAAAAACTTGGAGTTGAATGCACCATCTAAGGGGGAGACTATAGGCGCAGAAAGAAGTAAAGAAGAGAAAACTAGTAGCATATAAATTTGTCATGAATTTGAATCAAATAATAAGAAAAAAGATCAAAGACATCATAAGAGTGTGAGATCAATCCCTATTCGTCATAAACGCGAGCAACATCTATCAGGTGCACTGATATTTAATGCAAGTTTTTTTTATGTACATATCCTGTATATAAGTATGTAAATAAATAAGTAGACAAAACCATGTTAGCATCATTAAAATTCTCTCAAAATTCTTCACTCTCGGATTGTCTACATGGAATTCATTGATCTGCATTCATGAAATAAATGATAATTGCTCTATGAAAACTGGAGATATATTCTAATATATTTTCGTGAAAGCAAAAGCAAAATAATTTCATCAAGAGGAGACGAAAATTATCCTCTACTCAAATATATCTGCAACCAGAAGTAAAGAGGCCACTATGGAAGTAAATTGGCTCTTTCAATCAAGAATACATCAAGTGGTTAAGTTGAAATCCTACATTCAAGTTCTGAGAAATCTTCAACAATGTATGCCACCATCAAGCCAAAAGGAGAAAGTAGTGTTCACTTATGTGACGAGCTTTTCAAGAAGTATTCATCATGAAGGATCATGAGATCGACATTTGAACGTCATTAGTTGAAATATGAATGACTTTAACCCATCAAATGATCAAATGCAAACTGCCGATCAGGATCATTCAAGTGATGATTACAACTACTACTACTGAAGAAAATCAAGGAAATGCATCGTGAACAAGTTAATGGGCTATATTTTAGTGCATCACTAGGATTTCCCCAAATCCTTCAGCTTCACTATCATGTGAAGATAGACTTGGGTGATATTTATGATATATGATTAAGGTAAAAGAAGAAAAAATTAATTCACTGGGAAGCTTAAACGTTGAGTTAATTCATTATTTATTGTACAAAAAAAAGATCGACATATATGAAGCTACTGATGCAATGATCAAGTCATTCACTACAAAATACATTCACAAAAAAAAAATTGCATCTTCTCTGTAAATAAATGAAAATGGGTTCAAAATTTAAAAGAAGTATTGGTCAAAATAACTGCAAAGGAAGATCCATCACTCATAAGAGTGGCGCTCACGATGCCCTTTGAAACCATGCCAAGAAAATATTTATCAAATCTGTGGAACCAGAAATTAGTATGATGGAGACTCTGGACCATCTCTACCCAGAAAATAGATTGAGATAAAGGTACCGATGGCCCATTCCCACCTCGACACTATCCCCTTGGGAAGGATCTAAATGTGGCTTGGAAGGAGAAAGAGATGTAGCATGATGCTCAGGTAACCAAGAATGATCTAGCCTTCAAATATGCAATCCTATATGATATAACACACTGGAAAGGAGATACGTGGAAAGAAAAGTTTCATCTGAATGCAAAGCATCAACTTTAAACATATTCAAAACCTGGGGAAAACGTGTAGAAGGAAATACTGCAAGAAATGTTATGATTAGAGTCAGAAATGTTTCCACCACCAAACTTACCAAGTCAGAGCGGTGAGAAAATAGATATTATGCATGTAATAGTCAGGTGTTATGGTTAGATGATGCTAGAATAGGAAGAATAAACGACATTATGTCACCTCTCTAGATCCTATAGTGCCACAATTCTCTGAAAAGTGTTATAGAGTCCTAGAGGTCTATGTATTGCAAATTTATCACAATGAAATGATTATGTAATGACAACCCATATCAACATTCCAGATCTGCGTAAGTGGACTGCGTTACAGATGCGTTAAAGACTCAATGCTCAATATGTTAGTGTTATTGGTAATCTTAAATATAAACCGTGACAAATTCACAAATAGAATATACAAGTTCATATCGCCATGAATTTCCTCGTCGTGGATTGAACCAAGACCAGTATACTCTTTTAATCCGTGGAAATCCTAGGGATTTAGGTGATATAGGGAATTATGGTGGAGGTGTGGTGGTTTCCCAATGTAGATAATATTTCAACACCTCTCATTATGGGAGGAATTATAAGGAGTATTCGACTCGAAGAAGGCCGACAAGGAAAGGGGAATATTTAGTGAAACATTCAAGCGGAAGCAGCACTGCGATGATTTAGATCGCTCGAAGCGGTTTCGTGATGATGGGAGGGACATGAAGATTTCTTATGAGAGGAATGGTAGTTATGACATATTGGACCTTGATCAGTTTATTTCAAGCTGACATCAAGAATTATACTTCATGAGACCTTGATACAACATTTTTCACATACAGGTTTCAAATTCACATTCTTCTTTGTAGCTATTCCTCCAGGATTTAAAGGGCGCTGGATGGCACCACGACAATGCAAAAATTCAATTGCACAGCCTGCGCATATGGAACTTTGGCTACACTTGGATTGTCTCGAGGATACTTGGTGCACAGCGAAAGCTCTCCCTTCGAAAATGGAAACACCACTTTCTCAAATATGTTGTCACTATACTGCACACTGCCATTAGCTGACTTCTGTCATGGATTTATCACTCATAAAAATGCTATAAATTTTCATATCACTGCTTCCCATTGAATGTTGGAAAGGATATTGCATGAGTTCAACACCATCAGAAATAGGTTTCTTAGCATGAGTGACAATACTGATAATACTATAACGCTGGAGATGACTGCTCTATTTTTTTCTTATTACAACGTATGCCACCCAAGCCATGATAACATGAGTTATGCTTCCACCCTCTCCTGCGACCATCGTAGAACACATGAAAACAATAATATAGAAACCATCCTTTTTGGGAGGTGTGTCCTCACATGGGGTGGCTGCTAATAGTGTAGTACCAAATCCTCTGTTATCTTCCTTTATTTATAATTTTTCGATTTCTGAGAGCAATGAGGATGAAATAAAATAATTTTATCATCAGAGGAAATCTTATTGGAGTAGTGTGTGAGTTATGGGCAGTATAAAATGCTCAAATGGGATTGAAAGCCTTCGCTTTGTTGTGCTTAAAAATAAAAATATATGCAGCACTACCTCAAAGACTGCACGCCTGTCTAGACCAGAGTATTTCTACGCAACTCCTCCAACTTTTATACTCATTCCACACACAAATCATCATCTTCAAATATTACCATTGATAATATGGTAGTGTTTCAGAAAATCTGTTGCCATCTACGCATAACACGAACAAATAATCATCTTGACATCTTGGTTTTATTGAAAGACTATGTTTTCATGCTATGGGAAATAAAAGGATAGATATCTGGATGGTTGTATTAGCGTTACAGAAGATTTCTGAGTGAAATTTGAGTTGTCTTCAAATTAAATGATACATATTAGATTCAGTAGCTTTTTGCTCAAATTATTCTGGTTTTCTGTCTTGCTGAAGTTGTGTATATGGATTACTTAATGTGTATTTCAGATGAAGACCATAAATTGTAGGGGTTAAACAATCGACATAGATTTAAACATTGGATTTCAGTCAAGCAGTTTGGTCGGGACTACATTCCATCTCTCATATTTACCATGTTTTTTCTTACAAAGTGTTCTATCAACAATATTTTAGCAAGTGTTCTCACAACATTGTTCAATAATGCTACTCTAATTTTAATACATTTTGAAGCAATATTTCTGTCATATAGAGAAATATTCATCTTGAAGTAGCATTCATTCAATCTAGAGAAGCTCCATCAAACCATATGAAGATTGGTATCATTAAATCAGTGACAATAGTGTTTATGCATAACAAGGTATTGCAAGTTATAAAGCACTAATGCAATGATGAAAAAACACTTAGGATTTTCTTTTTGCGACAATTTTTTTGTAAAATCCTCTCCTTTGATGTCAGAGGGGGGGGGGGGAATTAAAAGAAGGAAGACACTTCTCAAAATGAAAAGGAGAGGAAAAATGTGTTTCCATCAATTGCAAAGGAGGAGATTGTTGGAAATATTGGCATTAATGTTATTAAATGAAATAATGCTAATGTATGTTGAATGATATTTTACAAAAGGTTGAAAGTGATGTGAAGTGAAAAGGCTATGCTAATCAATAGGGAGGCTAAATTTTGTCAAGAAGGACATAATATATTAAGACAAAGTTGAACTACATGTATTTCATTAAAAATAAAATGTAGACAATACAAGTCTGATTTGTCACTTATCATCATTTCTGATTGAGATGCTACAATATATTTTTCTATTACAAATATTTTCAAAACTGAAAATAAAGTAAGTGAGAATTTCTTGGAAGTCCAAGAGACACCGCTTCACTTCATATTCCACAAGGAATATAAACAACCAAAAATGCTTACTTACAAAATGCACAACATGAACCAGAAAGAGTAGTTTTTTTTGGAGAGAAGTGAGAAGGGTTTTGAATAAGGACATTGATGGGCAGCAGTAGTAGAGGAAGAGAAAATGGAAGAGGAGAAACAATTCAGCAATGGATTTGACAACATAATGGTCTATGAGGTAACTAACATCTGAAATTTGATGTTTTGTTTGAGAAATTTCTATTCTCTTATATGTCGCAGTTCGAAGAGGAACATGTTGTTACCTGTTGAGGTAGGAGCCTCATGTGGGTTGTAGCCTGCAGAAAATTTGTGGGAGTTGGAGCTTCCTTGGAGGTAGTAGCCTCTTATAGGTTGTAACCTACAAAAATATGATGTAATAAGGAGTAGCAGCTCACCTTCACATCACTTTCAGCGTAATATTCTTAGTTTTCTCCCTTCAGGGTTTCCACTCATATCTTGTGTCTTTGTGTGATAATTATGAATTTTATGTGAATGATGTTGAACTCTTGATAAGTAATCTGAAAATTTCTCTTCATGACACCTGCAATATGAATTCAACAAAACATGAACATGAACTATTAGTTGAATAATAACGTAAAAACAAGCAAAAGTAAACAATGTTAAATTACCGATTCACCCCCCCTCTTAGTAATTTCCAATCCTAAGTATAAAAATATACATCAAATCCCCAAATATCCATCCTGTGTCATATCCAAAGAGGAGATCGTTGACCCTAGCAGAAAAGGTGAGCTGAAAATATATGGATTCTTCCATACTATCGACCAGAACGTCTTAAACTACTTAGTGATTTCTCTTTAGGTCCCTATATTACTAGTGTAGTCACTTATTGTTGTTAGTGTAGCCCCCTTATTCTTATGTACCCCTGTAACCCCCATAGTTTTATTATTGTGGCCTTACATTATTATTGTTAGGTCGGCTAGGATTATATTGTGGCCCCATGGACTCCTATATATAGAAAGGAGGTTTTTTCATTTGTATCATCCAATAATTGTTCATTTATGTAATGTAAAGGAGGTTTCCCCCTCAATGTGGCTTATTTCTAAGGAGTTGATCTCTCTTTTCTTCTATTTTTGGAGTTGGTTTCATAACATTTGATATCAGAGCTTTGGATTCTAGGGTTTCGCTGCTTCAAAAAGGTCATCGTGGTAGTTTCACTATAACTTTTTTTCTACGAGGTTTCAAACACTACAAAAAACAATCCATTTCTTAGAAATCTGGAGGAACTTCGTGTAAAAATTTCAGATCTTGGTTCGCAATAGTTTCGAAGATATGATCTGTGGAAGTTAGGGTTTTTGCAGGCTCCCGAATTTCATCTAAAAGAGGTGACCTTGGGAAAATCGTCATAACTCTCTCTCTGAGCATTAGATTGGAATTCTATAAAAAGTGGACACAATTAAACAAACTGTAGTTTCCTGTGTATCAATTTCATAGCTGAAGGAGGAAACAATGACATATGGAACGCCATACAAGTTTGCTCTACTGAAATGGTCCATAATTAGGTCATTGTGGGAGATTGGTCATAAAGTTTCCTTGAAGAATCAAAATCAGGTCAGACCTATGGCATTGGAAAGAAGATTCATAGGGCTACTACAAGACTAAAGATAAAATCATAGGGATCATAAATTACAGAGATACGTCAATTTCAATATCGAGCTCCTCAAAATCAAGAAAAAGGTGTGTATATTTTTTTCAAATTGCATAAGTCTTGCTTGAAAAATCAGTTTGAAGTGATTCCAAGGGCATATTGAAGCATATATATCCATATTGGGTTATAAAATTCCCCCTAAAAATAATTCAACACTCATTAAGCCCTCAGAATACTCTACTATGACTCATGAAGAGGAAGAAGTGCAACATGATATATCAAAATTACAAGAGCAAGTGCACCAAATTTCGCTCTCGCAAAGAGCAACAAAAAATGAAATGGAAGTTTTAAAGAAAGGAATGGAAGATAAGATGGATGGTTTGAAGAAGGGCGTGGAAGCTAATATGGATGGTTTAAAGAAAGGCATGGAAGTTAAGATGGATGGTTTGAAGAATGGCATGTAAGACATGGAAGAAAAAATGGAAGACTTGAAGAATGATGTAAAAGTAGACATGGGAGGTTTGAAGGAAGGTTTGACAAAGTTCATACAAGAAATTATTCCTAATGGAGAAAATATAGTAGAGGAAACTCATGATGAGAACAAAATAAATGTTAATCGTGATTTCATAAACTCTAATGTTGGATTGAAGACCCAATATATTCCAAAGATTGATATTCGGAAGTTTGATGGCAAGGATCCCATAACATGGATACTATAGATGGAGCAATATTTTGATCTCAATAATGTGCAAAAAACACAAAAGGTACGCATTGCAACTTTACATTTAGAACAAAATACATTTGTATGGTATCGATGGCTTTTCTCCTGTTAAAAAATTGTCACTTGGTCAATTTTTACAGAGGAAATGATAATACATTATGAGGATACAAAGAGAAACACCTTCTTTAGCCAATTGATAAATCTCAAACAAAAGGGTTCAGTGGTGGAGCACATTGAGGAATTCCAAAAATTGAATATAAGGGTAACTGATATTATAGAGGAACACAGGATTGATGTCTTCATAGAGACTTTAAAGGATAACATCCAACATGAGGTTCACCTTTGGTAACATGTTTCATTGGAGAAGGCATTCAGGTTGGCAAGAAAAATCGATTTTAAAATTATGGTGACAAGGAAGTATACCACTCACATCTATAAATATGGAAGTGTTGCTACTCCTAGACTTCCACAACCTACAAGGTTGACATCAAAACAATTGGAAAAAAAAGAGAAAAATGGATTTGCTACAGTTGTGATAACAAATACACTAAAGGTCATAAGTGTGCTGAGAAGAAATTATTTTACATAGATTGTGAAGAGCAGGAACAAAATGTACAAGAAATTTCAAAAGAAGAGGATATACACCAGGAACAAACCCTAGAGAAATAATAAATGGGTCCGACCATATCATGTAATGCATTGGCAGGAATTATCACTCCTCAAAATCTCAAGATAGAAGGACATATCAAGAAGAAAAAGGTTATAGTGTTGAGTGATTCGGGTAGTACCCATAATTTTATTCATTGTAAGGTAGCCAAGGAATTGAATTTCTTCATATACCCAACACCAGAATGTCAAGTGATGGTTGCAAATGGAGGAACCATAGATTGCTTTGGAAAATGCCATAATATCAAGATAACCATGGGGGAATATGTACTGAATATCCCAATGCTTTCCATTCTAATGGGAGGTGTTGTTGTTGTACTAGGAGTATAATGGTAACAATATTTAGGGACGGTAGATTTTAATTTTCAAGAACTTTTCTTGAAATTTTTTCGAAAGGAAAGGAAGTCGAATTACAAGGTATCACATGGAATTCGGAAAAGATAATAAGCTCTAATTTCATGAAAAAACTTCTGAAGAAATAACAACGAGGTGTAATTGCACAATTATGCTGACTAGGAGTTCCAACATCAAAATCATTTATTTCTCCAGATATCCAAAAAATCTTGGACAATCATTCCAAGGTGTTTGAAACTCCCAAAGGACTCCCACTTATTCATGATCATGATCATGCTATTCATTTGATTCTAGGAATTGTTCCTCCAAACATCATGCCTTATACATATCCTTATGTCCAAAAGAGTGAAATTGAACGTATGATTGCATAAATGTTAGAGCTTGGTATAATTCAACCTAGTCAAAGTTCTTTCTCTTCTCTAGCAATATTGGTGCACAAGAAGGATGGATCATGGCGCATGTGTCTCGATTATAGGGAGCTCAATAAGCTCACTATTAAAGATAAATTTTCCATTCCTGTGATTGATGAATTATTGGATAAATTACATTGAGAAATTTATTTTACCAAGTTGGATCTTCGTTCAGGATATCATCAAATTAGAATGAAGACTGAAGATATTCTGAAAGCAACATTTCAAACTCATGAGGGTCATTATGAATTTTTGTCATGCCTTTTGGCCTTACCAATGCACCTTCTTCATTTCAAGGGTTGATGAATTTCATTTTCAAATCCTTCCTTAGAAAATTTGTGTTAGTATTTTTTTATGATATACTAATCTACAACAGGTCTTGGAAGGATAATGTTCAACATGTCGACAGGGTGCTCAAACTATTGGAGGAGAAACAATTATATGCAAAAACCTCCAAATGTTTCTTTAGAGTACAAGAGGTGGAATATCTAGGTCATATTGTATCTCACGAGGGTGTTAAGGTAGACCGTAAAAAACATTAAAGTCATTAAGGAATGGAAAGTCCCCATAACCATAAAGCAATTGTGAGGATTTCTCAGCTTAACAGGGTATTATTGCAAGTTTGTTAAGAATTATGGGAGAATAGCAGCACCTCTAACAATATTATTGAAAAAGATGGATTTTCAAGGGCTCCAGAAGCAACTAAGGCCTTTCAACATATTAAAGAGGCAATGTACCTAGCACAGGTATTACCTACGCCAAACATTACAAAAACCTTTATTGTTGAAAGTGATGCCTCAAGAAATGGAATTGGTGTTGTCTTAATGCAAGAAGGAAGACCCATTGCTTTTGAAAGTCGTTCAATCAAAGGAAAGTATTTACATAAAGAAATTTATGAGAAGGAAATGTTGGAAATACTACATGCACTAAATAAATAGCGACCTTACCTGATGGGAAGACACTTCAAGGTAAAAACTAATCATGATAGTCTTAAATAATTTTTGGAACAAAGACTATCATCAGAAGAGCAGCAAAAATGGGTCACAAATATGTTAAGTTATGAATTTGAAATCATCTACAAAAAAGGGAAGCTAAATGTTGTTGTAGATGCACTCTTAAGAAATGATGAATAGGTGGAAGCTTTGCTTTGTGCCATTTCTATTATCCGACCAAATTGGATAACTAAAGCAAGGGATGAATGGAAGAAGGACGAAGAAGTGTGGACACTCATTCAAAAGTTGTAGCAAGATCCCAGTACATCTGATACCTTTAGTTGGAAAAATGATTCCTTATGTTACAAAGATCGCTAATATATTTGTAATAATTCCCAACTAAAACTAAATATTATTTTGGAATTGCACACTTCTCCCTTAGGAGGACACTTTGGATTTTTAAAAACTTACCACAGGGTGAAGAAATATTTTTTGGGATGGCCTAAATATGATATTCAAAATTTTGTAGTGAAATGTTTGATTTTCCAACAAAATAAAGTTGAGACAATTAAGACCCGGGTCTTCTACAACCTTTATCCATTCCAAGTCAACATTGGGAGGAGATTTCAATGGATTTTATCACAGGTTTACCTAAGTCCGAAGGAAAGAGTGTCATCATGGTGGTATTTGATAGAATTACCAAGTATGCACACTTTTGTGCATTATCTCATCCATTTAAAGCTATGCATTTATGGAAACAATTCAAAAGCTACATGGAAACCCAAAGATTATTGTAAGCAACAGAGACCCCATTTTTACTGGAAATTTTTTGATGGAATTATTTTCTTGTTTGGGTACTCAACTATCTCATAGCTCATCTAGAGAAAATTCTAAGGTTCAAGCAGTGGAAGATCACATTGAGCATCAACAACAACTTCTCTAACTCTTAAAGGATAACCTAAATTTGGCACAAAATCGAATGAAGCAACAGGCATAGCAACATCTTGGAGAGAGAAGTTTTGATGTAGGAGGCTGGGTATTTTTATGGCTACAACTATACAAACAAATGTCCCTCAAGCAAGAAAATAAGGATAATAAATTATCGTTAAAGTACTATGGTCCTTACAAGGTGTTGCAAAAGATTGGTAATATGGCATACAAATTGGAGCTTCTTGCTTCTTCTCGAGTGCATCCAGTTTTCCATGTTTCATGCTTAAAGAAGGTTATAGGTGACAAACTTCCAATTCAAACAATATTTCCATAACTTGATGAGGAAGGAAAAATCATATTGGAACCTGAAGCAGTCACGAAAACAAGAACTCGACAGCTAAAAAATCAATCAATTTCAGAGTATCTCATCAAGTGGAAGAACTTACTCATGGAATATTCTACATGGGAGGATGATAATTTTATATAGAAGCATCTAGAGCTACTCAAGCATTTAGGAAAACACTTTTTTGAAGGAGAGGGGCATGTTAGGTCCCTATATTACTAGTGTAGTCCCTTATTGTTTTTATTGTATCCCCCTTATTGTTATTGTTGTATGCATGTAACCCCCATATTTTTATTATTGTGCCCTTACATTATTATTGTTAGGTCGACTAGGATTATATTGTGACCCCATGGACTCCTATATATAGAAAGAAGGTTTTTTCATTTGTATCATCCAAGAATTGTTCATTTATGTAATTTAAAGGAGGTTGCTCCCTCAAAGTGGCTTATTTCCAAGGCGTTGATCTCTCTTTTCTTCTATTTTTGGAGCTGGTTTCATAACATTTCTCCACCAAATCCTCCATCTATTATAATGACGTTGAATATCACCTACCAACACATGCTGAAATTTATGTGAACGTCAATTTATAGGTGGTTGGGATTGAATTTCAACACCAAAAACATTGACAACGCCTAAACACACATCTATCACAAGCCCAACACACACCTTCTTGGAGTGCACTCATGCGACTGGCCTCCACAGGCAGGCAAGTTCAAATTCGACGTAGTTAAGAGCACACTTTCCACTAGCTCCATAATACAAACAGTAGTTCGAGAGGGGTGCCTCTCAATTCCCACCCCCAAAAACACCATATAGCATCAAAGGTGGCACGACTAGGAGATAAAGGTGGAATAAAAAATTGATTGTTATAGATCGATCTCAGTTAGATCGACACACACAGAGGGCACAAATCTAAAAGTTGCGGCATAACCACCCAAAATCTGCACGAACATATCTACAGATAAGCTCTTTAAGTGGAGATCAATCCACAACGCAATTCGGCCAACAACGCTGCACAAAGAATACACCCTCTTCTCAACATAAATCTTCTTAGGCAGAAATAGTCACTCAAAATACCATGTGATCTCAACCATAATCTTAATCATGTTGTAGGCTTCCACACTCACCGCACCAATTTCAACTTTGTGGTCTCTACAAACGGGTATCTCCTCTGCAAATCCTCCTCAGGTCCAGCGATGGAGATGCGTCGCGCAAGCCACTCAATCCTCCATATGGAGAAGAAGTACCATAGGCACAACACATAATATTATATTTACTTCCCTACCCTCCTGTGAGGGGGGAAGGCCTAGGACATACGAGCTCTAATACCAATTTGAAAATTTGATAACTATCTGAATTAATCAAATAATGTTACATGTAAATACATGTAGTGTTTTCTCAAGATAGGTAGACTATCTGGGAAACACAATGACTTGGTTGAGAGAATATCTCAACCACACACCAATCTAGGAAATAACTAGACGTAAACAACTCCTAGAGAATAGGAACAAACTCCTTTACATATAATGAATCACAACTGAGACAAGTAGGAATTATATATTCCAAGTGTATTTGATATTGATGCTTACTAACCGATAAATACTATTGTTCGATTGTGGCTACTTTATAGGTCTACGATCCACTGTTGATAAAGACTATTAGCTAGTTTATTTTATGTTTAATACAACCTATCTTGTAGTTACTGAGTGGATTTATGTTCATTGAATGATTGTTGTGTTATGGTTTGATAAAATGGTGGTGTGTAACAGAATGGTTGATTTCAAGAGTGTTGTTTCAATTTATTGCAAGAGTGGCTTTGATGAATGAGTGTTATTTCATTTTTGTAAGTGTGGTTTCCATTTCCATGAGTTATCTTTATGTAAGCAAGGGTTTTCCAATGTGGCTTTTGGGAGTTTATTTCTATTCCTACAAGGTGTGAGAGTGACAACAACATTAATTTATTGTGTGACAACTCTTGTAGAAAAATATTAGCATTAGGAATTAGCTAATGCAAGCTAGCAATTGTTGCCTACATATACTTTGCACGACAACCTTGAAATAAGTAGACTTAACATGGTTGATAGTTTGTGTCTAAGTAGATTGGATTGTTTTATTAAGACTATTAATTTACCCAACATTTTGGCATCATTTCCAGGGAGGTTATTAAGGGCACAAGACATAACTTTCATTTTTTAATTTTATAGGTGCATTGTTAAAATAGAATGCATTAGAAGTGTTCTTGAATATGAGGTGACAGGGTAGTAAAACGAGAGGTAAGAAACTATGAATTCCTTTGATAGACTGAACAACGTGGCCTCATAGATATTCAAGGCACATAGGTTACACTTCCCACTATTAGGTTTTGTTCTTGAAAATTTCATTCAAAGTATATATATATATATATATTCCCATGTACTATTCCATGTATTGGTAGGATATATGAAATAGTTGAAGAAGATTGTTAAGGAAGGAAAAAATGGTACTACAAGGAACCTCTCAGTTCAAGGAGTTTGAAGGGATAATCAAGGAATAAAACTTTGGCACAAGGTGCTTTTGTTGAGATACAAAATTTACCTCATCTTAACCTAAAACTAGTGAACAATGGGAAAAAAAATTGTGATATGGTGTTGTAGCTTGCAGAGCCAAACCCTCGCTGACAAGAAGCACACCTGAGGATGACAACACGAAATAAGGGGAAAGTCGTTAACCCAAAATCACTTAAACCTCATCTCCATCGTAGGATCCCAACCCTAGCACTCCAACCATAGATCTTGGTATCAATCACGATGGATCACATCCCAAGGATGGTTAATGGTTGCAATTTGTAGGTAGTCAAGGATCTTCTCAGAGAAGCCTCATCGAATTTCTAGGAGACTAAGGTTTGGCAGATTGTATCAAAGTTTTATAATATTATCTAATAAAATCATATCCATCCACTGATGATCACAATACAGTTCATAGAACAAGAATAAATCCGAATATAATTAAATCAAAACATAAACTCTAAGGGGTTCTGCATATATGTAGACTATATAAAGGGAAGGTAACAAGTGAAATGGGAAAACATTAAGTTCATAACAATAAACACATATGAATTTATATATATTAATTGAAGTCATGGAATAATATAAATATGAAAGTAACTAGACACCCATAAAACAACCATGGCTCTAGGTTATTGTAGTAATTAGTATTAGTTTTTTGGTTAAGTGAAGCAAAGGAAAACAAAACTATATTTTCTTCAATTATGAACGATGTTGATGCTATATTTATGAGTTAACAAGAAGGTTGTGAGGCATCAAGTCCCTGCCTTGAGTGGGTTAGCGTATTGAAACGTTCATTGGAGTGCCTCTCAAATATGTTAGTGTCTTTTTTAAGGCCATTGACACGTAGACAAAAACTGAATGACATTGAATCTATTTTTGAAGGCCATTGTCATTGTAATTTAGTGATAATTTTAATGACATTCACATAGTTTTAGTAGAGATTGAGATTCAAATAGAATTAATGTAACTTCAACAAAAAACTCATTACAATATTCTCTTAGTTTTGGTGGAGAGTATTAATAAAAAGTCAACATGAATACCATAATCTCTAGCATTGTCTTAGTGCATCCGCTTTCAATATTATATTTATTTTAAAAGGAGTATCATCACAAAGTTAGGAATTTTACAAAAAATGTGAGTACAAAATTAAATATATGTTATTCATAGCTTATAGACTGAATTTGTCTTCATTAGTAATTTGAATCCTTTTGATAGTGACAAATAAGCAATGGTTCCAAGAAAGTGGTGTTCCAACATTAGTACGTGTTCCTAGAATATGTGTTATGAGATAATCTAGTGTTCCTAGTTGTTGTCTTATTTTGGAGCTTGGATGGCATACTACTTAGCATGGGCGAGGTATTCTTTGTGTAGATGGATGAAGCATACGTGAAAATACACAGCAGGCAAAAGGAATAGGTATAAATGGACATGCTATTCAGTTGGAGGTTACACATATAATTGGGATGCTAAGATACAACTGCTCACACTAGAGCCACAGAGAGAGGCTATTCCACCCTCACAATATTGATAGGAATTTAGGCCCCAGTACTAACCTAGTCAATAAAATAACATATGCTTAGACACACAATGTAAATACCCAACCCGGTAAACTAAGCTAACTAGCTAACCCGATCTACTAACTTATAACGAATAAACACCCAATTAACTAATGCATAGACATACGCATAGGTCCAAACCTCGCCTAACTAAAAAGATAACCTAAAAGGAAAGGAAGGGACACATGCAAATATATAAGGTTCAAACACCATTAACCTTACTAAGCTACTTTTCAAGGGAAAGGTAGAGACACATGTGCGTATGCAAAATTAGAACTAAGACTAATCTAGCAAATTTATTGGCGTATATGTTAGCACTGGAGAAACCAACCAATTTTACTAAGCTAGCTAACCACATGCACATCTATAAAGTATTGGTATGATTGTTGCTAACCATTTCTACTAGATTGGTGCACTAACCTAGCTCACAACTAAAACATCTAATTTTTACGGAAATAGATTGATATTCCATGAAATGTATAGTTATATGGTTTAATAGTGGAATCTATTAGTCAAAAGCATATAAAGAATAAAGGGAGAACTCATGGTGCAAAGATATTTCTACCATTATAAAAGTATCACTTTATAACATGCACTGAGTGGCTCTGTTTGTTGGTCACGTGCCTAAGCTTTCATAACATTGTCCATGCATGATGGCCAAGTCATTTGAGTTGTGTTACACCTGAAAATTGACATCCTCCATGCATGTTCACCAACACTTGCCCCATACACCTACTAGAGAAAGAGAAGGAGACTGTAGCACTGTTGTGTAGGCTTGTCATGTCATCTCTTCCAAGTGCTTATGGTGCTCTTAGGGATTGTGCTCCATCCAGGGTAAGCTCTATTGTTGCCATTATTGCATAGTTGGTTTACTTCTCTAAGAAATTATCATAATACTATTGTAGTTACTCTTAATAAATTATTAGAATGGACCATGTATTGGATGGTGTATTTTGAAATACTAAGGGGATTTTATGTCGCTATAGGAATATTGCCCATAATTTGCAGGAGTTTAAGTCAACAGTTCGCGGGGTGAACAAGTCGTGGGGTTTATCGATTGACTGAGGATGTCAGAGAATTAATTCCCAGGGTGTGATGGGCTTGGCTTTGGGCACCAGTAGTATATCAGAGTCGTCGACCACCTGAGCCAAGGTAATATTATATAAAGCCTATAGATAAAATGCCTAATCTTGTTGGGTCAATGCCGATGTCTGAATATGATCAGAGAAAAAAAATCCATTGAGTTAGACCTTAATTAACGCAAGTTACCTCAAGGGTAGAGACCTACATCACTTCAAGCAAGGTAGGTTAAACTAATAGATGGATGGTCTGGATAGGAAGATAGTTTTAGGTAAGCTTGTCAAAAATCATGCTTCAATTTGGTAGGAACTTCTTGCTGGCTTACTGGGGCTGGAATATGAACTAGTTGGCTGCTTTCTGGCTTTCTACCCTTGCCTTATTTACTCATCCCTAATTAATTAGTAAGTAGCCACCTTATTTATTTAGCAAGAAGGGATCACATTGAAAAGGTTCTGAAGATTTCTAGGTACTCTACCAAAATAATTCTCGCTTCTTTTGTCATCTCTAAGGACGCCCTTATAGCCAAAAGGCCTAAAAGTTTCGATGCAATTCTTGGAGTTAGCAGAAAAGCGTTCATACTCAAAAAAAATATATAATTACAATGCACTAAAGAAAATTCACCTAGCCGAAGAACAAATCAAACCCATCGATCAAGTATCGCCCATCTGTCTCCCCATCGATCCTGGGTGAACTACCCCCAAAGGTATGCCCGGTGTCTCCATCCATGGGTCTCCCTAGAGGAAATACTCTAAGACCCTGATGTGCAGCACCATACACCCTTGCATACCACTGATCATTCATGTACTCCTTGGCATGCCACTACACACTATGGCATACCCTAGCTACTGCTGTACCACCCTGTATTGTCCCGTGCCTTATCATGTTGAAAGGCACTAATCACTCCTCGCGTGTACTCAATGTGATGTAAGACACTCCTAATCCACAATGCAGTCCCACACACTACGGTACACCAATATGCACCTCCATGTCCACCAGTAGTCCACTGATCAATGCTATATGCTCCCACACATCTTTGGATGTGATGGCCTAGAGTTGTGTCTCTACATGTCGGACCACCCCCCAATCGGTATCATCACCTCGATCATCGCATCACTACACCTGCCGATGGATGGATCATCAATCCAAACCCTCCCAGAGGGGTCCAAGAAGTGAATCTCCCTATGTGTCAGTAGTGATGCCACTACTGCTCTGATCCGTTGTGACCTCTGTGTTCCACGCAAAGGTGAAGAATCCTTGGCTCCATACAATGCACCATCTGGTGGCCTACCAATGCCACCTCCTCCTACAAGCTCCTGCCAAAGTATCTTGATCACCTTGTGACCCCACGTACAAGTTTCATACCAAGACAACTCAAGGAGTCTGCCCATAAACTGGTTGGCCACTAGAGCTGACCGAAACTCCCCTAGCGAATGTGTACGCTCAACTGCTAGGTCAACTGTACCCTCCAAGACATAGTCAACCAGCCTGCCTGGGAAACAAAAAGTAGTCCCACCCAGATCCCAATGCCAATTTAGGGTTATTGTATCCCTAGCGCCTGGAAACTCATGCTGAACTACACCCGGGTCCACCACGATCTCCATAACCCACTCCACCGGGTACCAACTCAAAATATCTCGCCATTGAACCTCAACGTGTGGATGCTACACCATGTGCAACTCTGACCATCTCATCCCACTATCCAGGTCAACATATGAGATCTGAATGGGTGGCTCCCCCTCTCTCTCTCCAATGGGAAGAGGTGACCCAACAGTGCTGCTAGCCTCATATATGTCTGCCTAAAGGGGGTTGCTCTGACACTCCAATGTGCACTCTATTTGTACCATTAGGTAATCCAACTGTTCCCCAATGTGGGCCACCTTGGTCGCTGACTTGGCACAAACCACTCTCATGCCCTCCAGCTCTTCGTTGTGCAACAAAATAGTGCCTCGTACTGATGTGGCCTTCCCTTTCAAAACTAGAAGGTTAGCTCGAAGCTGATGACACCGCTGTGTGTGATCATCACCCAATATATATGTATCTCCTAGCGCCTCATCAAAGGTGGATACATCTCTTGGAACCTCACCCATCTAGTGCGTGTTGCTACCACCCGAAGACTCAGACATTACCCCGGTCATCACCTCAATGGATGGCACTACTCGGGTAGGCTCTACTCTCTCTACTAGGATGTCAACTAACATGGTCAAGGAAGTATCCAATACGAGTGACCCCTGCATCACACTGGGTGTATCCACATGCTCCCCATGATCCTATGTGCCCTCATCCTCCAAGTGTGAGGTATCCATTCTGATGGCTTCCCCCTCAGTTACTCGGTTAAGATGGGAAAAGGTATTCAACTTTCCCACTCGATCCTGAGTCGTGCACTCGGTCGATCCATCATACTTGGGAAGAGGTATCCTCCCAATACTGAAACTCTAAGCTCTGCATGCTAGACCCCCATCGTTCTTGTCTTTTTCATCCTACCTGAGTTAGCAGTAATATCTGAAGGACAAAGCTACTATGAAGTTCCCCTCCAGGGACTGCCATTCTCAGAAATAATCTCCCATGGGTATATGATCATGTCGCCTACTTTTCTCACTCGGGAGTGAAGGTAAAAATGTAGGCAACGTGGTCCTAGTTGGCCTACTGAAGGCTAGCAAGTAAGTGGCTAGTAAAGGGTGGTCACATTGTTGTGAGACCCCTAAAGTCTCCCCAACTAGGGATTCATGATGGATGCTCTCATTCCTATTCTGTTGCTTGAGTCTTTCCAAAAATCCCTTTTGTCCTTTGGTTGAATCATTTAGGGCCTTAAATATGTTACCAAATGTTGCTTACCCTTTGCTCCTTAACTCCCCCATATTTTCCACCTCTACTATCTATCCTCCAGTGTCATAGACCGCGTGCTCCATAGGCTCAGTCAAGTCTATGAGCTCTGATACCACTGTACTATCCCAAATTGGGATTAATAGTAATAAAAGTGCAAAATAGACTAAAAACTATGACAACATAAAATACATCATTAAACATGTAAACTGGAGCCAAAAATAATTGTTGAGTCATTTTATTAAATTGAATGGAATGAGTATAATAGTGGTGTTGGAAAGCTTGCACCTGGGCCTGCTCAAAGCAGGCTAAAGAAAAAATCAAACCCAAGATAAATCTCCTGCTAGAAGTGGCTCTACGTGCCTTTGTCTCTGCGTTGCCTAGCCCAGAAATGATGTTGCTGCTCCACTGAATCTATTCCTAGGGCCTGGAATAATTCTCAAAAACTTCTGGGCTTTTAACCACAGTCTCTGCTCAAGAAACCCACAATAACCCACGAAGGATTTTGCCAAATATTGACTTCATAATTTCAGCCTAATTTTCCCCTAACTCCTCTAGCCGCTAGCTGAGTTGGGATCCTGGTTTGCCCTCTTAATTCTACCCTTAAATTTCTGCCAACTGAATCTTGTTCTCTCAATAAACCCAGAAAAAACCCAGAAAGACTTTGTTTTAGTTTTGACTTTGGAAATTGGCCCTCATGGGCTTGGCACGATGAACTACTGAGGGAAATCAAACCACTGGAAGAATCTGCTCAGAAATGTCTTCGGAATGCTGCAATAAACCCTGGTAGGAGGCTAGCCTCCCCTCCAAATCTCCAGATGAGAATTCCCTTCTCTCCAACCTCTCGACTCAAAATCCTCACTACACTATGTCCTCCACTGCGCAGTCCAGAAATGACTACGCTTCCTCCTCATACTACTGGTAGAAAATTCCCTCAAAAAAGGGTGGAACTCCTCTCCTGAGCGGGCACTCGAAGTCCCCCGAGGCAGAGCTTGAGATCTCCGCTTGAAAATCTCGTGTGCTAAATAGCATTGCAGACTTGGCTCTCCAGCTCGAGCGTGCTTTGTCAAAATGACAAGAAGAAAATAACTGAATGAATCCAAATGAGCCTTCCCTCCTCCTTTTATCCATTGAAGTCCAACATATGCATTGGGTCCCACGTTGGCCTGCACTGCCTCTCCTTGACCAATCATGTGTTGCCTTCCTCTAGCCAATCCCACGATGTCCCTTTCATGCCTCTTCTACGCTGCCACTTAAGCCCAATTCGATCCCACCACTTAGAGCCACAATTTTCCCTTAGGGACTTTAGGAAAAGACTTTATTTAGCTTAATTATTAGTTGTGGGTCCCCTACCCACTTTATTTCCGCCCAACATTAAGAAATGTGAAAATAAATCAAAATTAATATTACAATTAGTTGACTACTAATTTGAAATTTTACATTTAATCTTCCTAGTCACAAATTCAATTAAATCTATTAATATCATATAAATAAATGTTAAACAAATGTTATATGAAATTAATTATAATATAATTTTTTCACCATATAATATTGATAAATTGGTTGACTCTTGTTATTGTAATAAAACATATTTAAAACAAAATTATAACTTAGTTAAATTTTAATATTTTTTTTTTTTACAACATAAAATGTATAATAAATTATATTTTTTAACACTCATCATACACTAGTACCTATTAATATCTACCAACCATATATAATATATTTAAATATTAAAAAAAAACACAAATAATAAAATCGAGTAGTCTTTAGTGTGACTTTTTGAAGGCTTTTACGGTGACTTTTTACGGTGTAATTTCTCTAAATTCCGGCAGGTATTTATTGAAAAGAGAAGTTTGATTGCTAATTTTGCACAATCAAAGTGCCCTAGAGGTTTTTGAGGGTGCTGAATCCATATATAGAGTCAAAAAACCAGTTTGAATAACAAAAACCAAGATTTTACCTCAAAAAATTTCACCAGATTCCGGCACCTGAAACTTCAAAAAGTTACACTAAAGACAACTCCTAATAAAATAACCATACAAGCCTTATTCACAAAGACAGCTCTAATAGTTTAAAGGCATCGATTCCATAATACTTATGAGACAACAGGACATTTCTTCTTATTCACGAAGGCTTCCATAATAATTTTGAAGGCAAAGCCTCTCATAATAGTTTGAAGGCAACGATTCCATAATCCGAGAGATTCAAATCATGAAACAATAGTACATTTCTATTAAAGTCTTATTCAGGATGGGCTTCAATTATAATCTAAAGGCAAGGAATCGGCTTTTCCGAATTGGATATTAAAATTAAATTTTATTTGTTGTTTGTGTTATAACAAAATTAGTAAAATAGTATGAGTGAATGTAGTTTATATTTTTATTTTTTGAAATTTTAATTAAATTATGAAAATGATTACATTTATTTATATATCAAGTTGAACAATTATATTAGTGAATGTGGTTGATATATTTTTTATTATTTACAATACAATCAATTTTTATAAATAAAATTAATCAACATAATTTAATATAATTGGAGGGATTATTGAAGTCATCACTCTTAAAAAAAATTATTGCTAACATTACTAGAATAGTTATTCAATCTATGAGAAATCCCTGTTGTAAAAAGTTCTTAATACCTATCTCTATCTCTTACACATTGAAAAGTTGTATATCAATATTGATAAAAAAATAAAATCAACCTTAAAATCTTAGTCATAAAATTGTCTTGCATAATAAAAAAAAATTGAAATTTATATTTATTCGGATTTAAAATGAATTTGTTTATCTTGAAACAATGGAACATTATTGAGCCCAGAGGCTCATTCTAAAATCTAATTTAAAGGTGATGTGTAAGTATGTTCGTGCTCAATAATAAAATATTCTCTAAATAAAAAAGTAATGGTGGAGAAAGCAAGAATATGTTATGCATGTATAATTAGTTTTCCATATGACCTAATATAATTTTATGAAAATTAATTAGAGATTAAAAAAAAAAAATGTGAGTATGATGTTTAAACTTTATACTTTTCAAAGATAGAATCTACAATAGACTCAAATATAAGTTATATTATATAACATTATTGAGCCTAGAGGCTCATTCTAAAATCTAATTTAAAGGTGATGTGTAAGTATGTTCGTGCTCAATAATAAAATATTCTCTAAGTAAAAAAGTAATGGTGGAGAAAACAAGAATATGTTATGCATGTATAATTAGTTTTCCATATGACCTAATATAATTTCATGAAAGTAATTAGAGATAAATAAATAAATAAAAATGTGAGTATGATGTTTAAACTTTATACTTTTCAAAGATAGAATTTACAATAGACTCAAATATGGATTACACATAATGTGATAAGTTATATAACATTATTGGGCCCAGATGCTCATTCTAAAATCTAATTTAAAGGTGATGTGTAAGTATGTTCGTGCTCAATAATAAAATATTCTCCAAGTACAAAAGTAATGGTTGAGAAAAAAAATATGTTATGCATGTATAATTAGTTTTCCATATGACCTACTATAATTTAATGAAAAGTAATTAGAGTTTAAAAAAAAAAAATGTGACTATGATGTTTAAACTTTATACTTTTCAAAAATATTTTAACATGTGATATCAATTTCATATATATATATATATATATTGAAAAAACATGTTAAATTTTTTATTTTAATGTTTTATATAATAAAATATCCAATGTGGATTATGAACAAAGTATTTTAATATTTTAATATTGATGGATACTTAAAAATATATTAATAACAAAAATACCATCTTAATGTGTGTTGATGAAATGGATCAATGAACATGTTATGTAATCTCTACAACAATTAAAAATAAATTTTAAACAAAGAAAAATTACACATTATTTTTTGCATTCTAAAATTGTAACATACCTGGATAACCTCACATGGAAATACACGGAGTTAGACAATTCCTTTAGACAAATTAATTAATCAAATCAAATCATGAAAAGAATATTCATCATCAAACTGACACAATAATCAACCACTAGACAGATTAATTAATCAAATCAAATCATGCAAAGAATATTTATCATCAAACTGACACAATAATCAATCACATCATTGAGTATCGAACACTGATATACCAGGTGAAAACCAGTAAACTTTTAATTTTAATATTACACGCTAGTGAGGGTGTTCACCCCTTACTCAATGCCTATTAAGTGTAGAAATTATATACAATATGCATGTATATATCCAGACTCTCCTGATCTAACAATATTTATCTTCTTGCTAAATACAGAATCCCTTTATTATAATTCTTGCGGAAATTTAATCAACAATTGCAAAACACATGAAGCAATAAAAACACGCATAACACGGTTGTTTTAATGGGAAAGCCTGAAGCTAAAAACCCCAACTATCAGTATGTAACATGGAGATCATATGACAATCTCATACAAGCATACAAAGCTTATCACAAGCTCTTAGTACAGTACAATCGTCATACACTAAATTAGGACCAATCTTGCAAATCCATGCACCGATCTCTATCACCTGCTAGCCTGCCTGCACTGCGCAATCCAAGCTGATTACAAAGACCAATTCGATGTAATACCACTCTCATTGACTGCGTGATTATCATTGGAAACTCCAATGTATATGTAGATGCAATTCATGCATCACTAGTAGTCACAACAAATAGTCCATCTTGCCCTTTCACCTATCTCTCTACTGGTCTCCACTGAAACTTCCATGCACTGTAGTTAACTGATGTATTCTTCAATTGATTAATGAGTTAATATTTAGTGAATTAATTAATAATTAATTCACACCACTCTCACTAGTGTATCAATTAGTTAGACTAGATACAACTAGCTCAATTGTAAATGAATGAGTTAAACTCGAACATGCAAGCACCAACTACTTCTTACAACTCCACCAAGCAACTCGTCACATGAGTTCTAACCGGTCTCATAACAGTCTAAAGAAATCCCAGGAAGAAGTGTAATTCTTTTTGTCACTTCGTGCCACATCCGTGTGCACTTAACTGAAGTGCTCCAAGAGAATAAGTTGTTGTTTAGAGTCTGATTATTATTAAGAGCTAATAATAATCGACATGCATCTATTTTTAGATCAGCGCTCTATAAATAGACTTCGCCCAATATTTTAAAAATAGAATCTCATCTATTTTTCATATTTGACCAACCATCTACAAATAGCCTCCTACTACGTATAGAATATGTGCACCATGTCTAAAAATAGACATACACCTAAAAATAGCTTGTGTGGGCCCCACCTAGTTTAGGTGATTATTTTCCAACTAGGATCAAGGATGATGTTTCAGAATGCCTCCTTCACTGTTTCTAGTTGCAATATTCAACAATGATGCCTCCTTCACTGTTTCTTGTTGCAATCTTCAACACTCCATGTCAACAAGAAAGGACTGTCTTTGCATGCAACATGCAACTCCATGCATTCACCCTGCAACCTTTTGCTGCAACACTTCCGAAACTGAAAAGCTCCAAACAACTCAATCAGTCTGATGCATCTATCATCAAAGTCTTCGACTTCTGTTGGTACCAACTGCACATGTCTTCAGGAACCACTGCGTTATTGAACTCTGCACCCATGCACTCTACACTTGCTATCAACTCTGAATCGCGCTCCAGTATCCGACACTGTCACTTTGATCTGCCTGCATCAATCCAACTGATCATGCTACTGCTGCTTTGTGGGCACCTCGTAGCTAGTTTCAATCCATGAGATCCACACCATCTCAATGAATCCTGCCCAGAAATCTCCTCTTGGGATTACTCATGCATGTCGCCCCACCTCTCACCTGGTGGTATAGCTGCATGCACTCCCTCTACCCATCTGGCATGAAATTTCTCTGCATGAGTGGTTGCTCCCACTCCATGATCCTCATCTTGTGGCTGCTCCACATCCTAAGGTTCACTCTTACCTACATGCAAATCCTGCTCCCTCTCAAGCTTCAATTACATGTCTTTCTTGCACTTCCCAATAGTAGGAAGCTCTGTAGAAATCCCATCTACATCAAATCTATAAAGATTCTTCTGCATCTCCAGTTGTGGCTGCTCCACAACCTTCCGAGACTGCTTCTCACGTTGCATGTTGAGAGGCTCCCTCTCAACCACCAAGTCACTAACCTTTGCTTTTCTCCTCAAATCTTTGCATGCATCTTGTACCTCAGTGCATGTAGATTCTTGGCTCGCGCACATTGCAATTGTCCCGCCGTCGCAAAATTTTCTAACAAAAGAGTTGATTTTAAATCGACGATATCTCCCTCATCTAAGCTCTGATTCGACCGATTTGTTTTTTCAATTTGGGTGTTATTTCGCAAGGAATCCAAATATGCTATTTTTTTCTAAAAATATTACACCAAAATTTCAGATACTCTCTGCAAACTAGCGCACCCAAAAATTCTTGCTCTCATTCCATGTAAAAAATCTATAACACAGCTCTGATACCATGTAGAAATTATATACAATATGCATGTATATATCCGAACTCTCCTGATCTAACAATATTTATTTTCTTGCTAAATATAGAATCCTTCTACTATAATTCTTGCGGAAATTTAATCAACAATTGCAAAACACATGAAGCAATAAAAACACATATAACACAGTTGTTTTAACGGGAAAGCCTGAAGCTAAAAGCCCCAACTATAATTATGTAACATGGAGATCATATGAAAATCTCATACAAGCATACAAAGCTTATTACAAGCTCTCAGTACAGTACAATCATCATACACTAAATCAAGACCAATCTTGCAAATCCATGCATCGATGTCTATCACCTGCTAGCCTGCCTCCACTGCGCAATCCAAGCTGATTACAAAGACCAATTCGATGTAATCCCACTCTTGTTGACTGCGTGATTATCATTGGCAACTCCAATGTATATGTAGATGCAATTCATGCATCACTAGTAGTCACAACAGATAGTCCATCTTGCCCTTTCACCTATCTCTCCACTGGTCTCCACTGAAACTGCCATGCACTGTAGTTAACTGATGTATTCTTCAATTGATTAATGAGTTAATATTTAGTGAATTAATTAATAATTAATTCACAAAACTCTCACTAGTGTATCAATTAGTTAGACTAGATACAACTAGCTCAACTGTGTCTAACTGAGTTAAACTGAACACAACTCCACCAACTACTTCTACAACTCCACCAAACTCTATCACATGAGTTCTAACTGAATTCCTCCATGCAATAGCTCCAGTAAACCCTTAGGAATAGCGTAATTCCTTCTGTCAGCTCCTGTGCCACATCTGTGCACTTAACTGAAGTGCTCCAAGAGAATAAGTTATTGTTTAGAGCCTGATTATTATAACGAGCTAATAATAATCTACATGCATCTATTTTTAGATCAGCACTCTATAAATAGACTTTGCCCAATATTCTAAAAATATAATCTCATCTATTTTTCACATTTGACCAACCATCTACAAATAGCCTCCTGCTATATATAGAATATGCGCACCATGTCTAAAAATAGACATACACCTAAAAATATCCTGTGTGGGCCCCACCTAGTTTAGGTGATTATTTTCCAACTAGGATCAAGGATGATGTTTCAGGATGCCTCCTTCACTGTTTCTTGTTGTAATCTTCAACATTAAGGGAGACCATCCTGTAACCATTGTTATAAATCTTACGAGGAAATATCATTTAAATACAAATATCTAGCTTAAATGCATTACAATCGTTATGATAGAATTTACCCACTAATCTTCAATCTTCATATCTTGGTGGCATGGTTGTACCTATAATGGACCATCTTGCAGCTCGCACTCATCTGCATGAACCATTAATTATTTACCTTCCACTATGTTAAGCATAATATATCATTTGCATAAGTCACCATCATTATTTACCTTCCACTATGTTAAGCATAATATATCATTTGCATAAGTCACCATCATTTCCTGTTATTGTTGTCTTCAACATACATTGATGTCAGGATTCCTAAAGTATTAATCAACTCATTCATAAATCTATACTAGTGATGCTTCTCCATCTACTCATGTACATTCATAACATGCAAGTAAAATAGTATTAATCAACTCATTCATAAATCTATACTAGTAATGCTTCTCCATCTATGCATGTACATTCATGACATGCAAATAAAATATCGTAACATGCTTCTTTTAACAACACTACATATGCGCTAGTTATAAAAAATCACATTAACTAATATTTCCCTCGCATGAGCACACGTTCTTGCAAGCAAAATAGCTACAATTGTCCAAACATTTCTTTAAAAGAAACTAATATATCAATTACGATCATATTTCCCTCGCATAAGCACGCATTCTTACAAGAAAAATAGCTACAAATGTCCAAAAATTTCTTTAAAATAAACTAATACATCAGTTACAATCTTTGTGCATGCCAATTACATAAACTTTATCAAAATAACTATTCCTAATAATACATCAATTACGATCATATTTCCCTCGCATAAGCTCACATTCTTACAAGGCAAATAGCTACAAATGTCCAAACATTTCTTTAAAAGAAACTAATACAACAGTTACGATTTTCGTGCATGCCAATTACATAAATTTTATCAAAATAACAATTCCTACTAATACATCAGTTATGATCTTCGTGCATGCTAATTACATAAACTTTATCAAAATAAAAATTCCTTCAACTAATACTTTTGGTGCATGCAAATATGTAAAGAAAGACAACACAATGAATGATTTTCCGATGCATGAAAATGCATATAGTTTCCAAAAGAATCTTCTCAAAAGAATGCTTAACACAATAGAGTAAACAAATAGGGCATGCAAAAACATGTTTTCTTTTCCATAAAACTAATGCAATAAAGCATACAAATACATGTCTTTCTTTTTCAAAGATTATACCAACATTACACATATATATATTTTAAGGAAACCAACACATTACTATGGTTTTTGTGCATGTAATTCATCTTCTTTCCTAAAGAATGTTTTCCAATGTAAGCTAACACAACATGCTATCATTTCCCACATACAAACATATATTTTTTTTAAACAAAAGCTAATACAAATCTTGCATGCATATACATGATCTCATTCCAAAAGAAACTACCATAATAGTTATGATAGCATAAAAATAATCACATATTTTTTTCTAAGGAAATATAACTCAATAGTTCTTCTATCCATGCAAAAGACACATATCTCTTTGTGTATGCAAGAGCTTGTCATAATAGTCATTTTTTATTGTATGCAACACATATCCCTCCTTTAAGAGGGTCTAGCTATTTATGTTATATATGGGAATACTTTACCTTTTCAAAAAGCTGATGCAATTAACTAATGTTTCTAGGCTTCTAGATATGTGTTCTTTTCAAATAAATTGAGTGTTTACTTGTGCAAATAACACATTTATTTTCAAGAACCCAACATAGTTTCACTATCTTTTATGTACAAAGTTCTCATGCATTTGTTTTCAAGAAAATAGCATAATCAACCCTTCTTTTGCACATAAGAACTAGGAAAACCTTTTTAAAATAATAAAAGTGTTAACCTTTTATGTATTAAACCATGAAATTAAATCAAACACAATTTTTTTTAATCTTTTTACTCACCAAAACATGTAACTTTTGCAAGCACTTGAAAAGGAATTAACACAATTGACTTGTTCTAAGAAAAATTAAATCAAACACAAAAAAATCATCTTTCTATCTACCAAAACATGTAACTTTTGCAAACACTTGAAAATGAATTAACACAATTGACTTGTCCCAAGAAAAAGATACACCATAATAATATTTTACCATAACTAAATATAAAACCACTTTGCTATTTTCAATAAAACCATGATATTTATTTATTTTTAACTAAAATGATTAAATTACTTATCTCTATTTCATTTTTCATGGTGAGAAAACAATTTGTTACAATCCATCCTAGTTTTTTTATCTTGACTTCTTTGTTTTTATATGTAAGGTTTTTATCTTGACTTCTTTGTTTTTATATGTAAGGTTTTTATCTTGACTTCTTTGTTTTTATATGTAAGGTTCTTCTTTCTTAGCAAGTTACTTGTCTTTATCCAGTATCGATAACAAGAATACTTATAAATCCTTTTTTACCAAAACATATATATTAATTCAATATTTGGTCAAACAATTAGTAGGGAATTTTGGCATATCTTGACTTCTTTGTCTTTTATATGGAAGGCTCTTTTTTCTTAGCAAGTTACTTGTAAGTATCGATAACAAGAATACTTATAATTTTTTTCCAAAACACAAATATTAATTCCATATTTGGTCAAACAATTAATAAGGAATTTTGGCATAATAAAACAAGAGTGTAAACCCGGAAGGGGGAGAAAAGAGTTACCATAAGATTGAGTACAGTAAAGATGACGGTGTCTCCAACGAATAAAGTCAAAATGAAGAGGTTGAAGCCTTGGAGAAATATTCCGACTAAGATATCATCCAATTTGGATTGTGAAACTGACCGTGTCTCCAACGAATAAAGTCAAAATGAAGAGGTTGAAGCGGAGGAGAAATATTCCGACTAAGATTTTATCCAATTTGGATTGTGAAACTGATGGAAAACACGATTGTAAATATGATTCTAAATATGAGAGTCTCAGCAGCACATAAAGGATAAAGTATGATGATTTAGCAATCGAAGTTGACCAATTTCTGGAATTTTTTTTCTCGAATTGCAGTCCCTCCAAGGACTTCACTCATAAATCTTGTCTTTACAGTGAGATCTATACCCTTCATCATAAAAAGCTCATCTATCCAGTCCTCACAGCACCATAAACCTTCAACTTTTTTTTATTCATATCACTCCTTTCCTTTCCAGAAATCTAAGGTGAATAAAGAATATCAAGGGTCGTTATCAAGAATTCGTTTCAATTTCACTTGATTCTTCATTATAATGGTTAAAATAATATTAACTTAAATTTTATTTATCATAGTAAATACATAAGTTATAGTACGATCATTATAAAGATATTAGAAAGTATGTATTTGAAGAAATTTGATAATCCAAGTTTAAGATAGATCAATGTCGGTTAAATTTTAAAAATTATAAATTAATTTTACATCAAAATAAATATGATAAAATAATAAATAATTATTGTATTTTATAATTGAATTATCTTTCTTTCAAATATTTTCAGAAGAGAATTCTCAGATTTGATCATGTGGTTTTTGGTAGATGAAAGTTAGATGAATCTAGATTCACTTAATTGGTAATTATAATTATAAAGATAATTACTAACTTTTTATTTTTATTTTTTATTTAATTAATTAATTTTTCTTATTTTATTTTGATTGAGACAAATATTATACAGGAAATTACATCTCCATTATAGTGAACTTATTAATTTTATGTTTTTATTTTATTTCATTTTATATGTTTAATTTAATTTAATTTTTATTTTATTTTAATGAAGTGAAATTGTTAAAGGGAGCAACATCTCTACTATATTGGAGATCACTTCTCAATGAAAAAATTGTTGCTCGTGAATATTTTAGAAAAGAAGCAAATCCTCATGTTTTCAAAATATATATTTTAATTAAAAAAAATAAGAGTCTAACTGGCCATATCTTTTCAAGCAAGAACTTGATTTTTTTGTTGTTTAAAATATATTTTTAATACATAAATGAATTCAGCAATCCAATTCTACAAATGAAATAACTTATACTCTATTTAAAAAGGACATTTCATCTTTAAATTAAACTAAGCCAAAAAAGTAGTGTTTACATCAATACAAATTTACTAAATGAAAAATTCATTACTCAAATATGATATTAAAAAAATTCTTCATTTAATTGAGGTATTTTTTTATTCATTATTTAATTTAGGTAATTTCATCTAAATATGTTAACAATAATTATTATAAGTAATTAAATTATTTATTATACACTTAATATATTTAATAGAGGAAATAGAGCAATTTTTTTGGTTAATTTTAATTTAATTTTTAGGGTGATGAATCTATTTGTATATTAAAAAAAATGTACTCTACATAAAGAAAAATCACAATCTTGCTATTATTTTGCATTAAAATGCATTTTTCTTATTTAAACAATTAAAAAAAAAAACAAATATTCTTATAATAAACTCAATTAAAATCATAATTATTTTTAATATAAATGTGAAATTTTTAATGTATAATTTCACATGAAAACAAATAAACCTGATCATACTAATTAAAAAACACTAATTCTCATCATTATTCATATAAATATTTTAGATTAAATATATTCAAAATTGAAGTTATCGTCCAAATTAAATCCATAATAAATTCTCTACGCCATTTAAAGTGATTTATGTTTACGGTTGCCTACTTCTTTGCTCCCGCTATAATTCTGAACGTTATCTATATAAAAATAAATCCAGAACAAATACTTTACGCCATTTTAACTTAGTCTACGTTCACGGTTCCAATTGTTTTCTCCTGCTATAATTCTCATCGTGAGCTCACCTTCCCACTGATGTGCAACTTATTAAAATTTAATTTTAATATGCAAAGAAAATTCATAAACCAAATGTTATAAATTTATGATGAGTCACTCTAAATGAAGTGGCTTCATAAATCATTTTTACAAAATTATAACGCCACTTACTTTTCATTAATTATTATTTAATAAATTAAAAATAAGAGTAAACCAAAAAAAATTGAAAACAATTTACATACTTTCCATAATATTAATTGAATCCCATAATATTTGTTAAATCATGTATTATTAAACTAAAAATATTGCCGAATTACTAAATATTTAGCATTTAAATTTTAAAATCAATCAAACCTATTTCCAATATAAACCAATTATCACTATATGTTATACAAATGGTCACCATATTTGGTCACCATGTTCCACTATAGACAAGTTGTCACCATATCTCCCATATCTCCCACCGGCAGGGAGATATGGAAAATGAGAAAAGAAAGCATAGAGATACTGTTATGTTAATTATGAGTATAAATGGTAAAAAAAAAGAAATATATAGGTTTAATTTGGTTAAAAAAATCAAAAAATTAGATAGTTGGAGTGTTTGAATTATATTTTTATAATGAAAATAGATTCAATACTATTAAAAATCTTTAAAGCACTCAAGAAAATACTGAAATTTAACAACTATAAACAAGATTTTAATAATTTTTTGCCAAAAATTTTCAAAATCTTACCAGAATTTCTAAATTATTCTATAAGATTTTTAAACTACAACTTTACTCCTATAACCACAACCAATATTTATGGAACTAAAATTTGTAGTTGCAAACTGAAATAAATTCCCTATTATCTTTCCCTTTTAAATGTAAAAATTAAGGATTTATTAAATATACTCTCACAATTGGCGCTTTTCGTTGAATGATTCCTCGCCAAGGGACGGACGTTTCCCCAATGTAAAAGAAGAAAACGAATAACTGTGTTTCAATGTCCTCCGCCTCGAATTTGACGTCCCACAGTATGTATTGTATTGTAAAAAATTTCGTTGAAATTAGGAAAATTAATAATACGAAGGTAGATATGAATGGTCGGACGAATAACTGTATTTCAATGTCCTTCGCCTCCAATATTTGGTCCATGCTTTTGGAGCTGGTTGGGTCCACTGCCTTCGGGGATTAACATGTTTATTGGTTCTCCTTCCTCACCTAATAATACCCAGAAGAAGCAAGATATCAGTCGATTGTTTGTTGGATCGAGCAAGCAAGGCAAGACATAGAGAATTGAAAAATGGTTGGATCAGATTTAATTTATTGTATACGCTATTCTGATACCAGCTTGGTTCTGGCGCCGTATTTGGATGACAAAGAAGTGGGGTTGTAAGATGCGGCAAGCTGGGTAGAGAGAACGATTAAAAGGGAGGAGGTATGATGATTGAAAGGAACGTTTCTTGAGGAAGAAATAGAACGTTATTAAAATTAAATTTATTAAATTAAAATTCAGATTAGATAAGTTCAATATTAAAGTTGTTTATAAACGGTAAGACTGCTAAATATTCACCATCCAATATTTTTTTTTTTTAATATTTATAATCAAAATTAAAAAGCGTGCAAGCCCACAAACCGATTCCAATATATGCCTAGAATTAAAAAACCATGAATAATAAAATAAAGGATGAATCTGTGCACCGAAAAATTTAAAACAAAATATATAATAATGAAAATAGCTATATATACCTTCCCATCATAATATGTGCGGCAGTAATGTATGACAAATTTAAAGCTTCCCAGTAATAATGGAAATAGCTATATAACTGTGTTACAACACAGGTAAAGGAAAAAGAAGATGCTCAACTTTGACCTGATCGGGCATTACAAAACATGCATGAAAAATGGTAGATAATAGAAAAGATACATAGAGTGGTCAACCTGCCACGACAAATAGACTTAATTTAAAGGCTGAAGTGTGTGATATCAGGTTCCGGCGTGTAAACTATTGGATATTTGGTACCAGGAACAGTAGGTCTGTATGACAGTAACAGTAGGTCTGTATGATAGTCATGGAGAAAACCAAGAACCCAACGATACGAAGTAGAAAGTTCCAGCTCGATAAGTAGTAAAAAAATCCCCAAAGCATCCTTCTGATTTTGGTTTGGCGATCGTTTTTCCAGAGCACAACAAAGAGTCCTCTACCGATGTCGTCGGAATTAAGTCCCAAGTGACCAGTGTAGAAGGGCTGACCCAACTCGTCCCACATCTTGGCTATGCATTCGTCTGTTAACATGTTCGTACGAACAACACGATGATTCATTATGACGCCGACATCTGTGTTGCTACGAATAACACCACAATTCCTGATCACGCGAACCTCTAGAGGAGTCTGGATGAGGCAGTTTATCAAAGTCACGTAACACATCACGGCGTTTCCACGACTCGGATCGTTGAACTCCATGGAAAACATGTTCTTCAACAACACTTCCGTGTGGGTTTCCCATATATTTATCTCTGGAAGGTACAACGTACTGGAGTACTCATCGAAATGCTACAACGTATTATGGGGGTCTGTAGTAGGTAGACAATGATTAAAACGCTCTATCTTTGGCCGCATCTGTTCCATGATGTCAATTATAGACTTGAAACCCTTACCACGTTTGCGCAGTTGCTGCGAGAGAATGGCCGCGGACTTGGCTTTGTACATCTCCACCGTTGAAATCTTAAGTTTGGCACAGTAAGATTCAATATCTTTCTCGAGATTGGAATGGTGGTAAGGCCCAATCGACGGAAACCACGGAATATAAGCCTCTGGTTTCATCTTCAACAGAGGCGTCGCCACTTGCAGGATCGCATCCGCCTTTCATCGGGCAATCTCTTTACCAATTTCATCATCATTACCATTATGGAGCATGGCTTTAATCTGAACAACCCACTCTCTACGAAACACCACGGGTTCCACTGTCACCATGTCTGATACCTCTACTTCTTTAAATGTCTGCATCAAGCGGTTTTCAGGTTGTGTGTACCGAGGGACAGAACGAGCAATGACGTGGCCGGTGCTTCAATGCAGAATTCGTGCAATGAATACAACCGAAGTCCCTGGACAAGTTATTGCATCAGGTCTTCCTCTATATAATTCCCCTGGATTGCTGCGAACTCAAGATCATGCGTCACATAATTCTCCTCATACTCATTTTGTTTACTTGACTCGTAGTATACTATTTCTCTCTCTTACATTAGAAATCCAACAAGTCTTTTTTTTAAGCATATGTACACATCAAAAAATCTTTGTCTAGATTTGCAATCTTTAGAACTTGAGCATTCGTAAGCAACTGCTTCAATTTCTCAAAACTCATTGCACATTCCTCTGTCTATTCAAATTTCTTTCCCTTTCTCTGCAAATATGTGATAGGATAGGCGATCCATGAGAAGTTCCTGATGAACATGCTATAATAGCTTGCTAACCCCATGAATGATCTAACCTCATTCACAATTTTACGGGTTTCCCATTCTATGATAGCTCTAATCTTTTATGGATCCACTCCTATGCCTTCCTTGGAAAATCATGCCCCAAGTAATGTACCTCTGTATAAAAGTAGCTACATTTGCTAAGCTTGGTTCTTAGCCATATCAACACTGATGCTAAGTGTTCGACATGCTTTTCCTCATTCTTATAATATATCAATATAGCATCAATGAACACAATAACAAACTTTTCAAGATAAAGACGCCACATACTATTCATCAAGCACATAAAAGTAGCTAGAGCATTAGTCAAATCAAAAGGAACCACAACAAACTCATAATTCCCATACATGGTTTGGAAATCAGTCTAGTAAATGTCATCTTCTTTTATGTGTACTTGATGATATCCCGATAACAAATCAATCTTCAAGAACACCACTTCTCCTTTCAGTTGATCAAACAAGTCATCAATCCTCGGTAACAGATACATGTTTTTGATGGTTACCTTGTTCAACTTCCTGTACTACACAGACAACCTGAGAGTACCATCCTTATTCTGTACGAACAACATTAGTTCACCCCAAGATGACACACTTGAACTAATGTATCCCTTGTCAAGCATTTCCTTCAAATGCAACTTCAATTCCACTAACTCTAGTGTGCTAACACTACAACATAAAGGGGGGTTTTAAGACAATATTTAAGACAATTTTGGGGTAAATTGTCTTAAATTGAGACAAAATGAAACTTGTGTATTGTCTTAAATATTGTCTTTAAGCGGGTGTCTCAAATTAAATCGTCTTAAATTAAATTGTCTTAAAATATTGTCTCTATAGAGACAATATATAACACAAGCATTTTTGTCTCTCCAAAGACAGTTTCATTTTTGTCTCTCCAAAGACAGTTTCATTTATTGTCTCTTATGAGACAATTTCATTTGTCTTTCCAAAGACAATAGTTGGAATTTGTCTAATCCTATCTATTGTCTCTTTAGAGACAATATAAAACAATGAATCCAGAAAAATATCTCACCATTAAAATAAATCAATATAAAAATATTTAATTAAAAAAATCTACAATATCATTGAATAATTTATGTTAGGGTACAGTGGAATCGAACCACCAACCTCCTGCATGGCAGGTGCTCTTCCATTGAGCTAGCACCCTTTAAACAATTATGTGAGTTATGGCAGTCCTTGAAATTGTATAATAGGCATTCATTTTTAAAAAATGTTCAACACATAATGGCATAGTCCTTGTAAAATATATAATCATGCAAGCCCCTATTTTTAACTTAATAAAAAAATAACTCAATCGAGTTAGCTCACTGTGACACCCTTGTAGCTTGGCTTCCACAAAAATGTACCTCCCTTTTTAGGTAAAGTTGCCTTTCTTGACGTTAAAATTGGCATCACTGTAGCATCCTCTATGGATAAAGTGTCTGCTAGAGCTTCTTTCTAAACCCAAATCTCATAAACGTATCTAACAGAGCTGAGAGTAGGGTTCCTGTTTTCTGGGTTTTTTTTGTAATCCAGTATACTCCGATATTAATATCTTAGAAAAATGGTTACATTCATGGCTGTAAGGGTCCTTTCAAAGCGGAAACCAGACCTCAGACAATTTTTAAAGCTCAACACTATGTTGTCTGGGAAATTCCAAATGTATCTTTTATAACCTAAGACCTTTTGCAAAGCATCTTCCAAATGTATCTGCTATAACCTAAGACCTTTTGAAAAGCATCTTCCAAATGTATCTGCTATAACCTAAGACCTTTTGAAAAGCATCTCTATACTATACAAACAACAATACTAACAGGTAAAACCAGAAAGAAACTATAGCCAGCGAAGTTAACTAGGATCTGGTCTGGCTAGGCCAACTTGGCTGGAGATCACATGCACCTCGGTCTTGACTTTCAAGTCAACTCCCATTTCTTCTACAAAGATCGAGTTGGATCTTGTTCCTGGGGATTCCATTATGCCTGCAACCGCAGCTGAATTATCCAAAGAAGCTAATCAATTTCTCTCCAAGTCAAAGCCACCACCTGTTTTTACATTAATTACACATATAACTGTTCTTATGATATGGGAAGCTCAATATAACAAAATTCAACTGTCACAAAAATTCAAAGAAAATTTTGAAATATAATGTCTGTCCACAAAACCAAATACAAAGATCATTTTATGTTCAATAGGTTGAAATATTGGAACAATTAATCTGCCCCCTTCAACTTGAGCTTTAACGTGAACAGATTCTTCCTCAACTTTTCCCCCAGGGACACTTTATGTCTGCCCTTCCAACTTGAGCTTTAACGTAAAAAGTTTCTTCCTCAACTTTTCCACCAGGAACACTTTATCTCTCACAATAGACCGGTAAATGGGCTTTAGAATTTTTATCCTCTGTAAGTTGCCCAACATCTCCTTTATGTAACTTGTGATGTTTCTTGGATGCCATATTTCCCTCTTCATTCACTGATTTTTTTTTTTCCAATAACATTGTCACATTGTCTTTGCCAGCCTCTATTGCCTCCTCCTCCTTTTTCTTTGCCATTCCTAACATGTTTTAAGTTTTTGCCATTCCTAACATGGACATGTGTTTTTTCCTACACATATGCGGCTCATGAAGATTTTGTAAGAGAACACCACCCTATCAATCCTTGTGGATGCTTTCTCTGTGGCTTTACACCATCTTCTGAACCCTTTTCCTTCAACATTTTTAACTTGGATTGGCGCTTCTTTCCAAACACATGTTGTTTGTGAAGAACTTCCTTTGTGCTACAAGTAACATCACAAAGTGAACACCACCCAGGGATCTTTGGAGTCTTAGCTTCCATATATTTGATGCCTGGTATCTCCCTATGTGCCTTGTTGTTATACTTTGGTTGCAATCCAGAATCTGAGTTCTTACTCACCCTGGACTTGAAAACGGAAGAGCATACCCAAATTATTATACTGGTTCCATATTGATCTTCCGATATGTTCCTTTAACACCATCTTTTGGCAAATGCAACCAGACACTATTTTTGACTTTAAACTGATGTGATTTACAAAGTATGTTTTGTGGTCTCTTGTACTTGTTGAATCGATATGTCCTGGACCTACTAATTTATCTACTGAATTTTATAAATAATTTTTTCTACTATGTCTTGTTCTTTGGTCTATTTTAGGGCACTAATGTAAATTGTGCTTGAAAAGCATTGTCAAGTGGTGCCAAAGGTTGAAAACCCAAATAAGTCTATGACATAGTATGACTGATAGAGTTGTGAGGAAACCTATTATAGGCATGCTAAATTAAAGCTAGGTTTTCATCTTAAGCGCGAGGATGCACATAGCCATACATGCAAATTACCTGAACGCACGTTCAGTTGGCAACTTTGATTTAATAATCTCTTTGTGGGTGTCACATTGTGGATATATTGAGACAATTGTAAACTATGGTCCACAAATACTTCTAGAATGGTTTCTAAATTCAAGGTCTCAATTAGACATATGGATGTTGGCATCTAAAGTGTGACCAGACATGTAGGAATTCTTTAGAAGGATAAAAATCACTAAAAGCATGATGCCTGAAAAATGAGAAGTCTTACTTGAGGTCCGATTCAGAGTAGCCTGTATGAAGGGTAAGTGTTTTATTCCAACATGGATCCTTCCTCAAAGTGCATCGAGCAGTGTAAACAGTAGCAGCATCAAGCATTGATGGACTGTACTTGATCATTATGTACTGAAGCAAACACAGTTCAACCAAGAAGAATGCCAGATTTTCCATCTGAAGCATTTTGATAATAGATTTTATGACTTGTCAATACAGCAAAGTATTATCAGGACTACAATGAAGAAAAGTAATTTAAACCAAGAAGAATGTTAGATTTTCTGAGGCATTTTTGAAAGCATATTTGGACAATGACCCACAGGATTATTTCGACAAAATAAAAGAAGTGTGGTTCAGATCTTTACCACTTTGTCGAGACCAGCTGCCTTCAGAAACCTGAGGAGGAATACATATGGAGTGGGAATTGTAAGCTTCAACTTCAGTTGTTTTAATATTGCAGACTCCTACGAAGATTTATTAGCAATTGATCAATCAAACTAAATCTCTGGAGACTTACGTTGCAATCCAATGACAAAGAATTATCAGTTAGAGCTAATTACCATGGCCATTATCTGTTCTGGAATGCATTATTCAGTGAAGACACAAATGAAGTCATTGACCTGAAGCGAAGTATGAACCAGTTCTTATCAATATTCGGTTACTCATTATGATATATTTTTGCACTGAATTCAAAATAAAGGGTAATCTTCAATACGAGTAGAGATTGTAGTAGTGTATGTACTTTTCAATAGCCAAAAAGGTCTTCTATTAATTAGATATATACATTAAAGTTTTCCTTACACTCATCCTTACTTTACAGATGCCACTAAATCATCCTACCTCTGGAGGCAAGACTTCTTCATATTTGCTAGCTGTAAACAGTGCAACGATTCCCACTAATGGAAAATTCCTTCTTGCAACCTCTGAACGGAAAGGTATCTATCAATGATGTTCATAGTGAGATACAACGTCTCTGGCATTAGTTGAAATTTCAGATGCACCTGAAAATTTTAATTTTCACATCAGGCCTAAAGACTCCATATAAACCTCTTTTACATCTTAGTTTGACTGCAAATGAAACTAGCATATGAACAAAGTTGTACCTTCATCAACCAATCAATCACGACTACCCTCGTCTTTGTGTTGATTTTAACCTGATTTCTCATATAATCTGGAGGTACGCAACTCATGCCCTGGGCATATATGAATAACATATTTTAGATAAGGAAACCAAATTTTACTCTCACACCCACAAGAAACTTCTATCATTGACAGAGAAGAACAGTTTAGAAGCCTTTGATGTGGTTAAAGACTTAATAAATGGGACCATGATTGTCATCTTTAAAAAGTGATAAAAAAACATGTAGACATAGACATGTATTTATTTAAAGGTAGACCAAATAGAAAATTCATAATTGTCGACCCCCATGGTTGTGAAAGGATAAGAAGTGGTGTAGGCATACCCAATTTCTTGCTCAACAGCTTGAAAATGTTGCAAGGAATATAGGAGAAAGTGTGAGCTTCAACATCATGTGACATGGAACACCAATAGAAATGTGTCTGAAGTGTTGTAAGTGTCTTGTTAATGCCAAAACTTCCTATAACAGTCAAGTATTTTACCTTCCAAATCAAACGTTATCATGGTGCTTCCTCGGAAACATGGAGGTGTACAAGTCTGTAGAGAAAATTGTTTGATTAGTATAAGTCATTTCCCTATAAACCATGTTGGGGATTAGTGCAGGCCTATTGAAAATCATGATATATCAAGTACAGTGCATATGCTAAACATATAGTTTAGTAGAACAACTACCTAGTGTAGGTCAATATTGTTTTCAGCTGCACAGGTAGGAGGCATTCCTCACAATTCTTGGAATAAGTCTGAATAGCATTGTAAATTTTCAAGTCATCCAACTGCTTATTCTCATGAAACTTCTCTTATCATGTTGAGACTATCTGTGCTCAGACTTTTGGCATTGATTGGAAAGTGCCACTTTATCCTGCAAAACTATATCCAACGCTTCCATTTTTATGAGTCTAGAAAACTTCAACAGAATGGTCCCTAAGAGATAATTCCGACTGATATTCATTGCAATGTCCAATCCTTTTATGCTTCCAATCTCAAAAGGAACGCCACCAGTCAATTTGTTGCTATTCAAGACTAGGTATTGCTACTTAGTGCACAACAAAATCTCTCTTGGTATCACTCCGGACAGATAATTTCCATTCATTTCCTGTTTGTCCAGTGAAATGAGATTTCCCAATGTATAGGGTATGAACACACAAACATACGCATTCATAAATCCAATACATGAATATTTTTTAGAAAACCAAGCGTTCTTGGCAGATTACCTATAAGTCTGTTGCCATGAAGATCCAGCATCTGAAGTGCAGTGCATCCTCCAATGTCTGGAAAAAGGGTTCCTGTAAACTGATTATCTGCCATGTCAAGGAAGTCCAAATTTTCAAGTTTCCCAACCTCTTTTTGGATTTCTCCACTAAGCTTATTGTCACCTAGCCAAAGCCTAATCAAAGCTTTAAAACTACCGATATTTGGAGAAATAGAGCCAATGAGATCAATTGACAGAACAATCAACTTTGTGACATTTCTCAATTGGAATATGCTTGAAGGAATGCTTCCAGTTAGCAAATTGTCAGTAAATACTAAAATATAAAGCCTGAAGTACTTTGCAGTTACCTATACTGGCAAGAATTATTCCTTCCAACTTATTCAACCAAGCAAATAGCAGCATGATATTCTTCAGTTGTCCAATTGCATCAGGTATTTCTCCAGAGATATGGTTGCTACCAAGATGGAGTTGATAGAGACTAGTGCAATTAACAAGGGAAGAAGGTATTGAAATAGTACTATAGTTAACACTGAGTTGAAGATCAGCTAGTTTCTTCGATAGCCTATTGTGTTAGAAATGCTTCTAGACAAAGTGTTCAGTGATAGGCCTATCACCTCCAAGCTTGTGTAGTTACCAAACTCTGACGGTATACTTCCTACCAAATTATTTTGCCATAGAAGAAATTTTTCCAGCTTTTGCAGCATACCAACCTCCTTGGGTAGAAAACCTGACAGACTACTTCTGTAGATATATATATATACAAGTTCAGAACAAGTGCTCAACCCAGGTGGATTGGTCCTGATAATATATTTGTGTAAAGTGCAAGTGATTTTAGTTTTCTTAATGATCCAAACGAAGGAGGGATTGTTCCAGAAATCCTTGTTTTTGCAAGTCCCAAAATAGTAGGATTCTTACAGTTGCAAAGTTTAGGAGGCAGTTCACCTTCAATGTTTGGATTCCCACCTCCACAAAGAACTTTCAAGTTCTATATCCTGCCAAGTTCTGGTGGTATCTTGATTCTCGCCACTCGGTTATCAAATATAAGAAAATCGATTAGACTGGAGCAATTGCCAAGATTTGGAGGGAGGGTTCCTTCAAGTTCGTTGGGGTTGAGAATAAGGGTCTGGAGATTCTTTAGCTTACCAATTTCATAGGGTATACGTCCTATTATTCAGTTTCTACACAAATCTAACAACAATAAGTTGCTAAAATCTCTAATCTCTCTTGGAAATATACTAGTTTGATTGCCTGCAGACATTACAAGTCATTGGAGAGATTTAAGAGTTGCAAACTATGGAGGAACTTTACCTAAGAGTTCTATTAACCAAGTCTTGGGAATAACATGAGATGCCACTCCATTTGGGGTTATTTTGGTCTCCGAGATTCAGGATTCCATGTAATTAGAGCTGATCCTCTGTTGCCATTCAATGTCTGCATCCATGAAAAGAGTACTTGGCCTTCTAAATTCATCCCCATTGATGTGTAGTCTGAGAGCAGGATCACATAGCTAGCCCAAAAAACCTCCACTATGAATCTTAAGATTACCACATCTATGGCAGCATAATAGACAGACCTGCAGCTCCCATCCTAACTCTGTCCATGTCCTAAGACGGAATATCTACAGAAGCAGTGATGAAAATGATAACACAATATTCAATGCCCATTGTATGAAAGATCTACAATAGCAGTGATGAATGTAATAACACAGAGTACCTGCTGACCAGTGTGTACATGTTTAAAATTCAAATTACCAATGAAGAGTTCATCTATCAATGACTTTTTGACCTTGTCTCATCAAGGTAAAGCTTGCATTTATGGCCCATACATATGTGAGTGTATTACCTACTTAGTTCATTCCCCTATTCTGCAAATCATTCCAAGTTGCAGGCTTTCTTATATTCAAGAATTTGACTGAGACAGTCAGGGCTTGTATGCAAACCCATCATACACAGTCATACTACTCGGTTATACTTTGTCAAATTTCTGGGATCCAATGGATCCCATGGCACTCTCACTCCCCAGATGAAAAACACTACTATAAGTGTTATCTTTAGCTAGTGGAGATGGGCTACTCACTGCACACCCAACCCCAAACACAAAGGATTTAACTTGGAGAAATTGGAAGGATTCCATGTACTTAGTGCTAATCCTCTGCTGCCATTCAATGTCTGCATCCATGAAAATAGTACTTGGTCTTCTAAATTCATCCCTTGCAGAGAGTGTGATTTCTCTGGCCAGTGCTTGGGAAGCTTTGGAGAAGTTCTTGCTTGAGATAAAGCAGGAAGACTTGGTGCATCATCTTTGGCAATGCTAATATATTGCAAACTATCTTCATATTGTGACAAAAAGGACTTGTGCCACTACTGTCCTAAATTATGTTATTATGATCTGATTTTCAGACCTTGTTTTCACATGTTTTGAGCAAGATTCATGGATGTTTTGATATGCTTATTTTGGAACAACAAGGCTGAAATAGTGAGTGATTTGGCATGCTTTAGATGAAACTTCAGACCTGAAATGTGTTCGTATATTTCCAGTGTTACTAAATGTAATTTCCAAATATACATACTTGATTACATCATGCTATAAGGGTTGTTTTATTGACCTATTGTTGGAAGTATTTTGCAGTATTTATCTACTTGAACTTGCCAAGACTAGTGGTGGACAGATTTGAGATATTTGTAGGTGTATTTCTAAATATTTCAGTTCAGCCTTGAGGCTGAAAGTTATATGTGATAGATCCATGACCTCATTTAAGTGAGGCAGAAATTTCAAATTAGGAAGAATTTTAAAATTCCTACAGAATAGATCTGTCACATTAAGAAAATATGTGATTTGCCTATTCTTGTAGCCACTATGATATGTGTAAAAGTGTGTTAAGGGACACTGCAGAGTTTTTCTACCTAAGAGTTATACTATATAGTGTGATACATAACAAGAAACCCAAAACATATGAGAAAAACAAGCGGACAACAAGACCAAAAGAGACAATGCAGATTAAAACAGAGATAGGCTTGTATGTAAGTTTATTTTGGATACGAGAGAATGAGCTACAAGAATGCAGGGATCGAAGCAATATGAGAAATCACAGTAAATATTAATTGTCAAAACAATTGCGATAGAGTTCAATCCTATGACCCAATCAATATAAAATTGTGTAGCTACAGTGTAACATTGTATGATGAACACTACGATTGCATAATGATTTACAAATAGAGTGTAAATATTCTTGGGTGTCAAACATCCATGACAAGCTATGTATCTATTTAGTTCTTGGACAAATCTGTTGGACATGCAATAATATCAGACCTGAGAATGAATGTTGGTGTAATTATTTAGATATAGGCTGCTAAGTGAATAGATCCATGTGAAATTCATGCCACTGTCCTTTCAAATTCACTGTCATAAAGTATATTCTTATTTGTTGTTGGAAATGAAGTTCTCTCCCATATATCAAATGGAACAGCACTAGCCAATGTATAACAAATTGACAACAAAGAACACACCACTTAGCCTCAAAACATCTTTATTATCAGAAATTCCAGTTTGATTTAAAAGCCAGCACATGAGTAGCTTGGTCATATTTTCGCCTTTTCTATCTTTTCCAGTCACACTGATGAGCTTGGAGCTTCCAAACTATGTATGTTTGTCATCCCATTACTGCTGCCAATAATCTCAGCATGTGTGCAAGTGCTAATTCATATTTCCTTTGGGACGGTGGACAAGTTTCCAAACATAAACATACTTTGAGAGCACATCATCCTCATAACATGACACATATTGATTCATGTGTCCAGGAAAATGTTACTATGATCCATAAAACCATGAATGGAAAGAAAATATGCATCAAGAGAAACTATCTACATCAACATGAAAGGTCCATGCATCACCAAGATCAACCCAAAACAAGAAGCATCAGATCACCAAGAGACAAACAATCAACAAAAATATGGAAACGGTGTAGTAGAGTGTTTGTTACCATCATCATCAAACTGTTGTACATCCACATGAACAATATCATCTCAAAGTTGGGCATCACTATATTCTGGAAGGAGAAGCATTGCTAGGTTGTACACCTCAAAATTAAGTATCAATAATGATGACCTCATCTAGTCAGGGAAGGATGGAAGAAACATCTAAAGGATAAGATGTACTAGATGATGAAGTAATCCCTTTAGTCCTAAATCCCCATAGACTATTCAATAACTACAAAGGATTTTTAAAATTGGAAACTAGGGAAAAATTCCACTATGGATAGCTCTTATGGGAAAGATAATTGCAGCACTAAATTCCTCTTTTCGAGAGGACCAAAATTGATCTAAAGATCGTCATATTTGGACAAGTAGAAGTGGTATTTTGAATTTATTTTTCCTCACATAAATTAACAAGGTCGACCTTATCTCCATGTCATCCCATCATGTACAATAGACACGTCTCTTCACCCTCTTCATCTTATATAAATAGAGGCACCTTCCTAAGTAATTTGACCCATCCACGCTTGGAGAAATGTTTGAGGCATCCGAGTACTTAGTAGAGGAGGATGCAGGGTGATTTGTCTTTTGGTTTTGAGATGTTTTTGGTCAGCCGTAAGTCTTGAGGGAAGTTTTGGTCGATACAAGGAATGTACTAGGATGGTTCTGCTCTTAGATGTATGCTTCAATTAGGTCGCAGTCTTGTACCCTCTTCTTTGATGAACCAGGCTCCATTAGAAGGATGACCAAGGCCATTAAACTTTTAAAGCAAGTCTGGGCATACCTCATGGTCTTCTGAGAACAATGAGTCCCATGGAAAGGATGGCCGAGCTAATCTGAGCTCTTTTCAAGGTCATTTAAGGTCTTTCTCAGCAGAATTTATCTTCACGTACTAGCTGCATATGTTTCAAGGTTTGAACCAATGGTTGATGGAGATTGTAAAGCTCTATATCAGTTCATTATAAGGCACTATCTCTACAAGGAAGTGCAAGCTCCTTTGAAGGTCCTTCACATATCTTTGCTAATATATGTTAGGTTTGAAATATGCCCTAACCAGAACTACAATAATATCAAGAATTGGTTTCTTTGGGTTCACAATCATCAGCTTGATGTCCACTTTTGTAAATTCAGTATTAAACTTCTTCGGGAGATAGACTTGGACTCACTTTGCCTACCTTTGACCTTTGTATAGGACAGAGTATTCCTTCTACTGTCTGAAGGCTGAATGGAAGTTTTGTATGGACTGCTTCTTGATCATTTGAAGGGAAGTTCTGTCTGGACCGCTTGATGTAAATGTGAATCCAAACTTGAATGCAGTCCTGACAGCATGCCTTACTATATATGTTGGTTGATATCATTCTATCAAGAGACAATGCAATGCACTTTCCTCTGATTCCACATTGTTCCCTGCTATTGAGCGCTTTCTGCCAAGAAGTGGAATCAATCACCAATAAAGTGCCATCTTCCATATTTTTAAATATATGGAAGTAGAGTTCACCAAATCACATCTTGTGCAAGTGGTATGCATTGAAGAAGCATTGGCTTGCAAAGAATGTTTTAGGATTGGCGTTTTGTACACAGGGTATTGAGATGTTATCTCTTGGATCATTCAAAACTAGGGCTATCCTCTTGGCAAGACTCTTTGTATATGATATTTGTTTTGGGTCTTATTCACTCCTGTGATGGTTAGTATAGCCAAGTCCTTTGATGCTCCCATTAAGCTACTATTTTCCTCAGCAAATGCAGCCCAACCTTATTCTATGCTTGGGCTTGGTGATATTGTTATTCCAGGTCCATGCTTGTTACAAGACATCAATGATGATCATATTGTGCTTTCAGATTATGCTCTTAGAATTGTTCTCTTCCTGCTTTAAGACTTTCAAATTGGTATCGTTGCCTCAGGACTATTATGTCATGTCCCAATAACCTCAGATTTTTTTATTGGCATCTGTCCTTGATGATCCCTTAGTATGGGCATCTATTCTTTCACCTTGATCATGCACGGTTCTTCTACAACATAGCACGTAAATTATCTCTATGATTTGGTCGGTATAAATCAAGTCTAAAGTAAGATTGTCATCTATACTCAGCTATAGTAGGAATCGATTCACATAATTTGGTCACAGAGATGTATGTAATCGATACTTATTCTTTGAGATCATCAGACTGTTGTCATACAGTTCATCTATAAATAATAATGGTATGGTAAATCATTATTGGAGTGGGTTTTTTTATGGCACTGCGGAAAATATGTCTCTATGTGAGATCCAAGACTTGCACAGTTTGAATTTCTTATGTCAGTTGAGCTATGCTAAGAAGATATTCATTTTATGAAAGAATATAGCAACTGGCATCAAGCGGTGGAAGCTCGAAATCCAACCTCCTTCATATTTAAGAATCTTCTATTAGGAAGCTTTAAGTATTGAAGTTGAGATTCTACTAAAGTCGAGATTCTCTTGGAAGTTTGAAGCTATCATAAACCTCACAAGGTATTTGTGACATCAGGTCCACTATGCAAGCTCAATTCTTTCTTTTGGCACTGTGTAATCCTTGTTATAGTCTTGTTCACAATCGAAGTTGTGAACAAGACAAATGTAAATTGAGGATATCTAATATTTTGAAGTGGCTTTAGTGGATGTTGGCATCAGTAAGCTAGAATTATTTGTATATTTCAACTTTGAATATTTAGTATAGTTCAACTTTAGGTTATTGTTGTTGAGGTCCTACCCAATGTATTTAAAAGTTTAAAGGTATGTATGTGGTCCTTTAAGGAATGGCCATTATGTTTAAAGCCTTATTTAGATTTTATTTATTAATTAATTTAGGTTAGTGGTTAAGGTTTTATTTAGATTTCATTTATTAATTTATTTATAGACATAGTGTATCTATTATTTCTAGTATATTTATTATAATTATGCGAATGTAATTTCAATATGTATTTCCAAACATAACAAAATATATATAATATCATATTGATTTGAGATGACTATGGTAATATTTACATTATATGCCTAAAAGTGCCAGCAGTGAGACCCTTAACACAATATGTACTTGTTTACCACATGACCAGGGTCATTACATAAATGATCAAGTAAATAAATCCAAAATGTCAAGGGATAGGCATACAAAGAAGTATAAAGAAGAAGATGAGAACCAAATGCTTACTGGACTGAGTAAAACACCTCGAAACAACTGACCATTAACCAGCAGTAATGAGATATTTAGAGTCAAAAACTCCATCGACGTCATCATGAAAGAGGAGCAAGTGGCCCAGATAATGATCATGATGCCGAGGAGGATGAGAATGACATATATGATAGCTGTGAAAGCTGTTGTTGAGCATACCACTCATCTAAGGCAAGACTACCTTGACATATTGGTCATTTCTCCTTTTAGATGCAAGCAACTTTGCTTCACACTCATGCAAAGAACTATTTACGAGGTTTCCTGCTCAAAAAAATCATATATCAAAACTATTTACTCACAATACAACTATTCCCAACACCGGACTGTCAGCTGATATGAAAGCAATCAGCGAAGTCGTATTACCTTTGGGATTTAAGGGATGCAAATAGAAAGAGAGATATTTAAATGCCTGTAAGACTGCATCATCACAAATCTTAAGTTAAGCCCAAAAATTGTACAAAACATACAAGAAATATTTATTGTAACTCTTATTTTGGTTGATCTTTATAACAATATAGTGAATAGGGATCGAGTAAATCATATACTAATCTAACAAAAAAAAACTACAGTGTAGTGCTTAGGGATCAGGTAATTCATTCACTAATTAAATAAAAATATTTTACATGGTTTGCCACAAAATCACGATAGCTAAGAATATTGTGTGGAATTACACAATTGCAGAGTTCTTTGAGCATGGGTTGATGTTGATAGAATATCCTATCTGTAAGGTAAGTTGAACAGATTAGGCCACTTTCACTGTGCTTTTAATGTGTTTTTAGCCCCCAATTTCGCTCTCTTTAAGGTCCTGGAAAATTTGATCTAGTGGATCGGAGGGCTTGTGCATTCAATGACAGAATTTCTGTATTTTTTTTACAAAAATTTTGCAATTCCATAGGAAAACATGATTGAACCTGTAGTTGGGGAGATCTTCATATTATTATTGCTTTTTTGTTATATTCTTGAGCTAGGTTGGCACCGGGCAGTAGAATTTTTTTTTAATTATGAAGTAAAATTATGTGAATATCTTTTCTTGTACTACACTTATATGTCATGGTCTCTGTAGGTTTTGCTCAATGGATAGGAAAATGTGGTTGTGAGTTCAATACCGACAAACTTATCTACCGAGTTGGATCCCCACTACCTTGAATCATGAATGTGTTCGTAAGCTCAATCTTTTGTTTGCCCACAATGCCAAGTGCAGAATGTGTTGTCAAGTTCAATCCCTTCCATCTTTTCCACTATGCACGGAGTAAAACCCCAATGCCAAGTATTGCAAAGGCCTGATCACACTCCACATAGTAGAAACCCAGTAAATTTTTAAAAGGGAAAGAATGTTATACTGTTACCTTAGAAATGAGGATGTTCCAAACTCACTTAAATTGCAAGGAAAATTACTAATATTCTGAAAAAAACACGATAGAAAGGAAATGTCCGACAAAATGAACAATATGCATCATGAAACAAAACACAATATAAAGGAAATGTCTGACAACATGAAGAAAATACAACAGGAAGGAGCGAAAAATGAAATACTGCATATCATCTCATTCATTTAAGGAAATAGAGTATTTTTATTAATGTAAGATTTTAACTTTCAATTTAGTAGTTGGTATGGATCCCAAGGCTTTTGGAGATGCCAGACAAGCCATAGAAGATGGCCGAGCATATAAAGACTACCAAGAAATCTTCAAGGATTTTTGGAGATGCCAAACATGCAATAGAAGATGGCCAAACCCTGACCCCATTGTCCTACCCCAACATATGTTTTTGGAGATGCCAGACAAGTAATAGAAGCTAGCCAAAACCTGATCCCATTGTCCTACCCAAACAACATATGTTGAAGCGGCCAAACCTTGACCCCATTGTCCTGCCCCAACAACATATGTTGAAGCGAAAGCCGAATTGACTAAATGAAGCCATTGCAATCAACGACATAGCAGTTAATTAAACTCATACATACCAAATTCCTAGGTTCAAAACCCTCGCCCTTCAATTTCGAAGTCCCTTTCTCATCCTTGAGCTTGGCAGCCATGACCCATATTTTCCCTTCAAAATCTGAGACGCCGCTTGGCAGCCATGACCCATATTTTCCCTTCAGAAGCTGAGACACCGCGATCTTCACCGAAAATCCGTGTACCAATTCCACAATCCCAAGTTTTGTCAAACCCTCAGGGCATTTGGAAGCCCTCACTTCGATTCCAACACAGCTAAGACCCAAACTCAAACTCCGATTTGAAGCAGAGCTCTGTCACACCAGGCAGGCCCTCAAAACCGTGTAGTATCCAACGCGATTGGGCATTGTGGATATAAAAACGATGGCTCCTGCAGCTTTTTTTGGCCTGTTGACCGGCCGAGGCTTTATTATATGAAGTAGTGGATTTTCTAAGTACACTTCTATTAGGACAACTATCTAAAGCACTCAATGGAAATTAAATCCATGATCCATGGTAAATAAAAACCTGACAACTTGTTTTAGATGATGTCAAGGAGAAGGAAAAACTGATATTAACTCTAGAAAAATCTATTAGGACAACTTTCTAAAGCAATCAATGGAAATTAAATCCACGATCCATGTTAGATAAAAACCTGAAAACTTATTTTAGATGATGTCAAGGAGAAGGAAAAAATGATATTAACTCCAGAAAATTCTTTTAAGAAGATAATCAAATTGTAGCTATACTTTCTTGCAAGATGGGAGGTGCTACATATTTGGAAAAAGTGCATAGATGGTCTGTACCAGTGTCATACCGTGCTGCCTATATGGCTCTTCAACATTAATAAGTTCAACCGGCAATGACAATATACCCATTTCACAGCAAACAAGTCCAGAGAGTTTTGAGATATTCAATGTTGTGTTATCTAATGCTAACGAGCTTAAATGGCCAGGACAAGGCTTAGAACACATCCTCTGGTCACAAACCCTTCAAAATGTTTGGAAATGATGGTAGCCTTCATTTATAGCAAGACATCAATCATCCTCTCTTAGAATCTTGATATAACAATAGCACAGGAATTTGTATGAAGGGACTCGAGCGTTAGAAAAAAACTGACATGAGTTAGAAATAGACTGACAGGAAATAGATGTGTGCATGTGTTGTGCACGCTCCATCTCAGAAACATAACAAATTTATAACATTTGTGTATACCTATTTCCCTGTTGGATGTGAAATATGGCATATATGTAGAGCGTATACATGAATTCGAATTGTAGCAGAATAAAAAACACTTAGAAATTCTAGCAACCTTAGATTTCTAGCAAAATCAATGATCCGAATATATACAATTTCATGAATTAGACTTGTAGCACCTCCAAATTGTTTGGAAATGGCGAGGGCATTTGTATGAAGAGATTCTGACATTCGTTAAATACTAACTAAAAATAGAGGCGTGTGTGTTTTTGTATGCTCCAACTCCTAAACAACATGGATGACCAGCATCCCTATTTGCCCTGTTCCGTGTTGGATCATTACAGTCCTAAGATCGCCTTCCTTCCATGTAAGATCCACCATTCAAAACAAAACAGATCGAACTTACAAAAATTTAATAGCCTAGGGTTTCCAAAACAGGCCGGCCGCGCTATGTTAAGATAAATCTGGCTAGAAAACCTATCTCGGACAAATATCTTAACACAAGATCACGCAGCAAGCATCCCTGCAATAGTTATGAGATTTAAATTCCTCAGCCGAAGAAAAATCAATCGGTATTAAATTAAAAAAAAACATCAAATTGAAAACAGAGCATGCACTTACCTGCTGTATCAGCCACTAAAGCCCCAAATTCTCGAAACATAGAACCAGATATATCGCCTCTGACAGTAGTGATGTTGTGACGTGCTTGGCCACTTCCTATGCCTGTACGTTTACAGACGTTTATAGCAGGGAAGGCGTCTGATTTAAGCAATGAGATTGAAGGGAGAGCACAGATAAAGGGATCGGAAAGGGTATCATTCTGTGATTCTCGACGTCCGTCTAGTTCAAATTGCGTGTGTGGGTGGGGATGGAGAAGTGGGGTGTGGGATTCGAAACATGGAGGTCTCAAGGATCCAACCATGAGGTGCAGAAAACACGCCTCTATGCAGGAGCCGGGATTTGGATTGTTGTAGAAGACAGAGACTTCAAAGAATACAGAAGGTGTTGAATCCGAAAGCATCAAGGCCATGGATTCTGAGTTAGGATCTAACCACACCTTCACTTGTGATGGGTGGGTTGCCTCAGCGAGATTCAGCTTTGCTCGCCTGCATAACATTCCTGCAATATATTCCCTTGCCCTTGCATGTTCGCTATTTCCCTGCTCTTGCAAGTTCGAGGACCATAGGTTCGAGGGCTTCTCACTGATCTTCTCTATTTCTGAAATATGCCTTCGCGCTAATTTTTTTGGGTATTTTTCCCCTTATTTCATTGAAATGCAGAGCGCATGCATTTCGGCGGGATGTCGCACGGGAGTTAAGCGACTTGCAAACTCGTAGAACACAAATAGAATTTGATAAAAAGCTAAAAAAAGTACCCAAATGATTGTTGAAAGGATATGAGTAAGATTTTGATAAATATTAAAACATTAATTGTCAAATTAATTAATTTTCCATTTTTACAATAATAAAAGGGATATCAAATTATTCTAAATATTTTTACTGTCGTTGATTTTAGTTTTTATAATTTATTAAGTTATTCAAACTATAAATTATTTTAATTTTATTATAAAAATAAAAATATTAAAATAATTATTTATTTATTTTATTTTTTAATTTTATATTTTAAAATTAATATCAATAGTAAATTTTGTATTCAATATTACAAAATAAATTATAATATATGTTGATATGGTATTTTTCAAAAATGAAAGTTCTCTTAGTTTATTTCAATAAACATTATAAGATGGTCTTAACTTTAATTATATTTTTCCCTAAGTTATCTAAGCACTTCATATCAAAAATGACAAATGTATTATTGCATGGCTTGGTTGGTGCACAAACAAAGACAACTAAAATTTCAACTATTTTCTTCCAAAATAAATTGCTTATTGTTTTAAAATTTATAAACATGCTAAATAGTGTGATTAGTTGGAAGTTTTATTCCTAGCTAGGATGAAGTTATTGTTCTCTGCTCCATATTTTTTTGTAAATTAAAATACTTCATATTCATATCAAAATAAGAGATTTATAATAGGAGATTTACATTGATAGATTAAACATCAAATTTATATACTTCTAAAAGCACTAGCTTCTCCAATGATCACAAGATCGCAGAACCACAAAAACACTATTACAATAATAACGGAGTCTCATTTCAACAACAACTAAAGATTTGCATCAAGAGTTTAGGCCCCTCATAAAATGAGACAATTCTAGACAAATAGTGCACATAAACTGAAAACGAATGTGCTTTAGTGATATTTGCCTTGAAAACGAGAAGAAAATAGAGCTCTAAACCTAGAAAAGAGCGTCCTTTGACAGAGGGAAACATTAGTAAATCATAGTATTCCTGAGGGTCCTCTACACAAAACCACATCTTCCATATAGCATGAAAAGAGTAACCACTTTCTCAAATGCGAACATACTCTTCCATCCCAAAACAAGCCAAGTTGAAAGCATATGTTAAAACAATCTTCAATTGCCAAAATTCAAGTTGCAGGTGCCCATAAAATGAGAGGAAACAGAGTATACTTTGATGCTAGGACCAAATCCCAAGGATCATGAAAACATGAAGATAAACCACCAACAAAAGACCAAGTAAGCATAATTTTGACAACAACAATGGGAATCCTCCACTTCCAGTGCATGTACAACGAGACCAAACGAAGATCCACTCTAGATACTCTCTCCACCATCGACAAGACCATAAATATTCATACAATCTCATACAGGTGACAATAAAACATAATTTCCACACTTAAGGAAATAATAATAAGAGTTTGTACATGATCAACTAGAGGATCAATAAGGTCCCTGGAGGCAGAGTTACCAACCAGTTTGTATATGATCAACTGGAGGATCAATAAGGTCCCTGGAGGCAGAGTCACCAACCATAAAACCTTCAACACGAGCCAATTAGGAGTCCACACTATTGAAACAGTACCATAGGTTGCGAAGCATTCTTTTGACATATTCAAGGGATAGCAATTTCTTGTAGCTTTTTCCCATTAAAAGAATACGATTTTCATTGTTGAATTATATGGAAGGTCAAGTGGTGAATCTCTACATTGGCTTGGTATGTTATTGCTTCTGTTTGTTATTGTTTGGAAGGAGTTTTGTTAGCATTATTGAAGAGGGGAAAATATGATTTTAATCAAAATGCAATAATTAAGAAGTGGTGGATGAATAGAACGAAGGGGGTTCATCACAATACTTTGGTAATGAAAATGAGTATTAGTGAGGATGGAAACATAGAGGCACAAGTAAAAGAGTTCAAAAGGTTTCAAAGGTGTCAAGAGAATACCAAACATTTGTTCAAATAAGGGGATTTAATAATTGGAAAGAGCTTGGAGGGAAGAATAGGTGGGGAGAATATGTCTAGAAATTTGGAAGAGAAAAAAAAGAGATGGCACAAGGAGGTGAGCACGTTCTGTTAGTGTGAAACATGCATTTATGTGGCTAAGGTGGATAAGATAAAACTTTAAAACATATTGGTCAATTTGCTTAAGGGTTTTAGGAGTTAAGGGGTTTAGGGGTTTAGGTATCAAGGGTTAATGGTAAAGGGTAAAGGGTTAGGGTATATGTTGTTTACGGGTTAAGGGGTTGAGGTCTAGTGGATGTAAGGGTTAGAGGCTAATGACTTAGCGGTTAAGGGCTTTAGGGGTTAAGGGTTAAGCACCAAGAGCTTAGGGGTTAGGGGATTTAGGGGTTAAGCGCTTAATGGTTATAGGATATAGGTGTCAACAGGTTAAGGAGAGGGTTAGGGGTTAGGGCTAAAGGGTTAAGGGTGAGGTTTAAGAGGATAAGGGGTTAGGGATTAGGGGCTTCAGGGATTCTAAGTTAAGGATTAGGGATTAAGGGGTTATTGGTTTATCGTTTAAGGGATCGAGGGATTAATGGGTTGTGAGTTATGACTATAGGAGTTAAGTGATTATGGCTTTGGTGTTAAGGGGATAGAGAATTTACTGATTATGGGTTAAGGGCTTATGGGTTGTGATAATGGGGCCCCTAATCACCTTATCACAATTATTGGGGTTTCCCTTATCAATTTCTCTCGCTACCTTCACTCTAGGTCCCCTAAACCCTTTGTCATGAGGTCTTAAGGCCCCTTCTCATTCTCTAATGCTAGGATTATAGATCTCAGTAAACCTTTTGGCCTTGATTTTTGAACCTGTACTCAACTGTCTTCTTCACGGTATTCTTGTCAGGGCCCATTGCCTTCATGAAGAAAAGAAACCATGCATATATGGCTAGGTTGAATTTCATCACGTGGAGTTTCCAAGAAGAGGCTCACATGCAAGGTGTGGGAATAAAGGTTTATTTTCTCTAAAATAGTATGATGCATAGAGAGGCTAAAATAAAAAAGGATAAGGTGTATAAAAATAGAAAAAGGCCCTCAAGCAAGGCATCGCTTCCTAGGCTATATTAGAGCTCTAGGCATCCCCCAATTTTGAACAAAATAAGATGGTGGAATTTCAAATAAATTGATGCCCTAACTATCACACCAAGAGGGAACCCTTGATGCTCCTTTGACTCAAGGATTTCTTGAAGGTTTGCACTTTGTATTTCATCATTCAAAACCTATTATCTTAACTATAAATGATCATTGGATGAGCCTTTACCACGATATATCTCCCAAACCTTATTCTCTTATAGTATTTCTCTCAAAAAACAATTAATGGAAAGTCACCCTAGATTCTCACTTTGAAGCCTAGTATAAACACGTCAATCACAAGAGAGGGATTTTGGAAGTTTTGATCTTAGGCATTCATCATTTTTTAATATTCCTAAACCCGAGGTCATCTTTCCCTCAAGCCTTTCTTGGAGAGTCCTTCTTTTTCTTCTAAAGTAGGGAACCTATTATCTAATCCTCTTCTTTGAATGGGCATTGCAAATCACATTGTGCATCATTATTGGTCTCATCATTCTAGTAATTTCCCTATACCGAGACTCCTCCCATCAGTGAAAGTTCATAAAGAGCAGGGGAAATTGAATGAGGTGACAATGGGTCCTTGTCCCATTATTTCCACTTGATCCAGTAGTAGTCCCTTTGGAACCCCTCCTAGGACCCTTGCTAAATTAAGGGCTAACATTTTTCAAAAACAAGTATAAAGCAGATGGCTCACTTGATAAGAATAAATCTAGGCTTGTGGAAAAAGGTTTTACACAAAAAGAAGGGGTCTATTATGAGAATACTTTTCCCCCATAGCAAAATGGGATACCATATGGACATTCTTTGCCATGGAAACTCAAAAAGTTGGAAATTCCATCAAATGGATGTAAAAACTGCTTTCTTGAATGGAGATATGAAAGAGAATGTTTTTGTGTCCCAACCAGAAGGATTTTTTGTGAAGGGTTAGGAACATAAAGCATGCAAGCGGTAAAATCCTTATATGGCCTCAAGAAAGCACCACGAGCCTGGTATAATAAGGGCTTAGGGGAATAGGGGCTTAGGGGTTAGAGGTTTAGGGTTTAGGGGAATAATGTGTTAGTGATTAAGGGGTTAGGGATTGGGGGCTTAAGGGTTAGGGGATTTAGGCGCATTTAGGGGTTAGGGGCATAATGAGTTAGTATTTAAGGGATTAGGGATTCGGGTTAGGGGAATAATGAGTTAGTGGTTAAGGGGTTATGGATTGGGGGGTTAGGGGTTAGGGGATTTAGGTGCATTTAGGGGTTAGGGGAATATTGTGTTAGTGGTTAAGGGACTAGGGATTGGGGGCTTAGGAGTTAGGGGGATTAGGCGCAGTTAGGGGTTAGGTGAATAATGAGCTAGTGGTTAAGGGATTAGGGATTAGGGACTTAGGGGATTTAGAAGTTAAGGATTTTAGGGGTTAGGGGTGAGGGGTTAATGGGTTAATGGTTAAGCGTTAACAGTTTAGGGGTTAAGGGGTTAGGGGTTTAGGTGTTAGTGGTTTAGGGGTTTAAGGGTTTAGAGGTTTAGGGTTTTGGGGGTTAAATGGGTTAGGGTTTTAGGGGTTTAGGGGGTTCAATGGGTTAGGGTTTTAGGGGTTTAGGGGGTTAAATGGGTTAGGGGTTGGGAATTAGGGCTTAAGGGGTTAAGGGTTAGATGTTTAGGGTTTACGGGGTTAAATGGGTTTAGGGGTTTAGAGGTTTAGGGGGTTAGGGGATTTAGTAGTTAAGGATTTTAAGGGTTAGGGGTTAAGGGGTTAGAGGTTAAGGGGTTAGATGTTTAGGGGGTTAAATGGGTTAGGGGTTTAGAGGTTTAGGGGGTTAGGGGATTTAGCAGTTAAGTATTTTAGTGGTTAGGGGTTAAAGGGGTTAGGGGTTAGGTTTTGGGGGTTAGGGTTTGGGGGTTAAATGGGTTAGGTTTTTAGCAGTTTAGGGGGTTAAATGGGTTAGGGTCAAGAATTAGGGTTTAAGGGGTTAGGGGTTAAAGGTTTAGAGGTTTAGGGTTTAGGGGGTTAAATGGGTTAGGGGTTTAGGTTTTAGGGGGTTAAATGGGCGAGGGGTTATAGCCATTTATTAGGTGAACAAGGCATAATCTAGTCGTAGTAACCATAACTTGGTCAAGTTGTTATAGTCAAGGCAAGACTTGGTTGGGTTCCCAAGTTCCAAAAAAGTAAGGGTAATTGTGAGGGCATGATAACTAAGGAGTGTCAGTGTGTGTCAAGGAATGAAAAGGCATGCTAACACATGCTAGAAAGTGTCAATGGATGTTGAGGAGTGTTAGGGAGTTCCAAGACACTGCAAGGGAGAACTAGGTCAAAATGCATGGAAATGAACGAATAAGAGTGTGTGCCAAGTAGTGTCAACGAAATCCAAGTGTCTCAAGGATAAAGTTTGTTAGGGGAAGACCAGAATAAGACTTGTAGGAGGTAAGCCTATGGTTACATAAAGGGTTGCACAAAGTAGTTTCAGACAAAGGGAAACTTTGGGTTGGGCACAACATTTATTTTCCAATGACTTGGTTAGGTTCCCAAGTCGCAAAAAAAGTAAGGTTATCTATGACGGCATGAAAGCTAAGGAATACCAAGGTGTGTCAGGGAATTTCTAGAAGTACTAAGACATGTTAGGCAGTTCCAAGGCATGATAGGCATGCCAAGATGTGGCAGGTGCCAGGGTGTGGCATGAATACATGTTAGGGAGTGTGAGGGCCAAGTGTCAAGGAAACACAAGGGAGCACTAGTTTAAAATTCATGGAAATGAAGTATCATCCAGTTCCAGGTGTGCTAAGAAGGAAGTGACACAGTATTCTAGCAACTTCCAAGGCATGTTAGAGTGCTAGGGAAGCATACAAAGATGTTCCAAGTGCCAAGGTGTGCCAATGCGTGCTAAGGAGTGTTAGGGAGTGCCAGGAAAACATAACATAGCACTAGGTCAAAATTAATAAATGAATGAATAAGAGTGTGTGACAGAGAGTGTTAGCGAGTTCTAAGTGTTGAGATTCAACAAGATTATGAGCTTAGTGAAAAGAGTCGCCTTCACTAAGTGGGCCCGCAGGCTATTTTTGGCGCAAATCTATTTTTAGACTATGTCTATTTTTAGACATGGAGACCATATTTCAAAAGTTGCAGGATGCTATTTGTGGATGGTTGGTCAAGTTGGAAAAATAGATGGATTTCTATTTTTAGACATATTGGGCGAAGTCTATTTATAGATCGCTGATCTAAAAATAGAAGTGTCGATTATTATTAGCTCTTAATAATAATTAGACCCTAAATAACAACTTATTCTCTTGGAGCACTTAATTTCAGTTAATAGGTGTGGTAGATCATCTAGCTGAAGGAATTACGCAATTCCTAGGGTTTACTGGTGTTCATGCATGGAGGACTCAAGTCAGGACCCAAGTGGCAGAGTTATGATGGAGTTGGTGAAGTAGTTCATGGAGTTTGTTTCAGTTTAACTACATCCTTGGAGTTAAACTCAATTGAACTAATTGTGTCTATTTCTAAATGATTGATACATTAGTGGGAGTGGAGTGAATTAATTAGTTAAATTAATTCACAAATAATAACTCATTAATCAACTGAACAGAGACAACAGTTAACTACTTGCATGGGAGTTCCAATGGAGACTCGGTGGAGAGATAGGTGAAAGGGCAGTGTGACTATCGGTTGTGACTATGTTGATGCATCCAATGCATCACACATCCATTGGAGATGCCAATGAGGATTGCGCAGTCAAGGCAAGGGTAATTTGAAGTCATTCAAAGCTATTCAAATCAGGGTCAACCCAAATAAATCTGATTTTTGGGTTCCACTGCAACAACATTTTCCCCACAACAAGCACAAGATCAAGCCAACATGTGTGATGTGTGCGTTTAAAGAGATGGATAGGTAGGTTTACCCTTACGAGAACATGGCACCTTAAAATATGACCACGATTACTAAGTGCAAGCATTTGCGAAATGGATATGAGTGTAGCCTTTTCCAGAAGAGATTATTCATTTACATTACAATATATACAACATGCAGTTAGTGTTCCATCCATGTTAGCGCACACACTTGATGGTATCAATCCTTAAACTAGTACAATAAAAATTATTTTATATATTCACATATGGGACAGTCACAAGATGTCAACAAAATCACATACTTATCGAAATCCTCAACCAGGAATATGTGACATTGCTTCTTAATGTGCTTTCAACTAGGTAGGCATCAATGACAATCATTACAATGGGTTAAGGGGATCTAAGAGAGAATTATGTAAGGATTTCCTTCTAGGTAAAGGCCATTGGTATTACTATTGTTAAAGGGGGTGGCCTACAAGGATACATTGGTAGCTACTGATGCAAGAGCATAATTTCAACAATTTATTTCAAAATTTGTATTTGTCCTCCATAAGGTCTTATAGATTTATAGAAGAGGAAGTTGGTTTCCTTGTTGCCCTATAATTTTGTATAATTTCTAACTTCATATTTGGGATAGGAAATAATTTTGTATAATTTTAGACTTGTATGTTTTCACCTATCCGGGTGTGATGATACCTTGTGGAGGTAAGCAAAATTTCCATTTTTTAAACTTTTGGATATATTCTATATGCTCTTGAGAGAATTTCAACCTTTCAAGTAAAACTACAAACAAATGTACATTCATGCAATAATTACTAATTGATTTGGGGGTGACTCAACAAATTGTAGCATGTTGGCTTGTTGAATTTGTTAGTAAGTTAATTAGGGCTTGATAAATTTGTAAGCTTCAGTGGGATTTATTGTAGTTGTATGTGTTTTAGAGAAGCGAGTTTGGAGTGGTGGTTGTGCTTCCTTTATTGAATTTGATTTCTTTGGTTCTTCTTCTTGTGCATGCCCACTGTCGTATATTATCGTTAGTGGTTAAGGGGTTAGGGATTGGGGGCTTAAGGGTTAGGGGCATAATGAATTAGTATTTAAGGGATTAGGGATTGGGGTTAGGGGAATAATGAGTTAGTGGTTAAGGGGTTATGGATTGGGGGTTAGGGGATTTAGGCGCATTTAGGGGTTAGAGGAATAATGAGTTATTGGTTAAGGGATTAGGGATTGGGGGCTTAGGTGTTAAGGGATTTAGGCGCAATTAGGGGTTAGGTGAATAATGAGCTAGTGGTTAAGGGATTAGGGATTAGGGGCTTAGGGCTCAGTGGATTTAGCAGTTAAGGATTTTAGGGGTTAGGGTTGAGGGGTTAATGGGTTGATGGTTAAGCGTTAACGGTTTAGGGGTTTAGGGGTTAAGGGATTAGGGGTTTATGTGTTAGTGGTTTAGGGGTTTAAGGATTTAGAGGTTTAGGGTTTAGGGGTTAAATGGGTTAAGGTTTTAGGGGTTTAGGGGGTTAAATGGGTTAGGGGTTGGGAATTAGGGCTTAAGGGGTTAGGAGTTAAGGGTTAGACATTTAGGGTTTACGGGGTTAAATGGGTTTAGGGGTTTAGAGGTTTAGGGGGTTAGGGGATTTAGCAGTTAAGGATTTTAGGGGTTGGGGCTTAGGGGTTAAGGGGTTAAGGGGTTAGAGGTTTAGGGGGTTAAATGGGTTAGGGGTTTAGAGGTTTAGGGGGTTAGGTGATTTAGCAGTTCAGTATTTTAGGGGTTAGGGGTTAGGGTTTTGGGGTTAAATGTGTTAGGGTTTTAGGGGGTTAAATGGGTTAGGGGTCGAGAATTAGGGTTTAAGGGGTTAGAGGTTAAGGGTCTAGGGGGTTAAATGGGTTAGGGGTTATAGTCATTTCTTAGGTGAACAAGGCACAATCTGGTTGTAGTAACCGTAACTTGGTCAAGTTGTTATATTCAAGGCAAGACTTGGTTGGGTTCCCAAGTTCCAAAAAAGTAAGGGTAATTGTGAGGGCATGATAACTGAGGAGTGTCAATGCATGCCAAGGAATGAAAAGGCATGCTAACACATGCCAGAAAGTGTCAATGGATGTTGAGGACTGTTAGGGAGTGCCAAGACATTGCAAGGGAGAACTAGGTCAAAATTCATGGAAATGAGTGAATAAGAGTGTGTGCCAAGTAGTGTTAACAAATTCCAAGTGTCTCAAGGATAAAGTGTGTTAGGATAAGGTCAGAATAAGATTTGTAGGAGGTAAGCCTATGGTTACATAAAGGGTTGGACAAAGTAGTTTCAGACAAAGGGAAACTTTGGGCTAGGCGCAACATCGATTTTCCAATGACTTGGTTGGGTTCCCAAGTCACAAAAAAAGCAAGGTTATCTATGACGACATGAAAGCTAAGGAATACCAAGGTGTGTCAGGGAATTCCTAGAAGTACTAAGACATGTTAGGCAGTTCCAAGGCACGATAGGCATGCCAAGATGTGGCAGGTGCCAGGGTGTGGCATGAACACATGCTAGGGAGTGTGAGGGCCAAGTGTCAGGGAAACACGAGGGGGCACTAGTTTAAAATGCATGGAAATGAAGTATAATCCAGTTCCACATGTGTTAAGAATGGAGTGACACGGTATTCTAGGAAGTGCCAAGGCATGTTAGAGTGCTAGGGAAGCATACAAAGTTGTTCCAAGTTCCTAGGTGTGCCAATGTGTGCTAAGGAGTGTTAGGGAGTGCCAGGAAAACATAACAGAGGCGCACTAGGTCAAAATTCATAAATGAATGAATAAGAGTGTGTGACAGGGAGTGTTAGCGAGTTCTAGGTGTCTCGAGGAGGGTGTGACACGGTATGATAGACAATACTAAGTCATGTTATAGTGTTAGGGCGATATGCATCCAAGATTTTATATATTCACATATGGGACAGTCACAAGATGTCAACAAAATCACATACTTATCAAAATCCTCAACCAGCAATATGCTAACATTGCTTCTTAATGTGCTTGCAACTAGGTAGGCATCAAAGACAATCATTGCAATGGGTGAAGGGGATCTAAGAGAGAATTATGTAAGGAGTTCCTTCTAGCTGGTAAAGGACATTGGTGTTACTATTGTTAAAGGGGGTGGCCTACAAGGATACATTGGTAGCTATTGATGCAAGAGCATAATTTCGACAATTTATTTCAAAATTTGTATTTTTCCTCCATAAGGTCTTAGAGATTTTTGAAAGAGGAAGTTGTTTTCCTTGTTGCCCTATAATTTTGTAAAATTTCTAATTTCATATTTGGGATAGGAAATTTTAGTAATTTTAGGCATAAGTTAAGATATATTTTTATATTAAGGCCTCCTAGTCATTAGGAAAGTTGAGTCTTATGATTAGGATTACTTGTGGCATCCTATGTATTTTTCAAACTCCAATACACCAAGGCAAATATGTGGAGGACATTTGGGGGAAATGTGATTGTCCATGAAATGTAGATCGGATTTGGGGAACTTGTAGCTATTTTCCTTGGACCCTACTAGTTCTTAGAGGTTGTATTTGGAGCGCTTAGCAGGAAAAAACATAATATGCCCAAGAATATTAGTGTTGGAGCAGTTATGGTTAAAACACGAGATTCAAAGTTCAAATCCCCTTGAGTTGCCAACCAAAAAATAATATTTTTTTATCTATTTATTTATTAAAATTTTAGAATGTGGTTTAATGAAAAAAGAAAAATATAATATAAAAGAAATAAATATGACATGATTAAATTTCATGTGGTTTGAATATCGATTTTCAAAAATAAAAAATGTAATTCTATCCACTATCCACTCATGGATATTTCAATGCAAACTTCCCAATGCTAATGATTTTGTCTTAATTGCTAACTATCTTAAATGGGTTTCGTCTTAATTGCCATTGTCTTAAGTCGCCATTGTCTTAAATATAAAGTTTTGTCTTAAATATTTTTGCTTCAAAGTGCTTTTGTCTTAAATCTAAAATTTTGTCTTAAAATATTTTTGTCTCAAATTGCTTTTGTCTTAAAATATATTTGTCTCAAACTACTTTTGTCTTAAATATAAAGTTTTGTCTTAAAATATTTTTGTCTCAAATTCGTTTTGTCTTAAATATAAAATTTTGTCTTAAAATACTTTTGTCTTAAATTTTTTGTCTCAAATTGTTTTTGTCTTAAATATTTTTGTTTCAAATTGTTTTTGTCTTAAATATAAAATTTTGTCTCAAATTATTTTTGTCTCACACTATTTTTGTCTTAAATTTTATATTTAAGACAATTCAATTGACATTAAATTTTAATATAAAATAACTAAAATAAAAAGTGACTTTTTAAGACAAAAGATTTCTTTTGTCTTAAACAAATGTCTTAAAATGCCCTTGGTGTAGTAGTGTAACCCTATAAGGTGTCTTTGATGCTGGTGTTGATCCGGGTACTAACTCAATAGAAAAGTCCACTTCCCTATGAGGTGGTAAATATAATATCTCTACTGGAAACAAATCCTAAAACTGATGTAAAACCAGGCACCTCTTCAAGACCTTAGTATCCTCAACATCCTTACCTTCATCGGAATTATGCACTAAAAATAAGATACACCCTTTCCCGCGACTGTGCTTTTCCTGCATAGTTGTGACCATTATAACTGATGTAGCCTTCTTCTTACCTTGCAATATTCTCTTTTCTCCATTGTCATCGAAGCAATCAATAGCCTTATCATAGAATTCCATCTTAGTCCTATGAAGATATATACAACTAGTCCATGCCCAATAGCATATTGTACGATCCCAATGGAAGCACATTTAGATGTGCTGATGTAGGCATACCATTCAACTCAAATGCACAAGCTCTTACCCAATGATGAACTATTTTCTTCGTACTTGTAGCCAACTACACTAACCAAGATATCAAGCCTATTCATTACCCTCGAAGGATTTTAATTTCTATAAAGGTTACACAAATTAATCAAAATTTTGATGTGAGGGTCAGCTTCCTCATAGTCAAAGTTACTTTAATGATCGAACAAAGTTGATAGAGATTTTGATCCTCTCTTATTAGATTTAGAGACATAGAAAGTTATGAATTGCAACAATGGCTAGATCTACTGAAAATTTGAATGTAGTATGTTTGTTTGTGTGTGGGGACACAAATGCCCCTAGAATTAAACTCGTGCTTGGTAGAATTCCCCTGGCGTACTTCTAAACCATGGCCCAACCAACAAATTGAACCTATTTCTCATCCTCTAAGATTTTGGTGGACTTTCCCTAGAATACTCTTAAACCAAGCTATTATGTTCATACAAAACTCCTCCTTGAATGTTGTCCAAGGTATGAAATTAATATTTAGTTTTTCTTATTTTTAGGGAAGCTAGCCTTATGCTTCTGGTCTATGATAAAGCTGAAGCCATCACTCCCCTTTAATGATGACAAGCATACTTTATGAAAAACAAGACCTCTCCTTATCCCGAAAGACTGAAATGGGGGAACATTAAAGCATCAAGAATAAACATAGATCATCATGCCAAGCAATATTCAGTAGAATTACATGTGGGAAAGGGCTCTTGTCCAACTATGACATAGTTCAAAAAGGGTGTCAGCAGTTCTCCATCAGCGGTGTCTAAGAAAGATCAACAATGATCTAAGAGACTCTTTGACTTCAGGGTTAGGAGGGGATATTATGGAGTCTTCCCCATGATGGGACTGCAACTACCCTGTGGGGGAAGAAATAATTTCCTCACTAATTCTTTATTTGAGAAAGAAAACTATGATACCTTGTTGGGCCTAGGAAAATGTTTTCTGCAAATGGGGAAGGAGAAATCAGTTTCAAATCTGAAATTAATGACGTGTTAAGGGAGTTAGATAAGGAGGCTTTAAAGGTATTCAAATAAGTAATGATAAAATCTGAGTAAGGTTATTGTAAAGCTGACTTGGAGAGGCAGAAGAACCACTTGTTTAGCCACAGAGTCCTGTGAGAGATTAATTAAAATATTCTATTTTGCTCTGTTATGATGAATTCCAATATGAGTTTGCGTTTGAGCTGTGTTGTTGGCTGCCTAAAAGAGCATGTGAAGCAAGGTACGGGAAGGTACAGGAGACAGTTTGAAGTTAATGATATTGATTATGTTTGCAGTAAAGCATTGTACACTGAGATAAAGGGGAAGGGCCAAAAAAGAGCTCTATAAGTACATCTACTCAGAATGAAAGCTTTGTCAAAACTTATAATTAAAAATAGGTAAGGGAAAGAAGTAATTTTTTTGCAGAAATAGAATGATTCTACCAAAATGACTCATTGCAATATTAACAGGAACGAACACCAAGTGCTGGAAATTGCACCCTGTGTTTCAACCCTAAAACAAGAAACATCATTAGAAGAAAAAATCGACTACAACTATGGAGGGACATGAAGTTGAATGCAACTCAGACTTAGCTGATAGTCTGGCTTAGACCATAGAGCAGAACACACAACAATGGTGGAAAAAAAAAAGCTGGAGAAGAACCAAAAAATATCTTCAACAATAAATTCAAATCTAAAAGATGAAAGTCAGTAGTTTAATTTAGAGGTTGGGACTGAAGACCTATAACCATATAAAGCCTTATCCATTGTGATGGCTACATAAAGACACTAAATTGAAAATGTAGGATCAAATTCAATTTTCCATCAATGAGTGCTTCATGAATGAGATGGAATGTGATGTTATTGCCTAAAAGAGTCGTGTTTTGGCAACCCCTACTTGTGGGAAAATGATGGCATTTTCCTCATAAGAGGTCATAAATATATATTGGTTGAGAATGGAATACCATTCTCATCAATGCATGGAAGGGAAAGCAAATGATTTCTCTTATAACAACCAACCAAGTGAAGAGGCTGACTAATGTCAGTAGAAAGTTTGTGACGTTGGTGTTGAAACTTGAAAGCCAAAGTTGATGAGATGGGTCTAGAAGCAGAGACTTTAGGTGAAATTTGTACTAAGAGGCGGAGGAAGTAGTGGGACAATTTAATAAATCGGTTCAAGGAAGTAGTACAATAGCCTAAAAGGTAACCTCCAAAATGCCATCTATTATATTATCTCTTTTTAGTTCTATGGGTCAATTTTTGCCTTTAGTGAACATTAATATATAAATTAAATTTATCTATTTGTTTCAGGGTTGTATTAGGCAAGGTGCCTCTGATTTTTATAAACTCTCTTTCTAGTCAGAGTCACCCTTCTCCTTTCTCCTTGTCCAACATGACTAGCATGAAATGGGAAAACATGTCAGTCAATTGATCCATTATCTTTCCTAGAGTAGAGACTACTCCTCCTTTCCAATAAATTGAGCTTTAAATTCAGTGCCCTCTTCTTCGTTGGTATGAAAATGAGATATGGGTACAATTTTTTTGAGTCTTCTTTCCCTACTCACTGTCGGATGGTACAAGGAATATTCTCCTTTTCTTAACTCCCATTTTGCTTAGAATCATGAAACATTCCATGTATACCTCTCACAAAAACCATATTTTATGTTATGTTACCAAATTGATCTATAATTTTAGGGGAACATGAGCAACAATTCTTTCTACCTACACTTGGCTGAGTTAGTTCACAACACCCCCACATAAAAGGACATCCTTTGCAATGCTACTTTGCTTGGAATGTAACAGGCATTAAACGTATTAGAACATGCAAAACAGAGTTATCTTACAGATCAACGTAATTCTATGTAGAGTACATCTTCTAGCCTATAGTTGGAGAGTACATCTTATATATATTTTTTGTTATGTTATGATGATTTCAAAGGCATTTTTTCGCATTTTGGGTATGAAGGAGGACAACTGTATGATTAAGGAGCTCGTGAGATCTTATAAGGAGAGGATCTGCACTTTCAAACATTTACGGTTCAATTCTATGTTTCAAATTATGTTCACAACAACATATAATTCAAAATTTACAATCCATCCTTCACAACACAAAAAAAATAGAATGTAGAGAAATTATTGAACTCAAAGATGTAATTTTGATTTAGTAAAGTGAAGGGAAGGCACTGACCTATCTTCGTTGGTCTTTGATTGCGTGAATCTGTGTACAAAATTTTGATTTGGCTTGTGGTGCACTTCTGTATGATGTCGATGTCGAAGACGCTGAGAAGAAGTCGACGTCAAAGACACTGAGAAGAAGCACAAGCATAGAAACGTTTGTATAAGCAGCAATTGAACTGAGAAAAACTGACCTAACAAGACAACATATGTGATCATGGTTCCCTTGTTTTCAACAAGTTATTCGTTGTGAGGTCTTAGCAATAAATCCATTCAATCGTTCATCATAAATCCTTGGAAATTTACATATTGTTACTGTTAGAGCCACTCTCCGGGTGAGCACGTTGGAAGGGTGAGCAAAAATGCATAGATGTCACTGGCAGGTGAGCACAACATCTATGCAGAGATGTCATTTGCAGAGTAGAATGGTCGACAAAAATAAAAGGAGACTTGATTCAAAGGAAAGTCCTATTGGCCTAAAAATAAATCTAGGAACAAATACTTTATGCCATTTTAACTTAATCAAAGTTAACGGTTCCAATTGTTTTATTCCACTATAATTTTCGTTGTGCAGTCACCTTCCAACTGATATGCAATTCATTAAAATTTAATTTTAATATTCAAAAATTTTTAATAAACTAAATATTATAAATTTATGATGAACCACTCTAAATGAAGTGATTTGATAAATATTTTTTAATAAATTATAAAGTTAGCCACCTTTCATTAATTATTTTCTAATAAATTAAAAACAAGAGTAGACCAAAGAAATTGAAAACCATTTACATACTTTCTATAACATTGGTTGAATAATTTATTTTCCTAAATTGCTAGATATTGACCATTGATAATTTAAAAATTTAAAATTCGTCAAACACAAGTCTAATATAGACCGTTGTCACCATATAATGTGCTAGTGGACCATATCTCCCACTACAACAGGGCAATGAACCTATTCTAAAAGAGAACAACCATAAATGGAAAATGGTAAAAAAAAAGCATAGATATATTGCTATGCCACTCATAACCATAAATAGTAAAAATCATAAATGGTAAAAAGAAAAGCATAGATTTCCTCCTATAGCCGTCACCAATATTTTGGAACTATTTTTCTATTTTTCTATTAATACACGGGAAAGTATCTATCACTTGTTAGATTTTATACTTGTTTAAATTGAATGAGTAACGGATACTACCGGTACATTAATAAATCTATAGTTCCAGAAATATTGATAACCACCTCTAAGCGTCTTTCTCTTTTAAGTGTAAAAGTTACACATTTATTAAATATATTCTCACACTTCACGCTTTTCGTCGAATGATTCTTCGCAAAGGTACAGACGTTTCCCCAATGTAAAAGAAGAAAACGAATAGCTGTGTTTCAATGTCCTTGGCCTGGAATTTGACATCCGACAGTACATATCTTAGAAAATTGTGCTGAAATTAGAAACCAAAATATATAATAATGAAAATAAATATATATATACCTTCTCATCATAATATGTGAGGCAGTAATGTATGACAAATTTAAAGCTTCCCTGTAATAATGGAAACAGCTATATAACTGTGTTACAACAAAGGTAAAGGAAAAAGAAGATGCTCAACCATGACCTCGGGCATTACGAAACACCACTCTGGAGCATGGCTTTAATCTGAACAACCCACTCTTTACGAAACACCACAGGTTCCGCTGTCACCATGTCTAAAACTTCTACTTCTTTAAATGTGGGCATCAAGCAGTTTTCAGGTTGAGTGTACCGAGGGACAGAACGAGCAATGACGTGGCCGGCGCTTCAATGCAGAATTTGTGCAATGAATTCAATCGAAGTCCCTCGACAAGTGAGCCTTACTTATTGTATCATGTCTTCTCAACACCATAGTTGCTGATTTCAGATATAATTAAAAAATAATAATAGTAATTTGATTGATTTCAGATATAATTTAAAAAATAATAATAATAATTTGATCTGCTAAAGTGGGAAGAATTATTTGTAGGACCCTCAAAAGATTTAATTGTAAAAGTATAACTATTCTATTTCTTTGACTTTAAACTTATAACGTGCCCACTTATTTAACCACAAAATTTAATTAAATATTAACAAAATTAATTAATTATATATATATATATAATTTAATATTTGAAAATATATAATATTGTAATTTTTTAAGTTTATTATTATTAATTGATAATTAGTATTAATATTATATTTTTATTAATTATAATAATGGTATAGTTTTTAAATTAATCTTTATTATTATATAAAAATATCTTTTTTATAAATTTAATTTCGGGAGATTTTTATTAAGAGCTTTGTTTATTTGTTTTGAATCATTAGTGTGGTTACAAGATGAAATTTTTTCTCTTCACTTATTTAATTTGATGTCAAAATCTGGTTCTTCATCTTGTTCTGACTATGAACCACACTCGGATAGTTCACCACACTCAGATAGTTCGAAACACATAAATGATGTGATTTTTACCCAATTTTTTTTGCTTTTCAAACTTATAATTTTTCTTCCCCTATCTTCTCCACTTTCCCTTTTTACTCTATATATATATATATATATATATATATATATATATATATATATATATATATACTAAATTTTTCCTTTTATTTTATTTAATTTCTGTTTTTTCTATATAATATAAAATATAAATTAAGATTTAAAAAATATTAAAATTTATTTCTAAATAGTAAAAATATGAATATTTCCGAATTATTATTAGGTTTATTTAAAAATGAAAATATATAGATCATCAATATTTAAAAAATAAAACTATATTAAATGAAATCATTTATTTAAATTTTTATGTAATCAAATTATTAGATTTTTTAACTTTTTCCAATAATATTTTCATATAGATTTTATATTTTTGGAATGGTAAATTTAAGTTTGTTTAATATATGTAAAACTCATTTTGAATAATAAAAAATAAGATAATTTAATTCATAAACTAAATAATCCAATTTATAGACGAAATGACTTTTTTCAAAATTCATAAATTTGTAAAAATGTCGAATCTATTTATATATTCAAAAAAAAAAATTAAACAAAACATATTGAAATTGTATTACCATATTTTAATAAATTCTAAAAAAAAAAAAAAAAAAAAAAAAACTATTTCATAAATTAAACTATGACATAAAATAATACAATAAAAAAAAAAAAAAATTATTAAAAAAAAAACATGTTAGTCAAACTACTTTATTTACTTCTACTAAATAACTTTATATTTTTTAAAATTAATATTTTTACACCAAAGGTGCTATATTGTGGGGTTTTTTCGTTGCGACACTGTACAGATTCGTCATTCCTACAGAATCTGAACAGTGTCGTGCGGATATGGCCCAGTCGGATACACCGTGTTGCTATTGCTACTGTCCAAACTCGTAGCAGAAGGAGAAGCACAGATAGCCTGCGGCGGCAGTGTCGGAGGCAATTGAAACCTATTAGACTGAGGGGCTATCTCCTATTCCCAAAACTTGAAACAAAAATTACAGACCTTCATCCTCTCCCCATCTTCGACGGTGTCATTCCTTCGGCCATCACCAGATACTGGAATTGTGTTCTGCATACACCTCCTGCAAAGCACTCGACAATGGTGTCGCTAGTTGAATAGAGTGAACTACGATTCGCATTCATAACAGACCCTACAGCTGCGATCAGGCATCCAAAAGTCCCTGGAGATGTTCGATGGATCGGCTTTGCGAGGAATCCATCCCCTCACTTTCTCCACAAAGTCCAGGAGCGTGCTCTCTACGGTTTCCATCTAAATCAGTTCTCCTTTGCATCACCATGATAATCGCTCTACCGCATGATCACATCACAGGGACCCAAAGATTCTCAAAATGGCTCCGTTTCAGCTTAAAAAGGGCCCTTTGAAAAGCAATCTCCAAACAACAAAACATTTGCCCTCAAACATAACCCTATCCCATTTATTTCCATAATCTGAACAAAATGGATCTCATCATGAATTCTTCTCAGAATCCAGTAACGACATTCTTGCGTGCACAAGAAGCCAGAGATTTCAATCCAATTTCATTCCATATAAAATAAACACAAAACATTTTCCAGCGAAGATCAATATAATACAATTCAATGCACTGCAAAACAAAATCTTCTAAAATGATCAATTAGATTTCCACTCACTGTACTAGACCTCTGTCATTGCTCGATGAGGACTCCTTTGATGAAAGGCCCGTTGAATCTTAGGGATTTGCAGGACAATTAGCAGTCGTGCTGATAAATTGCAACGGCTGTGAATCGAATGCTTGACCTAGTCGATCCCGTTGTGGGTAGTGCCCCACTGCAAAAGCTTCCGACCTTCATTCCCGATGGCAAAAATTTCCAGATGGCGATGTTTCATCTCTGAACTTCCCCCATCTTATTGAGTGTCATTTACATAATTATTTATTATTGAAATTCGATTACACACAGGACATTCCCTCTTCTGTTGGGTAGTAGAGGGAGATTGCATGTGAGTAGTTGATGGGACAAGCTCCGCCTTTATCCTTTTGACCCTATTGCCCCCCACCCTACTACAAAAGTCAAGGGCTCCCTCATTAAATCTCACACCACTGAAAGAGACATTGGAATTTGGGGTTTTCTTGCTCAACGACAACTGAAATGAAAATGGTTAGTTGTACAAAAGTAGATAACGTTTTCCATTTGTGTATCAGAAATTATTAAAATCACATACGCAAACCACATACGGTCATGATCAAGCATGGTCAAATGTTTTGTTCAACGTTACTTTTGTTAATTGGAGGAAGAATCTTAATTTATTAAAATCCAAAATAAAAAACAAAAGAATTTGATTTGCTTAAAAAAAATTATTGAATTATACATGAGCCAACTTTAATATTTTTAATTTATAAATCACTTTTAATCTCGTTTTTACACTATTTAATTTTCTAATATAATTTTATAATATTTAAATGAAATATTATAATATTAATTAAATGAAATTTTATAATATTAATTAAATGAAAATTTATAATAATTTATTTTTTATGAATTTATGGAAGGACATCGAATCGATGAGTTCGACCCTTTGCTAATGAATGCAAGTGAAGTTAGCTCTGCTTATTGAGCTTGTTTTCTAATCGCTGGAAGTGATATCGATTAGATCAATTCACAACATCAGTGGCAGAAGACGAGAATGGCACAGTGGAATGGTGTGCGCAAAGAGTAATCTCTGTTTGAAATGCAGCAGTGTTGAAGTTGGAACGGAACCTTGATGCGACAAACGAAACCATGAGGAGAACAGTGAAACCAGAGTTCGAAGACCGGTGGGTTTCACGTGATTGAAAAGTGGTAAGTGGTATTTGAAAAAAAAACGTGATACAGTCCAGGGTTTGACACGTGGCCTTAGGTGGTTTCCAAAAACCACAATTTTCGCGTAATTTTGGATGAGTAAGTCCCGAGCGTTTAAAAAACGCGATATTCACTTATATTCGTTCGATCAGTGGTTGGAGCGCGACAAGTTTGGAGTCGTCGGATGGCGACGTGAGTTATGTTGCGTGGGCCCGAATGTTTGTTTTAATTCAAGTCGTGGTATAATGTTTGAAAGGTATTTTGTATGCATTGGGGTTGATATAAATTGTAATGCTAGTGCAAAGGTAAGCTGTGGGCCTGAGGCCGTTCATATATATTGGGAATTGCTGTAGGTCAACATTACATATGTTAGTTTTAAGCCCAAGGTCGAAGATGAAGAATTGCGAGTTGGTTTATGAACGCGCTATAACGATTGGATTATGGGGTATATATATATGTTAATATATATGTTATGTTGACGAGCGCATATGAATATTGTCCAATATGAATTGTTAAAGTGTGGCCAGTATATATATGTGGTGGAAGGAAAGGGTATTAAACCCAAGGTTTAATATAATTGAATTGCGTTTCATAAAGTGAGCTTCGAATATAGTTTTATAACTATAAGGAAGAAAAGGGCAAGATAACTTCTGCTTGAAGTTCTAATGTGGAGGGTTATTAATATGGCTTCAAGCCAATGATGTGGAAATTAAAGCTTCCACATGTATGTAGTTGCTCAAATTTAAAATTATTGGGCATAAAAATTGAGTGCAGATGCATAGAGAAAGGAGATTGAAGGTAGCCCAAGCATCATATTATATTATAAATTATAAATATAAAAAATATTAATTTTTAAAATTTAAAATATTTGTTAAATATTAATTTAATTTAAAATATAAATTAAAACAAAAGTTAGATTAATCTGCACAAGAGTTAACACACATTCCGCTCCTTCGGTGTACCTTTAAACCCTTATGGACAAATGCCAGTTTATATTTAAAAAAAAAACATTTAAACTAAACAATAACATTTTCAAATTATAATTATTAATAAATTAAAATTAAAATATTAATATTTAAATAAAAGAGAATCGGAGTAAAGCTTTATCTTGTGTGAGTGGTCATCATATCTCCCCTTACGGCACATCATTGACCCTACTCTAAAAGAGAATAATGATAACGATAAACGGGAAAAACAAAAGAAAGCATAGATTTGCCGCTAAGCCCGACGGTCCTTTTGAAAGAGATTCGATAGTCGTGTGAGTGGTCACCATATCTCCCCTTACGGCACCCTGCCTACTCTAAAAGAGAACAATCATAACACCATTAACGGAAAAGACAAAAGAAAGCATAGGTTCTCTAGCGGTTTGAAAAGGAAGTTGTCTACTTAACATACATAATAGTTTGGATGACATTTTTTTTTTTGTTGGAATTTGGTAAAATAAAATTCAAAAAATCAGGGAGTTGGAGTGTTTAAATTGTAGTTTTTATAGTGAAAATATATTTAGCACCCAAAAATCTTTAAAGCATCCAAAATACCGAAGTTTAACAACTGCAAATAAGATTCCAATAAATTTTTTACCAAATTCTTTCAAAATCTTTACCAAATTCTAAGTCATTCTATTATTTTTTTAAACTACAATTTTGAAAAAAAAATCTATAATTCTCCGTAATATTTAATTAATAATTTATCTCCTTAATCACTTCATTTATCATTCTCTCAATGCTATGAACGTAAAAGTCACACATTTATTATATATTCTCTCACACTTCGCGCTTTTCGTTTAACGATTCTTGGCTAAGATTCTTGCCCACATTCCTCCTCAAATGTAAAATTTCATTTGTTAAAATGCCATTTATTCGAGAAAAAAAAATACATTTGTAAATTTTGAAATAGGGTTTTTTTAATTTAAAAATGGAGAAATTTGTAAATTTTGAAATATGGTTTTTTTAATTTATAAATCGAGAAATTTGTAATTTTGAAATATACATATTATTAATAAATGTGTCTCTATAAAAGATGAATGTATTTTTTCAAAACCGAGCCTATAAGACTATTTTGTAAATTTGTGTAGCAATTAAAAAGACTTACATATTATTTTAAAATAAATATGTATTTCAATAATGTCTCTACACATTTTAAAAATGTCTTTTTATTTTAACCCATTAAATGTTTTTCTTGGTTTCTTTTAATTTAAAATAGACTTACCTTTTAACCAATTTCTTTTAATAAAATTATTATAAACTTTTCTTGTTTTTTCAATCTTTCTATAAAAAATTATATTTTCAAACTGTATCTATTATTATCATTATTATATTAAATTTTACAATGACGTGAGAACTCTATAATTTTTATTACATATTTTTCTACACAAAAATTCTATTTATGATTAAAATTAAACTCATTGTCACATACACTCAAACTTCATAAAAATAAAATAAAAATTATCCTTCATCTTTATCATATAGTAAATATTCAAAACTATGCAATGTATCTCTATAAGAAAATATTGCAATTTTGATATAACATATTTGTATTAATTTGATTTGTTCTGCAACATATTGACTTTGGAATTTCAATAGTTCATATATATATATATATATATATATATATATATATATATATATATATATATATATATATATATATATATATATATATATATCGGAAAATAAATATCAACCACAATGGGTTTAATGCTCCTTCGCCATACTTGTCATTTCGTTTTAATGCAATCATAGCTGTTATAGTACTGGCATTTATACATATTGATATGCATTAGGATTTCTCTGTGACATCTGTGCGGTGTACACAGCCTGCGATGATCACGAGGTAACTAAACCCGATCTACGCAGTTGATTGCTTGTATTGGTTCAATGAAATTTGGCTGAGGTGGGAACTGGGCCTAGGCAATCCCGCCAAGCCCTAGTTCTACGCATTGGGTTTACTCTGCATGTCATTCTCTATGGCGAAGTGCTGGTTCACTGGGGTTTTTCTGCCACCGTGCCGATTATCTATTTCAATGGTCGATTTGGCTGCCCATGGCAACGCCGAGCCCGACTCAAGATTTTGAGGAGACTTACCTCTTATAAATTGGCTTGCAAATGAATATTTTCTCCATGCTCTGTTTTATTTGGTCATCCATTTAGCTATGTCTTCAGGTTACTCACTCCTTCCCTGTAATATTTGTTTTCAATTGCAAATCCTCTGTTTGTCGTTTTACTCATTTAACTTATAGTTTAATTGCTAAGTCGGTTATGGATCTTTATCCCTTTTTCTTGTTTGTGATGCAGGGTTACGAGAGCAATGGCAGCCATAATTTCTTCAGCACTCTTCTCAGGTAAGCTATTCAAATGTAGGGTTTACTATTTTATCAATTTCAAAACTATGTTATCCATATTACATCCTTCTAGTTAAAAAAAAAATCATTTTGCTTATCCTTTTTATTTTGGCAGGTAAGGCTTTCGAAGCCTCGTAGCAATTTCTCTTCTGCGGAAAGTTTTCGGTTACAAAGTTCGGCATTCCACTTATCCTATTCAAGATTTCTTTAGGTATGCTCGAGGGTTTTATAGTCTTGCCCAATCGGCCCTTAGGATGCTTTATGCATATAAGCTCTCTTGTTTGGTCTTGGCAGTTCGATTAATCCTTTCGAAAAAATTATGGTTCATCACGAAAACATTGTTGTAATATATTCTGATGGAAATAGACAAAACATTTAGATATGGGACTTGTAAATGTTTAAAAGGTTTTTCGTTTTGTTTTAATTCGGACTGATACCACAGTGCGGAACTCCTGGGTTTATCCCAAATGTTTTTAAGATCAGAAGAACTGATGAATTTTAGCTCGGTTTTATCCTTTCTGAAATATATAACTTTGTTTAATAGAATCTGTGTATAATCTCTTGAAATTTTGACCATGTTCTTTGATGCGTTCACTGGGTTGTCTATTTGGTTTCAAGGCCGAATTATGAAATGCTTTCTCAGCTGTTTGCTATGGCTTACTTTTACGAAGCTATCTCATGCAACCTTACTTGAATGAACCCTAGATTAACGCTGCTCTTACATGCATATATTTCTTATACTGAATATGTATATTTTGTATGAAAAACACCGTATAAATTTCTCTATTGTTTCTCCCAGGTGTCCGGACCACCATTCTTTTCAATGTCCGAGTATTTCTAATTTATATAGGTGAAAGACAACTCGGTTTTGGGATTTGGTTGCTTACCCTAACCCTTCACCTGACAGTCTTCTGCTATTATTTCTAGTTTCTACCATTATATAGTTAACTATAATAGTCTTGCAGCTTTGAAATAATTGTAAACATTACTATTTTATCTTTCTCATTCATTACCAGGAATTATTGACGTAGTGTAACTTATATGTAAAATGATAAGGGTTTGAACAGCAAATGTTTTCTTTCTGAAATATATAGTACTATGTTTTTCTTAAGATTGAATTGATTCTTCTTGGTAGGTCGAATTACTTTGAAAAGTACATATAATCTGAAAATATATGCTTAGCTTCACTTTTCTATTTTCTGATATTTAATTCCTATTTCATGAAATACTGCTAATGTTTTCTAGAATTCCTGCATTCTTTTATAACAAAGCTTTTTAGGAAAGAAACATCACAGTAATCTAACTCTAAATGTAATTCGTCTACTAATAGTGAAGAATATTTCTACTAGTGTATAAACAATTGAAAATACAACAACTTATACATTACTGTACCTACCATTCTGATAAAATATTTCTAACAAATAAGAATCACATGAAACTATCAGGTTTAGTTTTGCATGTATACTTATCTGAATGTAAATTATTCAGCTGTGGTCCTCCCAACCATCAAGTAAGGCTATTACGTCCTCCTTACCCCCGTGCTCCAAACTGAATGGTTCGGGTTAACAGTGGAAATAATCTTCTACTGTGACCTCATGACCCCAGTCTAGTCAGAACCAGAAGTTTCAGGAAATTTCTGAGTGTAATTCCACTGGTTAATACCAGCTCAATAATTTTCCACTCTTTCCTTTTTCTCCATTCACAGAACCCCTACTCCTCTCTGGAATCAGTCCTTTATCCTAGAGGAGTAGGTAACTGTTTCTAACTGTTCCCCAACCTCTTTTCAGTTCTTGGAAACATTTACCATCAGCTTTTTACTTTTCTTATCCAGTTATGTTTCATAACAGTTTTATTTTTAATTAAAATAACATTAATTGTCTCAGTTTTTCATTTAACAACAACAGTAAAAGTACTTAACTAGTAATTCAGCGAGTTAGCAATAATGTAGCTGTCACACTCATAACTTTTATATTTATCATCAGAAATTACATCAGACTTGACATTTTTTATATATTCTATTTAAAAATAACCACAAAATTATTTCATAACATTATTTTATTATTATTATTTATTAATATTTTTTTTTCACAAAGAAAAAATTCGTAACTTTTCAATTAATGATTGGTTACATGTTACAAAAACTGGTAGTAATACTATTGTTCAGTTCAAAGAACTCTTACATTCTACCACAATATCACTCTGCAGGCCATCACAGTCCCAAAATGAAACATTTCAGTGATGAAACTAGTGTCCACATAGTAAGTTCGGTGCATAACTTACTAGCTCATATAAAACCAAAAAAAAAAAATCATAATATGAAGTAAATATACATGCCGAATATATAAGAAAGGGAGGTAGTACAAAATCTCCCAGAAGACAGCTGTACGACTAAACATCCAAAACAGCAGGAGCCTCCTCGATAAAAGGCCGATGATAATATCTGTAGATCTGTCCATCAGTGTGTTCTGTGATATCCCAGGTGCCCCAGATCAGCTCCGAAGCTTCTTTGGACAGTTGGTCAGCCACTTTGTTCCGAGACCTGTAAATATGAGTCACTGTGATGGAGTCAAAAAGTGCTCTGAGATGGTGTACCTCGCGCATCAGTGCAGACAGTGTGTGGGAGTGACAATGAGAAAGATGATTGAACCAATTGATCACAAGTTGTGAATCACCAAAGATCTGGATGGAGTTGCAGTGAATGTCCCGAGCAAAGGTTAGAAGAAGTCTGAGGCTTTGCAGTTCGGCATAGTTGTTAGTACCGGGACCCAAACCCATTCTGATGTTGTAGTAGTGGTGGTCATTCAAATAAAGAGTTGCGCCCCCACCACACCCATGTGTGTTGGACGCGGCATCAAAATATGCCCATGCCTGGCTATGGTCAACGGTTTCAGGAGTCTCATGGGATGGCTTGTTGCGTATGCTTTCCTCGGGTATGAGCCGAAAAGTGGCAAGAGATGCAGCACAAATCAGATCACAGTCTATAGGAATCTCATTAAAAATCTATTTATTAAGGCCGTTCCATATCTCCCAAGCCATAATTAGAGGGAGGTTGCGTAATCTTGGGCTATGGGCAAAGTACTGCCACCAATTTGTCCAAGCCTCAATTAAGGTGGCGCCCTGCCAATTGAATCTGCAACCCAGTTCAATGATGACCCGTGACCATATATCTTGGATGATGTTGCACTGCAGGAATAAATGGAGTGTATCCTCACAGTCTTTCAGACAGTAACAACATCTAGATGCCCCGTGATAAGCCCTCCTGTGAAGGAATTCCATGGTAGGTATACAGTGCTTAAGAATGCACCAGAAAAGGATTTTGTGCTTGTGCGGGGTCTTCAATTTCCAGATATTGTTCCACCACCAGTCTTTAATAGGGGGTTCCCTGGGCTTGATCAGGTCGAGGTATCCTAACTTTGGTGTATAATGACCATCTGTTGAAACAACCCAAATCAATTTGTCTTCCTGGTCCGAGATGCGAATGTTGGATGCTTTCAGAGCCCAGATGTATTGTTGCCAGTCCCGAGTGCCCGCCTGAGGGATCTCAAGGTCACCTGCCTGTAGCCAGGCTTGTTCCCACCATGAGGAATGTAACCTGTCCGCGATATGTGCCAGATGGAAGATGTTTCTGAGGGCAAGGTGCTCAATGATGAACGCCGGAAGTTTATAATAATCCCCACTCCCTGACCAGGAATCAGTGCCAATGCGAACCTTATCTCCCGAACCTATTTGCCAAGAAAGACCCTTCTGTATAATGTGAGCTGCCTTAGTGATAGCCCTCCATATGATTGATGCCCCCGGCCTCAGTCTGATTCTGCCACGGATCCACTCAAGGGGGCTTTGAGGTGAGATATATTTAGCAACCATGACCTCTTTCCATAGGCTCTGTCCGGAAATTAAGTGCCAGCCCATCTTAGCCGCAAGTGCCCGTGAAAAAAGGTGGAGATCCTTTAACCCCCAGCCACCCCATTGTTTGGGAAAATTGATGCGGTCCCAGGCAATCCAGGCAAACGTGGATGCATTTCCTTGGTTGCGCCAAAGGAACTGTTTGCAGATGAATTTTATTCTATTAGTAATACCAATCGGTATCCAGGCTAGGGTCATCCAATAGACCGGTATGGCTTCCAGCACTGACTTTATGAGGATTAGTCGACCAGCCCTGGATAACCATCGATTATACCAGACATTTATTCTGCGCTCAATTTTTGCAATGATCCAGTTCCAGTCTTTGATCTTATAATCGTTTGGTTTGATGTGATACCCCAAATATTTGAGACCTCCATTGATATCTATGCAGACATAGTCAAATAGATTCATTGAGGTGTCTCGTTCCTGTCTCGAGCAGCCCGTCATGATGATAGAGGATTTTGTGCTATTTGGTACCATACCAGTGGCCCTGCAAAAACAATTCAGTAGCAGATCAAATTGTAACGAGTCTTGTCTAGTGCCATTTAGGAATATAAGTACATCGTCCACAAATAAAAGGTGAGTGAGATATAAATTATCATTGATCCGGAGCCCCTGCAGTACTCCCCTATCTTTATCATTATTGATAAGCATAGAGAGACCCTCCATGACGAGGACAAATAGTAATGGTGAAAGGGGGCAGCCCTGACGAAGACCCCGCCCCGCATGGAAGAAGTCCGATGTTGTTCCATTGATCAGTATGCTGAAGGTAGCGTGACAAATGCAGCTCATAATCCAGTTTATGAAGGTATGTGGAAAAACTGAGTGGATGAGAATGAGATGAAGGTAACTCCAATCAACTTGATCAAAAGCTTTTGTGAGATCAATCTTGAGAATAGTCGATTTCAGACGCAGGGTTTTGATGGAGTGAAGGGCCTCCTGGGCTGAACCAATGGCCTCATGAATTTTCCTATGATTCAGAAATGCAAATTGTTCCTTTTCAATATGAGTGGACAGGAAAGGCTTGATGCGGTTTGCAATGATTTTGGAGATGATCTTGTAGATACAGTTACACAGGGAAATGGGCCTGAACTCATTGAAACTGGTCGGTTTGTCCGATTTAGGAATAAGAGCAATAAAATTTGTGTTGAAGCCATCATAAATCCTGCCCCGAACCCTGCTATCCTCAATCATAGCCAGTAGGTCAGTTGATATGAGATCAAAGAAGTGGATGAAAAACTCAATGGGCCAGCCATCAGACCCCGGGCTTTTGTCCCGCTTGAACCATTTCAAAACACCCTCAATTTCACCCAGGGTGACCGGGGTATTGAGATCATCCCTTTGCTCCTATTCAACGAAAAGTTTAAAGTTCTGAGTAATGCGCAGGATATCCGGGAGATTTATATTTGTAGACGCCCTATACAGATTGGAGAAGTGTCTTGTACCCAGCACAGATAGCTGTGCCTACGTTCTCGCTGTAAATCCATTTCGATCAGACGGTTCCCAAATGGTGTTAGCAGCCTTGCGACCATTTGCATGCTGCTGAAAAAATTTAGTGTTTTCGTCACCAGCCTGTAACCAAATAGCCCGACTTTTAAGCCTCCAATCTTCCTCTTTCTGTCTCAGCAGTTTAGCCTTTTCAGTCTCAAGTGCAAAAATTTGTGCCCTGGATTCCTCAGTACGATAGCCCAACAGATCAGCATTGTTGAGTATGCCAATTTTTTCATCGATGCTATGCAATGCCTCCCTTTCCATTTTCTTTTTATTCCGGACCCACTGAATGGTAAGGTTTTTAATGCGAGTAAGGTTTTCATTGATAGCCCTGCCAGGGTCATGGTCCATCGAAGGTCTAAAGTGCTGCCAGGCCCGAGTGACCAACAGGTGATAATCAGGATCCCACAACCATCTAGAGTTGAATTTGAAAGGGGGCCGAGCTCTATTTGGTCCACATTCGAACTCCAGGTAGATGGGCAAGTGATCAGATTTTCCCCCCGTCCCCACCCATTATCGTGCACGAGTCATAACAGGAAGTAGAGACTGTTTAATAAGGAATCTGTCAAGTCTGTGAGCTAAAGCAGCAATTCCAGTCCTCCTGTTCCTCCAGGTAGGTTGAATCTTGGTGGTCTGAATATCAACTAGATGAGAGGCACCGAGCTTTGAGTTAAAAAACTCAGCCAATGGATCCGGGGTAGCCTGGGGGCCCCAAGATTCAGAAATACCCAATGAGAAATTCAGGTCACCCCCCAAAATGATATGGGGGACATATAATAGAGAACAGGACAAAAGGGAATGCCAAAAATGCTCTTTGTCAGAGCAGGGCCCATAAACATTAACCAGAGTAAACTCAGTCTCAGAACTACCAAAGTGAACATTCATAGCAAGAACACCTGACCGGCCCCAACAGTTTATCATCCAGGTAGTTTTATTGTTAATGCTAAGTGCACAACCTCCAGATCTTCCACGAGCATCAAGTGTAATGAAGGTCTAATCTGGAAGAAAGGAAGTTAAAGTAGCAGTCACCTCCAACCCCGCACCAAGTGTTTCTTGCAGAAATAGAATATCAATGGCATTTTGAGCCAACAGGTCTCTGAGGGCCAATATTTTATCGGGGTTGGCCAGTCCCCAGCAATTGAAAGAGAGACAAATCATGATGAAACAGACATCAAGGGTCGTCTTGCTCTAAGGACCTGCATAAGAGATGTTTGCGTACCAAATTCCACTTCAAATTTTTCTCTTTTGATGGCTTTCGCTAAGGCAGAAGGTCTGCCACGAGATTTGGTGGGTATACTACCCTGACCCGGCCCAATACCGAAAGCCTCACCAGATAGTGGATTGGATAAGGATCTAAGATAGTAATTGTGCCTCGAGGAGTGAGTCTCTGACGAGGAGACTGAAAGGCAAGGGGTGGGCTCAGCAGATGTATATTGGATGATAGGGGTGTAGGATGGAGAGGCCAAAGCGATGGTGCAGCATACCGAAGGATGATTCAAAGATTTATTAGACACACACGATGATAAGCAAGGTAAGGAGGTGGCAGATGACAGATTGAGGGTTTCATTTACAGATGCAATAATCAGCAAAGTAATGGATGATGATATATTAGCATAATCAGAATTCAAAGGGCCAGAACAAGAAGCAGTACCCAGTATGAAGAGATCATGCTGGGAAGGCATCGACGAGACCAGTGGGCGGGATCTGGGATGCATGCTTGTCCAGGTAGGCAAAGCCGAAGTTCGCAACTCAACATCGCCAGGGAGATCAGGGACCCTCGACTGCTCTCCCACAACGTCCTGCAAGATGCTGGAATCCGGCTCAGTTTGTGTGCCAATGGTACAGGATTTCTTTGTATCCAGCCTGCCAGCCTTCTTCCTTGGAAATTCTTTGTATAGATGACCCACCTCATGACATTTCCTGCAGCGAAATGGCACGGCCTCATAGTCTAGAGGTTGCTGCCACATCATCCCATCAAACAGCATGTTAAAATTCTCAAATAGACCATCCCTAGTGTCAAGAAAAATCAGGATAAGAGCCACTGCTCGGCTGCCAGTAGACAGGTATGAACGATCATGATCCAGGTAAAGGCCGAAGTGGCTCCCAATGTTCCGAAGTGCAGAGTCGTTCCAAAATTGCAAAGGCAGACCTGGAAACCGCATCCAGATAGGACCAGCACCCGCATTCTCTTTTTTGGGGTCAAATAGGGGCACCCATCGCTTGAGATAGATAGGGTGCAGTTCTAGGTGCCAGAATTGCTTGAGAGCCCAGTCGGAGTGTTCAGGGCGGGTAAAAGTGAGAGAGAACCAGCCTTTGGTCATGAACCCGACCTCCGGGAGAGAGTCAAGAGACTCGCTCCAGATCTCCCTAGTCCACCTCTGAAGACGCGTCGCGGAATATTTCGGGCCACGGATCTTCCCAACCAGGGTCTTGGCAGCAATGAGGCTCCAATCATCCATGCCGCACTCCCTTCCAAAATTCGTGAAGTAACTTAACTTATTTTTCGTGACCCTGTGCGACTTCCTGACATTGCTAACCCCCAGCTCCGGTTCAACAATGGTATCAGATTCAGACGAAGTGCTTATCTTCTCCGGGTTGGTCAAGTCCTCCGGTATGTTTGTGAAGACCCCAGAGGCCGCCAAAGGTTCTAAAGGCTCTGAACAGTATTGAGCCGCTCCTTTATTATCTGAAGGGCTGTGTGAGTTAGCCCCAAGTGGGTGAGTGCCTCCTATATGCATATGAGTCAAAGAGCGGGATGTGTCACTGATTCCATGAAAGACCGCCTCCGAGAATAGCGCAGAGCTTCCGATGGTAGCATTTGCTAGAGTGTCCTGTTCTACCTGTGAGAATGCCCATAGACCGATGTCCGCGTCCGAGGGTGAGCCAAATGAAAAATGCGTTAGGTCCGCCATGGGCGAGGTGTTCCCTTCCATGATGGATGGGGTGGGCTGAGTAGACAAAGCCACCCCCGGTGTTGGGTCCAAGTCAGACATCACCTCCACCTCATCATGTGATTCCAAACCCCAAATGTCGACCCCCTCCAGAGGATCCTCCGAGTAGTCTACCTCGTCCTCGTAGTTGCTCATTGATGAATGGTCAGCCCGTAAAATACCGTGTAGCAACTGCTGGAGGAGACAGAGGCCTTCAGAGAACAAAGGCGAAATGATATCAGTTCTAGCTGACAGAGCAGAGGAAGCAAGACCAGAGAGGTCAGTGCAAATGCCAAAATATGCATGGGGCCCGATGATGGGTCCAGTGGAGGAAACGGTCAAGGATCACGGATCAGATGCGGCCCCACCCAGTGCAAAGGGATGCCTGACCAAGCGTAGAAACCCCTGGAGAGATGGGGCACTGGCCTGTTATCTACAACCAAGTCGTGATGTAACCCCAGACAAACAGCAGCACGTCCCGAGAAAAAATAACAAAATAATTCCCAAATGATAAAAAATGTCACCGCAAAAGGTCTGTGGTTCCCCAGGATTCCCGGATCAATGCAATAAACCAACCAGAAACCCTTCAAATAAAATGAGAAATACCCGGAGAGCAGCAGAAAACCCTTGGTGGTTACAAGGTCCATTCATCGCCGAGTAAAGGGTCTCAGCCGCAACGAGCAGGAAGCAGTTCCGTCAGGACAGGAGTTCATAAGTTCCGCCTAGGGTTCCTGTCGCCTCCATGATCGCAGTCCAGACCTCCATCATTATAATATCAGAGAAAATTAAGATCCTCATTTATTAATATTACTATTACTAATAGTATAATAAACTTTTCATTTAAGTTACAAATATCTATTAATTATACCATAACTATTTTATATGAATGAGAAATATTATGTCCATTCAAATTAATTTCTATTTTTTCTATTTTTACATTTAAAAAAATAACTACTTTATTTCCTATTTACATTGAATTATTTAACTTTATTAAATAACATAATATAAAAGCTAATATATAACTATTTTTTTATTTTTTTTTTGTAAATTTGGTAGTACCTTTCTATTTTCTATTTTTAAAACGAGCAGGTTCCTTTACATATTTTACTGTATACAGTTGCCTCAACCCGCCCGAAGGAAACCATGTTTGTTGGCCACCTCAAAGAGTTAAAAGCTAACCAAAATTGGTATTGTCTTTTCCTTCTACTTACAACTATAACCACTTTACTATGTCCATAAAATTTGCAAATGAAACATATACTATAATTATTATCTACCAAAAACATAACAGATTATATCCAGAAAGATGTTATCCATCCAAAGAATCCACTGATGCTAGATCCTTTGCATTGGATCCTAGTATTTCCACTTGTTGCATTCTTTGGAGTTGCTGTTCAATCCTCCCAATGTGATCAATAGCCTGGATCTGAGCCTTTGCCATCCCCTGAATATCCTGCTTTATTTGTTGGAGTTCAAAGAGCACTGAGGGGCTGGCTTGCTTTTCTTGCATGCTTGCCATTGCATTTACTAATACGCATTTCAATTTCCAATATGTTTGGACTGATTGCTAAAAGAGAGACCCTGCTTTTTGTATTTCTTGGGTCTGATATAAACTCCATTCTAGCCTCTTGCTCTTTATGATCTTCATCTTTCGCATCACTTTGCCTCTCCCATCCCTGGATAGTCTTTCGGATATGAACTGGATTCCCTGAATCATACAGATTTGCAATATTTTCGAGAAGTTTCTTGTTAATCTTTCTGCCTCTTTTACTTGGGCCTGTTGTCGGATTTTCTTCAAACTTCCTGCTTCTCCCTATTTCTTTACAATTTTCAGTTTGACCTTTAGCCATTCTGGCCTTACAGTTAAGTTATGTTATGGACAGGAACAAAGATCTTGTAGAACGAAAGGAATCAGATACATGAAGCATAGAGTCAGTATGAATTTCCTCTGGAGTCATCATCCTCTGGGCAGCAAAATATTGCTTACCCGAGTCGAGTTTATCAACCTGGACTAACATTCTCCATTCTTGATTTAACGAAAAGAGTAATTTAAGGAAAATACAAATATGTTTGCACAGATGGAGTGGCAGACCTTTTCCCATAGCTATCAGATGAGAAACAAAGCCCCAATTAGGAAGCAGAGTATAAACACAACCATGGATTGATTTCCAAATCCCACCAGAGGCACATGGGAATTTTTGGGGAAACCTGGTTGGATTGTCGACACAGTAATACATGCAACTTGACCTCCTAAACCTCATAGAATGCAGACAGGTCTCCCAACTCTGGTACTTTTGAATGCTTTGCCAAACTGTTAACTGACCTTTCCTAACCTTAAATGTAAACAACCTAACCATGCTTAGAACCGACTGTAAAAAAACACATATTTAACCAAAGAAATTTAACTATGTTGAGCCTATGGCAAACATGGGTGGGTGGGCTACGAAAACATGGTTTAATTTCCATACCAAACACCTGTATTAAATCATAAAAACCCGACGACTATAAAAGAGGTGCTTCTGGCCATTTCCGTGTATATAAGACAGAGTTCATTGCATGAACCCCTGTAAACTCTGATATAACTATGATTCTTTGTGTAACTAGCCAAAATCTCCATTACTAACACGGTGAAGCTCCATGAAATTTGATTTCTAATACTCCCATTTAGAAACATTTTATAATGATTAACCAGTGCTTAAACCATGTTATATGCTTAACCACTTTAACATCAATAGTACCTTAAAATTTGAAAAACGAATCACTCCATGTTCAAGTAATAATAATTTTTTTCTTTGCATAAAATTTGAATAACGAATCACTCCATGTTCAAGTAATAATAAGTTTTTTCTTTGCATAAAATATTTGCAAAACAATAGTTCATGTGTGTATTTGTTGACTTAAGCCACCATCATTTGAGCTTTCTGCATCTGAATGTAGACACAAACATTTCACTTATATAATATTGATTTGGAAAACTATAGTTTTTTTTTTTTTTTTTTAACCAAAAAAAAAAAAAAACTTTTGGTTTACATAATGTACCAGATCAAAAGTTGAAACTTTAAAAATCTTATATTTCAGCATAAAATGACATACCAGATCATAAGATAAGTTTTAAAATCTTACATTTTAACATTTGAAGAGACTTATTCTCTACCATCATTACAAAAGACATATTCAGAAATTCATTTAACTTCAAAAATCAACCAAAAATATAGACACCATTAGCTTCCCCCTAATTTAGTCTCCTGGTGATTTCTTTACTACAAGATCCTATAAGTGAAAGGACAAGGGCTATCAAAAAATATTAATACTTCCCGAGGCTTTCTTTGCCTTGTTGATCCTCTTTAATATTATCTATTCCGTTGATCCTTCATTCTTAGTCTAACATATATAACTTAGCATCACAATTGTGAAAACAATATCATCAGATACCAAAACTGTAGACAAAATTGTCATAGCCGAAACCTCTGCTCATATGAACTTGACCATTCCTGTAGCTCCCAATCCATTTGAGTCGGATAACACATAGTGCATTTCCCCGAAAACTCCCTACAAGCCTTTCTTAGACAATCTGTTCGCCTGGCAAGTTTTCAACCAAAAAATATTTTTGAAATGAATATTAGAGAATGTTTTTCTTAAAGATTTTATTCTATCCAACCAACACTTCAGGGTATCTGGGTTTGGAATAGTACCCTTGTTTAGATGATCAATGAGGACTTTCGAGTCTTCGTATACCCACATGTTCTCAATACATAGTTGTGTAGCAAACCACAATAAACCCCAAAGTGCCAAAACTTCAGCCCTCATATTATATCCAAAGCCTCCATACCAAAAAATCTTATAGTGACAGTTTGGTGATATCATTAACCATGCTCCACACCCGCACCTAGATTTTTGTGAGGCTCCATCAAAGAAGCCTACCAGATATTGAATCTCGAACAATATCAGTCGTTTAGAGAGGTCCTCCGAGGGTCTCTGTACAGTTCTCAAACTTTCCTAGTTATGAATGATAATGCTAGCTATCTTCTAAGGGCTACTACTCTCTTCCTCAAAGTTCCATTTTTTCTGGCCACACCATATAAACCAATGAAATAACGCCGGAATAATCCACAAAGATGAACTTCTCCTGTTCCACCAAATTATAAATACAGTAGTATTTGTAAGAGAAGGTACCTTTAGTTTGAAGAACTTACAGAGTAATTTCAGGACTCTCCTTGCAAAGACATAGTAATAAAAATAGGTGAGAATTTCTCTCAACCTCCGCCATACAAAGTCTGCAGAATCCTGGCCCGATCCACCCTTTATTCTGTAGGGTGTCCCAAGTATGATTTTTGTCCATTAGGACCAACCACATCAATATCCTCATCTTCATTTGTGCATTGTTTGCCCAGATTTTACGATAGACACTAATCTCTGCAGAAGTGGCCAAGGAACTTAATAAATTATTATAGATATGACTCACAATGGGCATATCATTTTTTTCTGTCCCCTCCATATAATCATGTCACCTCCGTTGTACATGATCAGCCCCTGGCTCCTTAATTCCTCATTATACCCATTCCATTCCTCCATCAGATGCCCCGACAATTACAGATTGTCAGCAGACATCCAACCTCGGCTCCCATTAAGCTTCTCCTTAATGATTTGGGCCAGGTAGAAATAACCATTTCCGTTTAGCTATCTTATAAGATCATAACTAAGAGGGACATGATTAGTGGACCCTCGCAACACAGGGTGACCAATTAAAATCTTGGCCCCATCACCATATTGCCATTTTAAATTTGTTGTAAACCACAAAAATTTTTGTTTAAAACCATTCCAAATGATCAACCCACCCTTAATATTCTTCCATCCCAGCAAATATAGGTCCTCCACACCATTATTGTTTAAATACTTATACCTTAAAATCTCACTCCAAATGCCTTTTGAGTTTAGACCCCTCCATAATGACTTCATGATTAAAGCCCGACCAAAAATGTGTAAGTCTTTAAGACGCCAATCTCCCAGATCCTTAGGTTTCATAATCAGATCCCATCTCGCAAGATGGATCTTACCTTCCTCCTTGCCCCCATTCCAAAGAAAGTGGATCATAATGCTCCTAATGCTTTTTAGAATCTTGGTAGGAATAACATAAATATGTGCCTAGTGTACCATTATTTGTTGTAAAAATTCTCGTGCCAGAATAAGATGACCTCCTTTTGACAACCACTTAGATGTCCAACCCCGAATTCTTCTTTCTGCCTTGTCTTTCATCCAATTCCAATCCTTTCTGCCATAGTTATTGGGTTTCATATGGAACCCCAAATATTTAAATCCTGATCCCAGAGGAGCAATTTTGATGTTAAACATGGCTCCTATCGAAACAACAAGATCCTCTTCATCCTCCTCATGATAGATGCAGGACTTACCAATGTTTTCCATCATACCTGAAGCCCTACATAATTTTGAGAAAATTCCATGAATGACCTGCCACAACTTATTTGTAAGAAATAAAAAAAGCAGTACATCATCCACAAAAAAGTTGTGTGAAATCTCTCGGCAGTGAGAAATTTTGATCCCTCTAATGCAGCCCGTTCTAACTGCCAGACTTATATTGGTGCTTAAAGTATCCATGAAAAGAATGAACAGAAGTGGAGAAAGGGAACAACCTTGCCACATACCTCGACCAGGCTTCAAAAATCTAGTTGCAACACCATTAATAATGATTTCCATAGAAGTGTCACATACACACCCGATGATCCAATTGAATGAAACCCTATCAAGTCCCATCTTATATAAAATCATCCTTAACAATCCCCAATCAATCCTGTCATAGGCTTTACTTAGGTCGATCTTCATAACCATAGACTTCATTTTCTTAGAATGTATAGAATGAATTACTTCCTGGGTGGATACCACCGCATCTTGTACACTCCTATCCTTTAAAAACCCCGCTTTTTCAAGGGATATGAATCTGGATAACACTTTCTTAATCCTTTCTGCTATAATCTTCGATATTATTTTATATAATGTATTGCAAAGAGAAATCAAACGGTAATCATCAAATGAATCTGCCCCTTTAACTTTAGGAATCAATACTAAGAGCGTTGAATTTAAGGCTCCACAAATCTTTCCTGTAAGTTTTGCTTCCTCCACCATCTCCAGAATATGATCAAAAAAAATATCAGAAAAGTGAATGAAAAAATCTGGGGTCCATCCGTTGGGCCCAGGCTCTTATCCACTGCGAAGGATTTTAAAACCATTAAGACCTCCTCTTTACTAATCGACTTCTTAAAATCCTACAGCTCTCCCTCATCAAACATTATCGAGATCTCCTCCACTGCCCATATATGATCCTCATGTGCCCGCTTCTCCCCGGTCTTATAAAGATTATTAAAATGATTAACCGCCTCATTCTGAATATCTTTCAAACAAATAAAAGAAGTATCATTAACCTTGATCTTCCAGATTTTATTTTTATTTTTTCTCCATGTTGCATAAGCATGGAAATACCTCGTGTTCTTATCACCATCACGAATCCATATTGCTTTGCTTTTGAGTCTCCATGCCTGTTCTTCAAATAGGAGAATTTTCCTTCTTTCCTCTTCCACCACCTTCAATCTTTCCCATATACCGTCCCTTGGATTATCTGCCTCCATTTCTTTCAGCAGTCAGGCACTCTCTAGCTCGTGTGCACTAAGATATTCCTGCATATGTTTCTTTTTGGCCCTCTCCCATATTTTGAATTTTCCTTTTAATCCCCGTAGTGTCACTGTCAGATAATCCATAGCTGAGGTATTATCACCTCTTGGATTTTGTCTCATGTGTTGTTCCACCAGAGATACAAAAGAAGGATCTTGTAGCCACTCCTAGTTGAATTTAAAGGGGAAACCCCCATAAACTTTCTCAAAAAACCATTCCATGATTATAGGTCTATGGTCTGAGATTATAACATCACCAATTAACGCCGTCCAGTCCCCCATTCGGGCCAACAAATTGGCTTTGACTATGAAGCAATCAATCCTTTTATATATAGCTTCCTTCCCCTGCCTACCATTAAACTGTGTTGGGCCTTGGTCTTTCAACAGTAAGTCGCAAAGGTGGTGTGTTTTAAATACCTTCAAAATGACACCCGCCAATTGGTCCTTTCTACCTTTAACCCCCCAAATCTCCCCTTCATTCAGAGACAATTGAAATCCCCAACCATTATCAAGTTTTCCATAAGAAGAATTCCACTACTCTCCATCCCGTGCCAGAAGGATAGCATGTCTTGATAAGGCACATAAATTTTTATGAAACAAATCCGCTGCTCAAAATCCCTTATAAATCCCGATAGAATGATCCCACCGAAAAAGCTGAAAGCCTTCATAGATGCACAAGAAGGATCCCACAACATAATTTCTCCGTCTGAATGTCCCATTGCATCCCTCACCGCCATGTGCCAATCTGGGAACATGGTTCGGAAACAAGAGATCGTTTTCTCAGAATTTTGCATTGATTCTTGAACAAAAACAATGGAAGGATTTCTAGACCTAATAAACTGATGCATAGACAGAAATTTATTCAGTCCCCCCAGCCTCGAGATATTCATCGGTACCAAAAAAATCATGACACAAGCTCCTTATGGTTTATTTCTCTAAGAACCCTTTCAAGTGCCAAAGTGACAGAAATATCATGAAAAAGACCCTCATCCTTATTCCCATGCCCAATAGAGGAGGATAGAGAATTTTTTTTCACCCTAGGCCGTCCTTTCCCTCTTCGGATTGTTACATTAGAAATGGAGGAAGGGCTAATAATTAGAGGGGGTGATTTAGTCTTGCCTTTGTCCACATGAAGAGGGACCAGATTAACTTCTGGTTCTAATAGTAGCAGTTCAATGTCGTTGCCGACCAAGTTTCGGGGTGACAGAGGGGAGGATGCAATGATGGGAGATATGGGCTATGTAAGAACAGGAGTAGAAACATCAACCACAACTTCAGATAAAGGTAAGGTGTAGCTAGGATACGGTGGTTCTGGGGGCACATCAAACAATACAAAAGGAACCCGACTGTCATTCATAAAAGAATATGGATGTGCAATATTCAAAGGAGGTTTGACAATAACCCTGACAGACACAACTCAAACAACCTGTTGAGGCCTCAGAAATCTGTGGCAACAACAAAGGGGATAACCACCCAGTCCAGACCTTAAAGCAGTTCCTTTTCCGTTTGGGATAGTGGCTCCAACTGGGTTTAATGGGACCAGTTTCCCATAACTGGCTTTTTGTATGATTGTTGGATTTCTCTCAAAATATTTGCATAAAGAATTACTAAAAACTAAATCAAATTTATTCGAGAATGAAAAACTTTGAATTAATTCTAATCTAATCTAACCCGATATAGTACCAATTTTATGCGATCTAAAATGATATCTATTCAATAGGATTAATACTTTTGTAAGATGATTCTCTTGAGAAATAGTTAATCAAAAGAAGATGTAAAATATATCGCATATATCTGATGATCATATATAAAACAAACCAATTTATATCTTTATATCGTACAATAGTGCAACTGATATTTCAAACAGAAATAATCGATTTCATATATAATTCATGAAAGCTAGATTCATCACTAATATTCAAAACAGAATTAGCATGCATGATAATAGTACCAGATGTGTACTGTCGTGTTCATATGATCAGTGATAATAGGCCACGTGATCAACAAAATGATATATAACTGGAAAGGCCGTGTTCCATTATTTTATCAAGGCATCTAAAAACTTACTTACAAGAAAGCATTCTTTGTAAATGTTCTCAATAAACTTCTAGACCCTTCTCTAAATGCATGACAAGGGTTTAAATACTATACCCACTACTTACAAAAATATATATTATACAAAATATCTTATGAGGTGGTTTCAAATAACCTTCCTCATCTTCAGTATCTACTTGCTAAAAATTGAAATTATATAAAAACAAACAAACTAATAAACATGCCTGATGATAAGTTTCTGCTAGCTGTACTTTTCTGCTCACAAATTTCGGACATCGGTTGAACTTGTGGAGGTTTGCCGAACTATGTCTTCATTTGTGCAACAAATATAGTGTCAAATAAAAGTGGTTGTATTCTCTGTATAGAATTCAGAGAATGATTCAGTGTCATAATATGACTGTGATGTTTGACCAATAACTGCCAGTATGCTGCCCAATCAATTTTCTTTAGCTGTGTAAGTTCTTCTTTCCAGAGTTGACCTGCGTCTTTCCAACTTTGTTCTAAATCTCCGATATCAGGAAAAAATTTATGATTTCCTTCTTTAATCAGCCTAGAAGTATGTAATATGTGGTTAATCATTTTGACCTTATTCTTTGATATAGTTGCTGCTCTGGCTATGGCTTGTTTCACTCGTGCATCCCAGTCTGTAAAAAGATTATCTTTGAAATTCTCCTTGATCTTTGGGAGATCTGAATTTCTCCCTTCTTCTAAATCTTGCCATTCAATATAATCAGAGATTTTGGTATTGAGTTCATTGAACTCAATTCTTTGATTAATGATTGTGTTTGTCAATTGTTCACTAATTTCCAGGTGTGGAATTATATCTGATATTTGTACAACAAACAGGTTTTGTTGTTTTGAGAGTAAGGCACTTAATGTCGATGCTTCTTTTATGAATTCCTCTGTAGTTGGAATTCCTTCATATTTGGTAAGATATTCTCTCAATTGTTCAATCAGTAAATTTTTGCTAGATAAGTCATGTTTATGACTTATCTTAAGCATTTCCATCTCTTGCTGTACTCTGAGGAGTTGTTGTTCCACTTTATGATGTAAACTATTTCTTTCTTCATCTAGTTGCTGTTGTATTTCCATGATTTTGTCATGCTTTTCTTGGACCAAAATAGATACTTTTGCTGCCTTATCCATTGTTGCAGTGGTGTATGCACCAACGATTTGAGATAACCAAGTTAAATTTTCAATTGGATTTGATGGAATATCTTTCCATACTACTTCCATAAATTAATTTCCCGAAGGTGTTTCAATCCTTCTTCTTTTCCTCTATTTTCTTACTACAGCTTTATGAAGAGGGCTGTAGAATACATCTAGTGGGGGAATATCAGTCACTTTGAGGTTAATCTCATCAGCGGGATTTGCAGGAATGATTTATGTGTCTTGGGAGATTATCTCAGGAGTTTTAATGTTTTCTTTTGTTGAAACTATTTGTCCTTGTGGAGTCTGAAATTCTGTATTTTTCTATGAAGATGATGCCTCTGGAGTATTTGTTAATGCATTTCTGAATGAAGAACAAATTTTATCTAATTCATTTTGATTTTGTGAATCTGATTATTCTGCTCTTATTTATTGGCTTGCTTTAGTTGTATAACTGGTAATCAAAACATCCTGAGGGATCCGTCTGAGTCTTTGTTCTCTGAATTCATTGAATTTCTGTACTTCTTCAGGTTCAATTTGACAAAATTTAGGATTTCTTCAAAAGTCCCAACAAATTGAAAAATATCTTCAAATATGGCATCAGTGTGTACAATAGGTTTGAGTTTAACTGACAGAGTAAATTTGTTAGCAACCTTTTCTAGGTCGAACTGCCTGGAGGGAAAAACGAGGAGCTTCAAAAGCTCAATCTTCTGACATTCTTTCAATGCGTGATTAAAATTGTTGAGTGTAAATGAACCACATGAAATTGGGAAACTTGGCCATAAAGACTTCTTACTGTCTTTCAAAAATTTAGTGAGTCCATTACCAATAGTTTGGTAAGCGACTTATCTTGCCATCAAATTATCTGAAACATATAAAGGAAGATATGCAGGGGAGCTGAGCTTCCAAAAATTCTGATATATGAAAATGATTCTTCGACAAAACATCTGGCTATCATTTGAAGGTTTGCAAGGGCTTCCTTAGTGAACCTAGGGCACACTGTGTCAAACATAAATTGATGTAACGGTAATACAACTCCATAACATAGCCTATGGAAATGTGGTGCATAACTATGCTCCCATATCTCTTTATGACTCAAATGTATCAAGGTAGGATCTTCAGGAGTCCATTTCCATCCCATAACTGGAAAGTTGGTAGAAAAACATATGGCATCAAAAATATACGCACTCATAAAAAATTGGGGAATAGATTTGGAGGAGGAAGTTCTCGTTTGGCGGTATTCATTAATTGCCTTAACTAGATTCTTAGAAAGGATAGTCACCCAAGTCATTATGAGGGAATTAACACAGGAGTCAATTAGGGGAAGCCAATTTATGGAGAACTTGGTATTATCAGGTAGACCATATAATTTGCATAGCATTGCTACTGCAAAATTATAAGGATTTGCAAGTGACGCGATAGGATACATACCAGTTTTCTCATATTTGAACTTGTTGTCTAGTTTCCTCCAACCTTGAATTGCCTTGAACGGGTCTTCATTCTTCTTAGCAAACTTTGCATCAAACTTACTGTTGTAGGTGTCTTGCGGGTCAGGCAGCTTATACATGATTTTCAGATCTTCAGGTCTGAACGAACCTAGAATCTCATCCTTACAGGTTCTCAACTGTCTGTCTTTGATTATTGAATTGTCAAGCACCACCTAATCATATCAGTATATGGAAGAAGAGTATCTCTTGCTGCTATCCTATGGAGGAAAGAGCATGCAATATCTTTGAACTGTAAATTTGAGGGTGTTGCATCATCGGCAGTCGCCGTGACTTCTACTACTTCTGTTTCTTCGTATTTGAGTATAGTGTAAATAACTTGCCACTTAGTAGCTCCTCCATCGGCAGTGCAGACAGTATCAGAGACTATAGGCGACATTCCTGTTTGTTTGAGTTCTGCAACAATCTGTTTGTCGCATTTTTGAATCACTTTGCGGATGGACATATCTTGAAGGGAAATCCCTATTGAAGATAGAGTAAATGATCAAATGATGGAAGATCTATTGAAATGATCTATTTTGAAACAAAAATCCGGGAAACAACTATATTATTAATTAATAATAACGATTCAATAATTGTTTACATTGGGAGGATAAAACACAATTAATATTTCCTGACATGATTTATCTTTGTGTAAAACCTTTATTCAAACCTGTCAAATCCATCATATTGTGCCCTTTAAACCTGTTTTAATGAAGCGTATTTACCTTTTGTTTGTGTGATATATGATTTCGCGTTATCGCGAAATTGCAATATCGCAGAAGTCGCAGTATTGCAAAATCACAGAATTGGAACTTTAATAAGAATTGCTTAAAGTTGTACAATGAAAATCCGCGATATGCGATTTAACGATGTCGCTTGCGAAATCTTAAATCGGCGATCGCAAAATCAGGATTTCGCTGTTTTATTATTTTAACTTTTTAATAAGAAAAGATTTATGCGAAAATGCGATTTGCGATAAGGATGTTTTATTAATTGCTTTTTTTATTTTTTTGTGTTTTTTATTTAATAAAAGCGGTGATGTTTTTTGGAGTTTTGATTTTTATCAAAAACAAAAATATATTTTTAAGAAGTGTCCCTATTTCTTATTTATCAAAGGTCTAAATTGTTTTTAAAAATAAAAATGGGGGGGAAGTTTTTGCATAGCACAACAATTGGCGATTCACTTGGGAGAACCAGATATCTCTGATTGGTTTATTTTGATATTTATAAACTTTCAAGATAAGAAAAAGATATATAAGAATATAAATAATATGATTCATGAATTAAACAATATTTTTTTAGAATATAATCTATTTACCTATCTCATTTCTTCTTAATTAACCCCTTCAGTGATAATAAATAGGTATCTATATTAGTCAGTACTTAGATTTAAAAAGATAAAGTAGGTATTCTCTAAAATTGGTTTCATAGATTTTTACTCACTTATCACAGATAGAGCCATTATTGCCAACAGGTGTTTATAGCCTTGACAGCGCTATCTTGTAACCAATAATGATTCATGGTCCCATCCGAATTTGATTTCTTATTTCAAAATATAATTATGACATATCATTAAATTTATTTTTCTTGATACATTTTCAAAATCATTGTCCAGATTTGGTGGCCTGATAATGACAATGTCATTCACTGATAGTAATTTAGACTGAAAAAGTTGGCTCGTGATGAGACCCCTTGTCTATTGATTTTTTTATAATCATGTAGCTATTACCCTGTTTTTTTTTTTACAAGAACGGATATGAGTTTGTATTAAAAAGTGGGCAACTGCCGTCAAAGGTTACAATAAGTCAAGCCTAGCCTGTAGTCTTTCTTCCCTGGTCTTCTCATAGACCCCGAGTTTTGAGAATCCACAGTTTTTACACGAGACTAGAGAGTCTATCTTTGTTATTTTTCCTAGTTTAAATACACACACAAACTGATGCAGAATGATGCAGAAAAACATTTCAGAATTATGGATTAGAATCCCACTCCTCAGTTTCATCTACCAGAAGAGAGCCTTCCGGAAGGGACACTGCCCTGTTGGCTTCCAGATCTGCATCTTTATTATTTTCTCGTAATACATGGAGGAAGCTTGCAGTTCGAAAAGATTTCACCATGTTTCTAATTCTTAAAACTGCTCTAGCCAGTCTAAGATCTACCGGAGAGGAAACCTCCACTAAAATTTTAATGATAGACTGGGAATCTCCTATAACACTTAATTCTGAAGCGCCGATGTTCTTTGCTTGCTTAAGCCCCTGTAGCAGTGCCAAGGCTTCAGCTTGGATGCTGGTGGAATGTCCAAGACCCCAGGCGTACTTGGTCACAATTATGCCCTCTTTGTTCTTTATAATCCCTCCTGCTCCCGCCAAACCGGGGTTGCCTTTCACTGCCCCATCGAAAAATAAACAGTATCTGGCTTGTTTGGTGAGAAGATCTGATAGTTCCTGTTCCTTCCCTCTGAATTGCCACTCTTTTATGTTCTTGTGTTGCCTTGCTTCGCCAGCGAAGTGTAGGCCCAACGAGCCACCCCAATCTAGATCAGTTTGAGATAAGTTCACTTCCGACATGTGCTCACCCAAATTTTCTTTCCAGAGGCTTTTGACTTTGATGGAGATGCGCTGAGGAGTTAATTTTTCATTTCTAAACACTCTTCTGTTGCGCTCCAACCAGATTTGCCAGCATATGAATTTTGGCAAAGTGAACCATGCTGCTTTAAAATTCTCGTTTTTTGGAAGAGTTCCTGGATAGCAAGTCTGCCAGTTAGCAAATATGTCAGAGATGTATACAGGGAGAGAGAACTCTGTTTTCCAGTAGCTCAGCAGGATCTGCCAGATTTCTCTTGCAAATTTACAGTCTAGGATGATGTGCTGGGCACTCTCTTCATTTTCGCTGCATAGATGGCATCTAGATGGGCCTTGAAAGCCTTTTTTCTTCAATTTATCCTCTGTTAGGATTCCTCTGTGACAGAGTAACCAACAGAACATATCTACCTTGGGCATCGACTTGTATTTCCACAGCCCCTTCCAAACTGCTGGGTCGGGGGCGACATAGGGATGATCCTGCAGGCTTTGGTATCCTTGCGCGACTGTATATTTGCCTGGGGCGGCTCCCCATCCCCGTGTGTCTTTTTTACCTGCGCGTAGGGGCGCTTTGCCATTGAGTAGTGATAACAGCAATCGACTGTCCTGCGTTAAGTCTGGGGGCACGGGGGGAAGGTTCCAACGCTGCCAACAGCGATTTGCCCACAACGATATATCCCACAATGTAACACAGCCTGCGCTATCCAGCCACTGTCGCAGCGCGTGGAGAGAACTGTGTGTTGCTATGGGAGGATGCAGCATTATGCTGTCATCCCAAATATTTATTTCCTTACCGTTGCTCGGTATCCAGTAAGCTCGATCCTTGATAAGGGAGACTGCCTTATGGCAGCGTTTGACCAGGTGCGATCCAGATAATGGAAGAGAAGAGTCCAGAGATCTAATCCTTTTTCCTGAGAGGTATTTCCTCCAAAGGGCTCTTTGCGCCCAGCCTGGATGCGGTGCTATGAGACGCCAGAAGAGCTTGGCCCCCATGGCAATATTTTGAAGGCCAAAATCTTTGAAGTTAAGGCCTCCTTCCATCAGAGGCTTGCCAATTTTCTCCCAGCTAACCAGCGGTATTTTCCTGTCATTGAGATTACCCCCTTTCCAAAATAACCTACGGATGAAGGCTTCCAATTTTTTTATAACGCCAGAGGGTGCTAGGAGCACAGAAAATTGAAAAATGGGGAGACTGCTGAGCACTGATTTGATTAGGACGGTTTTGCCTGCAAGGTTTAACCAAGAGAAACCCCAGGCCTGAATTTTTGCCTTAAATTTGTCCAATAAAGGAACCCAGTCTCTACTGCAAACTAGGTTTCGGAAGATGGGAAGGCCAAGATAGATAAAGGAGGACCAGCTGAGAGTGGCATTAAAGCCCAGAATTCTGGAGATGGCAGCAAGAGTGTGGACAGAAATGTTCCAACAGAAAGCTTTGCATTTCCCTTTGTTTAAGCTGCTTCCTGTAGCTTCACTAAAATCGTCTAACACCTCCTTAAATCTTAGAGCAGACCTTGCCGAGGCTGCGCCTAGAAGGAGGGTGTCGTCTGCGAAAAGGGTATGGTTTACATTTTTCACCCCTCGGGCTATATTAAGCCCCAGGATCTCCTGGTCTGCCAATTTCTGATCTAGGAAGAAGCTTAGAGCAGAAACTTGGAGAACGAAAAGTAATGGAGAGAGGGGGCAGGCTTGCCTGAGCCCTCTTGAGGCTTTGAAGAAGCTAGCTGCCCGCCCATTAACCAAGGGAGAAATCCAAGGGTCAGCTATGCAAGCTCTTATCCAATTTACAAACCCCTGACCAAAGCCAAACTTTTTCAAGGCTTCCCAAAGGAAACTTTGCCTTACTCGATCAAAGGCATTTGCCAGGTCTAATTTGATCACCATACCCTTCTCCTTACGAAGATGGCTTGAATGTATCGCCTCTTGCACCAGTATGTAGTTGTCGACAATTTGTCTCCCCTGAACAAATCCTCCTTGATTCTCAGGTATGATTGCTGGAAGGATGCCTTTTAACCTATTTGCAATTACCTTTGTAATTAGTTTGTATCCAATGTTGCAAAGGGAGATTGGGCGAAACCGGTTGAATTCTTTTGCGCCCTTTTCCTTGGGAATGAGGGCGAGAAAGGCAGAGTTGGTGCTGCCCCCAATTTTTTGACAGTTTTGTGATTTCAGGATCATCTTGTAAAGATCTTTCTCCACTATTTGCCAGCAAGTTTGAAGAAATCTGGCCGTGAAGCCATCCGGGCCAGGGGCTTTGTCAGGCTCCATACTGTCTAGAGCCTCTTTTATTTCTTGGATGGAGATCTTTACTTCGAGCTGCTGATTTGTAAAGGGGGAGATCCTTGAAGGTATTGCCTCCAAAAATTTGGAATTTGGATCAGACTCTCCCTCTTCTTTGTAGAGATTTTGAAAGTGGTTGAATGCTGCCTTCTTTATGCTCTCATTGTCCTTGTAGATCAGGTTGCCATCCTTGATTTCTACTATAGAATTAAAACTTTTTCTTGCTTGAGCTTGTTTATGGAAGAAGGCAGAATTTCTATCACCCGCTTTGAGCCATAGACTCCTGGATTTTTGTCTCCAGTGTTCTTCCTCTGTGAGGCAGGCTTTGTGATAGATTTGCTGGAGCACCTCTTCCTTGTCTAAGACTTCAACGGTAATTTCTACATCCTCACTTTGGGCTTGATGCTGAAAAAGATTGTCTTGGGCCTGCTTTCTCTCTTGAGCAGGGGTGGGAAGAGCTTTGGCCCATGATTTGAGGGCAGCTTTCAATCTTCTAAGCTTTTCTTCCCAGATGAAGAAGGGAGAACCCTTCACTGGCATTTTCCAACTGTCCTGAACCAAATTCAAAAACTCGGGCTCCTTAACCCATAGAGCGTTGAACCTGAATGGGATGGGACCCAGATCCTTTTGGCCTGACATCTCTAACAAAATGGGCTTGTGATCTGAGACACTGCAAGGAAGGATGTGCAACCTAGATTCTATTCCAAGCAGAAGAAAAGAACTCTGCACCAAACATCTATCAAGTCTAGCAGCAATATGACCAGGGCCTATTCTTTTATTGGTCCAGGTGTACTTACCGTTGTCTGGAGGGATATCGAGCAGATCCCAGTCTTGCATGAGGTCTTCCACCCACTCCCTTGCTGGGTCCCTTACGATTGTGCCTCCTCGCTTTTCATCCGAGCGTAGAGTAATGTTTAGGTCACCGGCAATAATGAGGTTTCCCAGGTTCTCAGTCTCCGCCAATTGTCTAATGGAGTCCCAGCACTCCTTTTTCTCCCCTATATTATTAGGTACATAGACATTGAACAGGCAGATAACCTCCCTTGTTTCTACAGAGTGTAGCTTCAAGAATAGCCAATGGCTGTTGCACACCTCTGTGACTAGTCTGAACTTGAGGGGATTCCAGAGAGAGCCCAATCCCCCAGAGGCTCCTCTTGATGATACTGCTAGTTCGCTGCTTCCTTTCCAAAACTTTTTGCTGATTTGGAGAAACTCCTTGTCCTCCATTTTAGTCTCCTGGATCAGAAGAATGTCCGGGGTTTCTCTTCTTATTAGACTTCTCACTGCTTCTTCTTTTACTTTACTCCCCATTCCTCTGCAGTTCCAGGAGATGGTCTTCATCATTTATTTCTTTGATGAGAGGCTCCCCTGGAGCCATGAACTTGATTTTTAACCGTCTTCGTATTCTTTCTTAGGAGTTTTTCCAACGTGGGTTGACTGCCCTGGAGCTTATCTTTATAGGTTTCATGATCTCTCTTCTCTCTTGCAGATTTTCGGCCCCTTGCAGATCTTCTGACCGAAGTCTGCGTGTCTCCGATTTCTCCTTCTTCCTCAGACTCCTCTGAGTCATGTTCCTCCTCGGAGGCTTCTGTTTGCTTTTCTTTGTCCCTTGCCATGATGCTCTCTTCGGGTCTTATTCCTGCTGAAGCCAATTTTTCTGCTGGTTTGTCGGGCCTCTCCTCTTCCCTTGGAGCTTCTTCCGCAGAGCTTAGGATCTCGTACCTATTTCCTTGACTTCTTGACGGGGATACATTTTGGGCAGCGGCAGGTTGAGATCCTTGTGCCCCAGGTTTCTTGTAGTTTGTCTTTGGCCTCTTGACTTGGTTCCATCCTTCCTCCTTTCCTTTTTCTGCTTCGCTTTTATTCGGGCATCCTCTAGAAAAATGGCCGTAAATGTGGCATTTGCGACATTTGAAAGGGAGCTGTTCGTAGTCCAGAACTTGAACATGCGTCCAGCTTCCGACCTTTAGTTTGATGGCCTCCGGGAGACCCACCTCTAGATCTACCTCGACACAGATCCGGGCGCAATCATATTGATCGTTGTTGTTGGCTCTGTCTATGAACTTGCCCAATGTGTTGCCAATATGTTTGAGGGAGTCCCAATTCCAGCAGTGTACCGGAAGATTAGGAAGCCGAACCCAAACGGGGACTGCCGACGGAACATCCGCAGCCAGATCAAAGTCCGGGGTCCATTTGTTGAGGTAAAGACCCTGAGGACCCATGAAATAGGGTCCATTTCTGAAGATCAGGTCTTTATCCTCCTTAGTATTGAATTCGAACAGGAAGTAGCCTCTTCCAAGAAAGTACGAAGTGACTTTATTCTTGATTAGCGGAATCCAATTCTTGACGACCCAGTTTTCAGTTGATTTAGGTGAGGGCCAGAGACTCGTAAATTGAACCACCAGGGCACGATCTGCAAGAGATAAGGCAACCTGGATCGGTCCCTCAGGATGTAGGTTTACCTCCGGTATATCATTGAGCTTCTTAACAAACTTTGAGGCGTCAGGCTTCTTCTTCTTAAGCAACGAAGCGATCAAGGAAGAGAAAGCAGCAGAGTCATCCGGAGGAGAGGACTGAGAGGGCCCGAGAGGCGAGCCTTGGGTCTCCATAGTCCAGATCAGAAACACACCTTTCCTGCTCCAGATAAGAGAGGCATCGCCGAGGTCGAGCAGAGACTGAGTCAAGGCACAGCAAAGGATCTGGGCAGCAGATCCGAGCAGAGGACGAGCCACAGATCAGGAAAGCGGGGGTGCAGCTCTGGAGGAGCCAGAGGCGAAATCTGGAGCTTGGAAGGCAGATCCGATCAGATCCAGGGTGGATCGAAAGCTCCAAAGGCCGTGAGGGCCGAGACTGCAGCACGGAGGGCTGTGAGGACAGCGCCCATGCGCTGGCTGCGCAGGCCAACGTAGCAGGCGCAGAGATACAAAGCACGAGCGGGAGAGATGTTCAATTTACAGTTTTACTAGATAGGGTTGAACTAGTCATGTAGCTATTACCCTGTTATAGCATGCAGTTTTGGTAATATCAGTCTATATTATTTCTCTATGATCATGATAAACAAGCTCGTGATGAGACTTATTTTTCTTTTGAACTTGTTCATTGTATATATTTCTTTTCTTTTTTGAATTATACTTTAAAGAAGAAATTTTATCAGATGGGATGAATCATTAGCTCATTTAAGAGTTATGGATGATAATTATAGCGTTGGTAGATAACTTTTTGTAGAGAATCCTTGCTAAGTTAAAAATTTCCTTTTTTGATTGATACATAGCAACTATATTTTATGATATCATGAGTCTTTTCAGAAAGTAAATGTCCTTAGTAAATTTCAAATTATTTAAAAAAAATAAAGTGTATTCAATTCTCATAGTTATAGTTATATTGTTACTTCACTTATTTATAAAAGCAAAAGATCAAAATAATTTATCAGAAATTTTTGAAAATTTGAATCAACCAAAAATGATGCTATTTTCAACTTTTATAAAATTTGAAAAAACTTGATTTCCTAAGAGAAATACTTTTTGAGAATTTGACCATTTACAGGCAAGGAATCTTCCTTACCTGATAAGTCTTGCAGCAAAAAGGTGGATAAGCCTATTTTCTCAATGATTTGAAATGGACCAAGCCATAATATTTGGAATTTGGTATGCTTACCTTTTTCCTCATGTGCCTTATCCCATTTCAAAACAAGATCTCATATTTCAAAAAATTTTGAACTAGTGGATGATGTGTCAAATGAGGTTTTCACTATTTGTTGTTGATGAGCATGTATATCTTTAGCTTTTTCTCTCTATTCTTCCATTTTAAAAATTTTATCTTGTCTAAGTTGAAGGGAAGACGAAGGATTTTCATCAATAAACTGCACTAAATCAAATGATGGTATTGTTACGTTTGTGGATAGAACTGCTTCTTTCCCATAAACTAACATGAATGGATAAGTACCTATTGAGGCTTTATGGGTGATTCTATCTGCCCAAAGAGAAAATAATAATGCTTTGTGCCAATTTTTATGATTTTGTTCTATAGTTCGTTTGATGATTCCGATGAGATTTTTATTTGTAGATTCAGCTAATCCATTACCTTGTGGATAATAATTAGCCAAGTATTTTAATTTAAAACCTATTTTCAAAGCAAATTGTATCATGGTATTCCCAGAAAAGTAAGATGCATTATCAAATATCAAAGCTGATGGGAGACCAAACCTGGTGATTATGAATTAATCAATAAAATCTATAATACTTTGTGTAGTAACCACCTTTAATGGGATAGCTTCTACCCATTTTGTGAAATAATCTGTTGCAATTATAATATACTTATGATGTTTAGAAGAGTTTGGAGTTATTTCACCTATAATATCTAACCCCCATTGTTCAAATGGTTGTTGGATATTTACTGGTTGTAGTGGAAATGCTGCTTTTCTTTCTCTTCCCGTTGCAGTTTGACACACTTTACATTTTCTTGTGTATTCATGTGAATCTTTAAATAGAGTTGGCCAATAGTAGCCAACATGCAGTATTTTATGAGCTATGGTGTTTCCTCCGAAATGACCTCCAGCTGGTCCATCATGTAATTCCTGCATTAGTTTTTCAGCTTCAGTTTTTTCTAAACATCTTAATAATACAAAATCATAATTCTTCCTAAATAACACATCATCTATAAGTTGATATTGATTTTCTTTAAGCCTCAGAGAATGCTTTGCTCTATACTTGAGAAATAATGGAGCATATCCATTTTTTAAGAAAAATTTCATATCAACATATTGTGACTGAGAATCGTTTAGGCTTACCTTGGATAGTTGTATTTCATTTAATTGATCTTCTTCTATTGGTAAATGAGAGGCTCCAGTTAACATCCTGCAAAGACCTTGTCCTTTAACAATCTTAGCAGGATGTATCTCTACATCATATTCTTGAAGTGCGGTAACCCAATTTTCTCTCTTCTCTCTTACTTCTCATTGGATTAATAATTGCCTTACTGCTGAGTAAGGTACTATTATTTTAGTATGTGTTTTTAGGAGAAAAGGTCTAAAATGTTTCAAAGCTTTAAATACAGCATAAGCTTATTTTTCCACAGCTAAATAATTCAACTCAGCACCTTGTATGTTAGAACTAAAAAACACAATTGCTGCTTCAATGTTTTGATCATTTAGCTGTGTCAAAACTGTTGCGTATGATGTATCAGAAGAAAATTTATATAATACAAACGATTTAAGAAATTCAAGAGTTGTGAAAGAGGAAGCTTCAATAATGGCTTTCTTAATCAACTCAAAATAATTTCTCTCTTTTTTTCCCCATTTAAAATTTGAATTTTTCTTGATCATTGATTGTAGGGGTAAGATGATTTGGGAAAAATCGGGAACAAATATTTTTACAAAATTAATTTGTCCTAAAAATGATTGCATCATTTTTTTATTATGTGTTAAACGGATGTTTTCAATTTCCTAAATCCTATCAGGGTTAATAAATTCCTTTTTTAGAAACAATGAACCCTAATAATTTACCTTCTGATAAGGCGAAATAACATTTTTTTGGATTCAAGGAAATGCCAAATTTTCTACATCTTTCAAAAATGTGTTTTAGGTGATTAACATGATTTCTTCTATGCTTAGAGTAAACAATAATGTCATCTAAGTATATAACAACTGAGCTATTGATTAGTCCTCTAAAAGCTATATCCATAGCACGCTGAAATGTAGCACCAACATTAATCAACCCAAAAGGAATTTTTTGGTATGCGTATGTTCCCCACTTTGTTCTAAATGTTGTCTTTAATCTATAATCCGTATGTACCATAATCTGATTATATCCTGAAAATCCGTCGAGAAAAGACATCAATTCAGATCCTGCAACTGACTGCAATATCTATTCCATGGTAGGCAAGGGAAAATTATCTTTTTGGCAAGCTTTATTCAAATTTATAAAGTCTATGCAAATCCTAATGTCTCCATTCTTTTTTCTAACTGGGACCATGTTTGACACCCATTTCGAATGTCTAACAGGGAAAATGACTTTGGCTTTGAGCATTTTATTTAATTCAGATTTAATTTGACTTTCTAAATTTGGATGGATTTTTCTAATTTTTTGTTGAACAAGCTTATCATCTGAGGTCATAGGTATGGTGTGTTGAATTATGTAAGTGTCATATGTCTTAAGATCTGAATAATCCCATGCAAATATATCTTTATATGTTTTTAACAACTTAATAAATGACATCCTTTCTTCAGGTTTTAAACCGAGACCTAAGTTGATGTTTTGAGGTTTTTATGGTGTACTGATATTGATCAATTCAAATTTTAGAGTATAACTCTGTGTTTTTGAATTGGTAGTCTTCTTAAACCTATCTTTCAAATCATAGAGATCTTCCATTTTGACTACAAATTTATGAATTGGATTTGTATTTTGTTTATCCTTAAACTGTAAATCATGTTCATGTTCATCTATGATTTGACCTTCATAAGCTTTGTTTGATGTAAGAAATTCTACTATATCTGCATCATTGTTGAATACTCTCCAATTTTTTACATTGTCAGGAATGGAAGGCTTAAAAATTAACTCAATTGAAAATTGTCTGGGCTAAATTCTTCAGATGGTATAAGTCTAGATACTACATTAGCAAGTAAATCAACACTTGCATTTTGTAATCTAGGAAATATGGAGACATTAAATGCAGTAAAATGAGAAGTAAGATTCTGAGCTAAAGTTTGATAATGTTTCAAATGCCTAGAAATACAATGAATTGTATTTCTAACTTGCCTAACAATTATTTTAGAATCTCCATATACTTGCAAATATTTAACATTCAGTTCAATAGCTTTATACAGGCCTTGTATCAATGCTTCATATTCAGCAGTATTATTTGTGCAATGAAATTCAAGTCTGCAAGCTAGCATTGTTTTCTCTCCTTGTGGATTGATTAAAACGCAACCTGCTTCTGCACCATCTTCTGATTTTGAACCATCAAAGTATAGAGTCCAAAATAAAGACTGTTTTGGATTTTGATTTCTAAAATTAACGCATCTAGAAGTGTCTGTTTGAGAAAAGTTTTCAATTTGAGAAATAGCAGTGTTTGTTGCAAAAGGTGAAATCTGGGCATTAAATGATCCAAGAAATAATTCAGCTAAATAATTTCCAATAATATTATTGGTAAAAGCTACAGGTTCATTTTCTTCTTCTAGTTCGGTGACTATATGTTTCATAAATTTTTTGCGTTCAACTCGGATTTGATTTGGTTTACCATTGTATGGTAACCACATGTGCAACCAATCAGTAGCAAAATATCCATGTAACTTTTCAGAACAATCCCTACTTAGAATAAGACCATAAAATTCAGGGATTTCTGTGACCAAAATATCAATTACTTGCAGCACATTTGGATTGGATGATAATCTAATGGATACTGACATCATTTCTCCAATAACTTTGACTCTTGTTCTATCCAATTGAACTATATGTACATCATATTTTTTAGGAGTGATGTTCAATTTTGTACACATTGTTCTTGGCATGATATTTGAAGAAGCTCCTGAATCAATAAGACAATTATGAACATTTTTGTTGAAAATTTCATAAGTCAAAAGTAAAGGAGGAGTGTGAGAAATAGATCTATCACCAATTAAAACCAGATCATTGGGATTTAATTTATTTGGAGATGATGGAGGTTTTCCCATATCTTTAGAAGCTTGGGCTATAACTGGTGGTTGTATAGGATCTACATGGATTACCTTGAGTTCTCTAAGTAAAATTTTTTGTTGTTGTTTGAGTTTGGTCATTTCATGTAGTGAAATATTTGCTTTGGTCTTTTTCATATCTTCAACTATATTGTATCCACTATATCTGAAACTATAAAGGTTTTAGAAGTAGTAATATGATTAGATGAGATAGGATCTGTTTGGATAGTTTTATATTTTTTGACTGTTGTTTTCTCCTTTGTAGGGGGAGATTTTTGTTTCTGACTTGATATAGTTAAATCAGGAGAATATTTGCTTCTAGTAGACACAGGCATAACTTCTCTTTCTTCTTCTGAGGGAAGAATGAAATCCCATAACCCATTCAGTTCAACTTCTTCCTCAGACTCTGGTTCTTGTTCAAATGGTGAGGGATCTTCAGTATCTTGATCGGATTCAGCATTTTAAATCACATTTGCAGGGTGAGATGTTGAAGAAGGGTTTTTCTTAAATGGGCGAAATGATTTCTTAGGAGCTGACGTTTTAGCAACCTGTTTCTTTATTTCAATCATGTCATTTGACATAATATTTAATACTTTTTGAATACCTTCAAGATCAAATGGATCTTTCAAGACTTTGTTTTTAGCATCTTGATTAAATGTGACTTTCTTTGATTTCTTGTCTTCTATTTCTGATCGTTTTTCTAATGCCAAGATTCTTTTCTCTACAGCAAGGGCTTCTTTCATGTTCTCTAAAATGGTAGCTTTACCAGATCTATCTACAAAAATATCTATATTAGAAGGTAAGGAAGAAATATACCATTCTATTTGTACATCAACAACAGGCTTGGAAGCAGTTGGGATCTTGTTTAATAACTTGTTAAATCTGGAGTTGAAATATTTGATCCTTTCTCCTGAATTTTTCTTTAGATTGGAAAGAGCATTGATTAAAGATGCAACAGTTCTATCATCTCCAAATTTTGCAAGGAAAACTTGTTCAAAAGTTGCCCAATCGGAAATTGATCCTGATGGAAGTGAAAAGTACCAGGATCCTGCAAATACTTGTAAAGTATAAGGAAACAATCTGACTACGATCTCTTCATGAGAAACTCCATTTGGATTCATCGCTAACATAAAATTATTGATATGTTCTTCCGCAGGAAGACCATCATCTTTAGGTAACCATTTTTCTGGATGATCTGGAAGAGGATTTGGATTTGCTATCAATACAGCACCAGGATTCGTCTAAGGCTGATTAGCCATACTTGGATTTGAAGTTTGTGAAGATACAGAAGTAGATCCAGAAGTAGGGGGAATGGATGAAGAACTTACAACTGGAACAATACTACTTGTGATAGTACTGATTGTTTGAGTAGAGGAAATGGAAGAATAAGAAGATGTAGATTGAGTAAGAGGATGTGACACTAGTACATTTGGCCCAATTTTTTACGGCCAAAATGTCGCTCTTGCAACCCATAGGCGTCCCAAGAGCGACAACTTGAGGTAGGGAAAAATGTGGTTTGCCTTAGAGTCACAATTCCGACACTTCAGTTAAGTGTCAGAAGAGCGACACCTTTTCTGACGTTTCCAGAAGGTCGTCGCTCTTCCAACGCTAGCCAGATCGTTGCTACTCTGACGTTCCATTACCATCATTATTTGACGTTTCATAACCGTCGTTATTCCAACGTTCCATAACTGTCGCTATACCTACGTTCCATCACTATCGCTATTCCGACGTGCCATAATCGTCGCTAGTCCGACGTGCCATAACCGTCGCTAATCCAATGTTTCTCAGGTTTTGAAAATAATGTTATAAGTTTGGAGTTTGTGACGTTTAGTCCCTCTACCGATGTCTTTCAGACTTTGTCCCAAGTCCGATGGTTCAAAATTCGTCCAACAGTCGTCGCTATTCCGACATTCAAAATTCTTCCAACAGTCATCGCTATTCTGACATTTTTGATTTGTCATCGCTCTACCGACGTCTTGCAGACGTTGTCGGAAGTCCGACATCTGACAGAAATTTTTGCAAGTCTGACAGTTGTAATTGGATAGCAAGCGTCGGAATACCAATGAAAAAAACGAATATGGAAAAAAAAACGGGTGCAGTCTCCTCTTTTTTCGTGCATTCTACAGGAACCCAACAAGGATCCTCACATAACAATATCAGATTTTATAGGAATTTTATCAATAAAATATCATGTCTCGTCCAAGCACCCAACATGGCCAAGAAGATCAATAATGGAACAATAGTGCTTCACTACATGTTTCATACCATAATATTTACTGATTTAATCAAATTAATGCCACCCATCATCCACTAGGCCTGCATTACAACAAGAAGAAAGAAAACCAATGAAGGTGATATTGTCTAGTTTTGTGTGGGAGAGTTGTATTTGTTTGAAGAGTTTGATGGCCTTCTTGCACACCCATGCATCTACTCTCATCGCATTCCAGGAGACCACATCTGGATTACACATTTCATCAAAGACCCAGTGTGTATCCTCACTTTCTCCACATTTGGCATAAATATCTACCAATCCACTTCCCATAAAAAAATCCAACTAAATATTCTTATTAAATACATCTTTATGGATCTCTTTTCCCTGTGCTAGAGCTACCAAATTAGCACATGCTAGAAAAAATATGGAAGGAGTGTCTAGATCCAATTACACACCTGTAACTTGCAACTAGTGAAGGAGCCTCAAAGCCTCATCAAATTTCCTTATGTGCCCAAATCCTCCAATTATCACATTTGATGACACAAATTCCCTTGAGAATCATAAAAGTAGGGATTATGTTGGAGATAATCTGATGATTCTCTTTGAGATTCAGATCATATTCTTTCTTGTAGTTGAATTTAGACTTCAGTGATCCTCACAGGAGTTTTGCTTGTATCTGAACTTTTTGCACAGTCTAGTCATTTTGTGAGACAATATTTAACCAAATATTCCTTGACCTGTGTCTCCCCTGTCAATGATCTCCCTCTCTCTAATAGGTAGAACTTCAGCATCAAAAACTTAGAGGAACATGGTTTCTACCAATGATGCCCATATTTGATCAGAAGCAATGATTAATGCCTTGAACATTCAAGGCACACTCAAAATGTTCCTTTTCTCGTTCAACATGCTTCCTTCTCCAAAATTTTATGATTCTTTCTCCATGCCTGGTTGAAATTTTTTTGGATTTTCTATGAACCCAATTGAAGCTGCAATCTCGAGCTATATGCCCAACATTATGGCATTTAAAGCATATTTCAGTTCTAGACTTGAATACGGGAGCATGATTTTTGTTGATGAACACATTGGAGTATCTTTCTGCAACTTTACTTCTATGGAACTAATAGGGACCCTTACATATGTCTATGTCATATGATCTACAATATTTTTCCATGACATGCCCAAATTTGTACAAGAGTAACAAAGATCAGAAAATATAGTTTGATACTTGGAAGATGAGGATTATCTTGATGCACCTTTGAAGTTATTATGCCTTGAGGATTTTTGACGATATTCATTGCTACTTGCAACATCAAAATATATTCTTGGATCAGATATTCTTCCAATGTTATTTTGTCTCCTCCTTGCTTCTACTAGAACCAAGGTTACATTGGAAGATATGCCAAACATACCATTGAATACTTCTGAATAAATCCATTGAAGCTTATTTGAAGTATCTTGGAGGCAATCTATTCCACCTATAGAAGAATTTTTTGAAGTAAATCTTACTTGCAGTGAGGTTTCCACCTGAATCCAACATTATGCATGGAACCATAACACCCCTGACATGCCAAACAAAAGGATTATCAAGAAAAATTAAGGCAATTTGTAACTTGTTTTGAATGAAAATTTGTACAAAGACTTAAAGAGACGTTGTTGAAACATAAAAGTATATTTTGGATGCACTATAACCATATTTTATCAAAGTTTTTGTTATAAATACCGACACATTGCTTGGAGCTCACATATGTCAACAAATAAAAAAATGTGGAATGTGATGGTAAATGAATTCATTGGGTACTTTTTTCCACCTAATGGTTTACTTTCTCTTACAATTTGTTAAGGATGGAATAAGCCAAATCAAAGAACCAAATTTGAAGCCTATTTTAGACCTGTATAGGTTAGCTCCAACATAGACAGGTTGGCTCCTCCACTAAAGATATATTCGCCTCCTAAAAAAGACATGATAGTTCAATAGGTTCGAATGAGTATAGATAGAGGTTGAACTTTCCTCCATTTCAGCCTTCACTCGTCCAAAAATTAAGTAGAAGATAAGAAAATAAAGTGAAAAGAAGACCATGAATAAGGACTAAAATTAGAAACAAAATTATTTTGTGGCATATCTCCTAAAGGATCAAAATTATCTGTGATCCGTCTCTGTACTAAAAAGACCGAAGTCTTTGTGATTCATCTCTGAGGCATAAGACTAAAAGTATGAAGTAATTTCTATGAAAATTAAGCGATTTTTTTTTTTTCATGGAGGTAAAGGTATCTCTAAGGGGCCAAGACCCTGTGGATTATCTTTGAGAAAGTAGACCAAAAATTTGTGAGAAAGAGTTCATATCCTAAGGTTGAATTTACGTGTGAAAAAGTATTGCATCACTTGTGGAAGAGGGAGACAAAATTATTTGTTTTCTTAAGATTGTCATCATATTGAGAAGGGAGAAATCCCATTGGCCCATCCTATTTATCTGTCAAGACTCAAGTTTGAAGCATAAGGTAAAAGACTGGACACTATTATTATACAATAAGCTGAAACATAAACTGAACTAAAAGACAAGGATATTTATCCTCAGTGGGGAGGATGAACCCAATCCTACAATTCCTATCAGGTATCCCTTTATCAAAATGACATTCTAATGCAAACATCTCAAGTAACAGACAAACTATTCTATGATTTTACCCGTCCACTAGTTGGCGCACAAAGCACCTTAGATTCATGTTGGAAGGCAAAAGAGTAGAAAAAACACAAAGAGAATTGTAGGTAGATGGTGGTATTTGTTTGATTTTCCTTAATGCCTCCTAAGGGAAACATATTCTATCAGCCTATGATGCAATTGATATTTGTGGTCTAACTTTTAAAGACTCTTAACTATGAGCATTGAGAAGGCTATGCTTGAAATTCCTCCAAGGGAGTCAACGCAAGAGGATTTAAAAGAGGGAAATGAAACCTACAACTATCATTTCATATTGCTACCTCTAATGAAGTCCTATTTTTTACCTCAAAGGGAGGCCTCTATATGTTGCTATACCTGCATTCATTTAATACATGGTGCATGTGGGAAGGGTCATCAAGTGTATACCCAATTATAAACCATTAAATAGGGTAATTACTCTTGTAGTACATACAAGGGAGGTATTATGATAGAACAAAACCAATAACATGACAATCGTAATATCATATCTGAGTGTACACATAATTGACCTTCCTATTATGATCTACCATCCATGAAGCTTTCCTTGTGAAATAAACATCAAAAGCATCATGGAAACTGGGGAAAGAAGTGACAAGGAAAGATTTGTGATTTTTCAAATTCTAGATGGATGTAAACACTTTGTAATGCAGTGACAAGAAAAAATTTTAATTCTTTGAATTCTAGATGGATGCAATCACTTTGTAATGCCAAGTTGAGAACCTTCCTCTACTTGTAATATCCTCTATCAAGGGAAACCTTCACTGAGTATTACAACCAAAATATTTTTATGCATATTCATTGTTGAACATATTTACTCGGAAGTGTATGTTACCTTGGCAGTCTTCGATAATTTTGAAGTTTCACCCCTGCTTTTTTTGTCAAAAGTCTCATATGTATCTGCAAATGATGGGAAGGGACTAGTTGCATGTGAAGGTCCCTGCCATTGTTGAGAAGGATTCGATCAAATTTTTCCATCGTACTTACATGTTAATATATGCTTCAATACTTGCTCAACAAACATAGATACATAAACGATGTCTCCATCACTGGAACATGTAACTGACCTTCATCTTTGGATTATTTGTAACTTTAATCTGCTTCTGTTTCTGGAAATATTTGTTATTACCACCAAAAGAGAACTTTGGACTCACAAAATTGCAAGAATCCTGCAGCATTCAAGGTTGAAAATTGAGAACAATGCTACATTCACTTATCTACAAATTCAGTGAATTTTCAGACCTCATACTAACCGCAATAATGGAAAATATCACACCTCAGCAGCTTTCAAATTTTTTGAGACTCTACTATCCTTGGGTATTTTGAAGGTCACACCATTGCATTCAACTTCTAGGACTGGATTGCCTGCATCTTGATGTTCCTGCATGCCAAGGTCAAGAAAAATTTATGCCACATTTATGTTTAAGAAAATTCTGTCTATATTACACACACAATAATATGCACAAGAGTAGCAAAGAATAAATAATCATATTGCAGCTAACATTGCAATAATTTGAATATGTAGAAACAGAAACATTTTTGGCATTTATAATAGGCAAACTCATGCCAACAATTAATCATGGTATTTTATAAGCATCTTCAGGAATCTTTATCATTAGTTTTCTGCGGTAAAAATAGACATTTTTCAACTATTATAAAGTATATTTTATTGCCGAAATAAATTTATGGGTTTTAACCCTAGGGTAAATCAATTATTTTCCATTGCAAGTATTTTCTAGATCGTTGATAACAGAGGGGTAGATAACATTAAGGGGATCTTGGATAGAAACTAAAGGGATCAATGTTGAAAAGTGTAACTAGATCGGTCTTCATGATGACCATGTAATTATGTACTTATGTAAAGAAGAAGTCAAAAGTAATAAAATGTATTTTTGGTTTACTTGCTTCATGGGTTTCATGAGCAAGATTCTTAGTACAAGTCTATAGACTTCTTCTTGATGTCTATTATAAGGAACATAAGTGTAATTAAGAGTCATGTAAATGGTGTGAAGAATATCCTCCAAGACATTGCAGAAGAATGGCCTTCAAGACTGCCCTTATTCATCGTTGAAGATAAGCCTATTTTTTGTTATGAAGTCGGCCTACAAACAATATTAAGATCGACCTACATGATTGCTGAAAGGTCGGCTTAATATATGGCTGGAATAACTATAAATACCCCAACATATGTTGCGGTATACATACAAGTTTTTGTGGACAAGACTGAGGTTAGACAACGTGGAATAGGGAGAAATTATTGTGGATCCATCTAAGGTTTTTGGTAGCATCTAAAGTGCAGATCTAAGGACAGGGGCTAATACAAATTGAAGGGCACAACATTGTGGAAGAAACAAGAAGGATAGGTACAACATGAGAATAGATTTACGGATTAGCAAAGAACATTTTGCGGATGGGTGCAGGAGGATACAAGTGCAGATATCATTGAGTTCTAAAGTCTCTATTGTAAGAATTTTTCAAGGTCAAGAATGTGATATAAAGGTAATAGAAAGAAAGGAAGGTAAATCAGAGATCTACCTTCCTAACTTCATCACAAAATATTCAGTTATAAGTAAAATCAACTTTGTCTCTACATTTGTATAAGTGCTTTGATAATTGACTTGATGAAGAATTAACTAAGAAGACATAAGCAAGCTCACAAGCAATTATCAAGAAGAGAATTTATAACCCCTTCAAATTATCAACATGGTTTCGGAGCTATGGTGCTAAAGAAGGGCATCTAATCAAATAGACACTCAAGGATCAATTTTCAAGAATGACATTTAAGCAAGTTATAGGGTGTCAAAGAAACAAGCATAAAATTTTCTGATCACTGAGTTCGACTACCTTTCAGATATCTTCAAAGAGAATGTATGGTGCCATTCTCTACTTTATATCTCAGTGCCAATTGAAGCTTAGAACTTGGGCAAAGTTTCGACATCACATTGAAATATCCTCATTGTTTCAGCACTATAACACAGTGAAGTTTTCTTGGTATAGTTCGGATGGCTTAATACAGATCGAATTCCCTAAAATTTTCAGAGATCCATTACAGTCCTAAGAACATAGTTCAGAAATTGCATTCTCGGGGATACATACTCGGATCACTTACATACAGCTCAAACCTCATTTCAGATTCGGTGCAATTGCAGTAACTGAAGCTTTGAAACAAAAGTCTCTATGTCTCGATGGTATCTCTATTGTTTTTAAGTGCACACACAGTTCGAACAAAAGATACATCAAGATACAATTCGGTGATATGATGAAGACCACAGTTAGGTAAAAAGCCATTCACTCTAAGTGCTATTAAAATTAAAGGTACTTTCATTATCTTCAAAGATTGTAAGACAAGTTTCCTCTCATTGAAACAAGAACCAGTTCTTTATCCCTGAAGAAGATCATCCAAAAGGAGAGCACTGATACATATTTTCTCAACCACCATTAAACAAATCAAGCTGAAGACTCTTCACTTGTCAAGTAAGTATCTTTTATTCTATAATGAAATTTGGTAGCATGAATTTGTTTTGCAGGGAGATCTGTAAGTTGGTTGGGTTACCAAGATTCCTTGTGTAAGGAGGATAGTCACAGTCCTCGAAGAAATTAAAGTCATGAAAAATCTCTGAAGGTCAAAATATTAAATCCTAATCTTCTTCAAAGTGTAAAACAGAGATTTGTCCCTACATATTTGGAGCCCAACAATATGAGATCCATATATCTACTGCAACCGGACTATGACGCAACCCAGTGAATTTACATATCAATGCTCATCCTGTGAGGATGGACACTTTCCATCAAGTTTCTGAGGTCTAGATCAACAGAGATGGGATCATTACCTTCTTCACAAATTGGCTTGCTGGGGGCAACTTCACAGGCATCAATAAGGCAACTAACAAATTTTCAAGAAATGTTTTTGGATGATCAAAAGCAAGGTTGGAAAAATTAGTAGACACACTCTAGACATCCATTAAAAACATACTCTCTATTCGTAAAATACTAATGGTGCCAATTTTAGACTAGAGTATTAGCCCAACAAGGATCCCCTCCTTTCCAAAACATCAAAACATTCATTGATTTTTCCCTTAGGTGTAAAATTCAAGATAGGGATAAGATTGCAGACTTTTATATGGATAATTTAATACTGCTTGTTATGAATGTGTGGGACCCCAACCCTCAGCTAGGTGATGTGAAATTTATTTCTTTAGCCTCCTGGATGACCCGTGAAGATACCATGGCAGAATAAATCAAAAGAATCATGGAAAAAGAGATTAATAACCTTTGTGGATCATGGAATAACTACAAGGCCCTCGCATTATCACAATTAACCAAATGATTATAGTAGAATATCGACCGATGACAACTGTCTACAAAAAAAAATAGGAGTAGGAAAAACTTCATTTTGAAGATACCTTTAGATTGTTGGGAGATGATAGCTTGCAATCATGCCAAAGAAGGCGGCATACCTTGCCACACAGTTTGCGAATAAAGGAATATCATTCATCAAAGAGGTTGAAGAGTGTTTTGGATAGAAGAAAGATTAACGAGCCAAAACAAATGTAAATCATTCTAAAATATCTCTTGTTTGATTTAATATTCCACCACAAGGCTGAGAGTCGTAATTTCAAAGAATCATTTATGCCAAAGAAATTATTTACCAGTTAGGTTGAGCCTATAAGTTAAATCATAGCGATGTGAGGTACCTTTCTCTATTGATATAGAACATAGTGCTAAAGAAGACTTTGAAAATCTGATAGATGGTTATGGAAAGGATATTGGACTAAAGAATGTTGGATAAATGCAATCCTTCTATAGTCTGATGTGGCATTGCTCCAGGGTAATAACTGATACTCAATAGAGTATCAAACATCAGTGTTATGTCACTTGGTATTACTTGATGGTTGTGATATTCAGTTGTGCTTGATGGGTGCTAGATACTTTTTCATATGTCAAAGAACTTATTTTATCACCTCAAATTTGATTTACCTACAATGGCACCCTACTCAGTGATAACATAAGGATCCAGGATTTATGCATGCATGAATAAGACTAGTCCTTATACTTATTTTTCAACCCAATGAAAAGGACCACAACATTGTTCTATTATATGTGTTCTATAGGTTTGAAACCCGTTGGTTGCATTTACAATACTGGAAGGCTATGCTTGAAATTCCTCCAAGGGAGTCAACACAAGAGGATTGTAAAGAGGGAAATGAAACCTACAACTATCATTTAATACTGCTACCACTAAAGAAGTCCTATTTTTTGCCTCAAAGGGAGGCCTCTATACGTTTCTATACCTGCATTCATTTAATACATGGTGCATGTGGGAAGGGCCATCAAGTGTATACCCAATTATAAACCATTAAATAGGGTGATTCCTCTTGTAGTACATACAAGAGAGGTATTATGATAGAAAAAAAACAATAACATGACAATCTTAATCCCATATCCGAGTGTACACATAATTGACATTCCTATTAGGATCTACCATCCATGAAGCTTTCCTTGTGAAATAAACATCAAAAGCACCATGGAAATGCCAAGTCACAAAGGAATTAACATGTCCAATAATCTTACCATATCAAGAATGAAATGTCTTTGTACTAGTGCTTAGCATGGTTACACACTCAAGTGATGGAAATATCTCATATAAAGACCAACTATATATGATAATCACACAAATTATACCAATTAGTCTTATGCTACCATTACAGTGTAAAATAATCCATGACTCAACTATCTTTTGCAAAATTTTAAAGGAAAAGTGCACTAACTAATTTCAGTTGGTTAACACAAACACCAAAGTTGGATAAGTCCACTAGTTTGGTGGTCAATGGGCAATAAGTTAGTGATGGTAATAGTGTTGAGCCACTAGATGTGAAGTTTAGCAATGGCCATTTCCTTGATACTGTAGCAATATATACTTCGCAGTAATTAAAACTTGGCTCCATTTCCTTGCTATTGTGGAAAGACACACTGCCCAATAATTAAAACACAACCCCATTTCTTTGTTGTTGTAGCAAGGGAAACTGAACAGTCATTAAAAGACGACTCCATTTTCTTTCTGTTGTAGCAAGACAAACTTCCCAATAATAAAACATGACTAAAAGAAGCACCAATATAAATAAAGGGAAACTCCAAAAAGAAGCAACAATCCAAATTAATTAAGGTCCTCTTATGGGCATACGGTTGATCCCTGTCAAGAATCCTAAACTTGTCAAAAGTCCGAAGCATAGATATTTCTATCTTTGTGATAGAATACATCTCTTCTTCAAATATGTGTCCTTGTGACATTGGTACTTTACTCTTCTTACAAAGTTAAAATCCTTTGGTGACCGGGTAGATGTGGTAGTCACCAATCTCATATATATTTGATCACTGTCATGAAGTTTGAAAGATCCAAGGAAAACAAACCTGAAGCAATATAGTCATCAATCAAATGTTGAAGCTAGAAAGAAACGGTGACATGCTTATAGCTATCAATTTTGCATAAGGACCTGTGAAGCTATAAGGACATCAATCCAAGGTCGGTGGCAATCATATACTTGAAAGAATCAGCGGAAAATACAGTGTCACCACATGAAAAACCTTGATAAGCCATGTAAAATAAGGGATAGTGATTTTTCACCTGTCCACATTTAACATAGATACATTAATAAGAAAGCCAAAGAAGTGGAATATGGTCAGTTCTAAGAAAAACAAATAAAGTGGCACCCATCTATACCTTAAATTGATAAGAAATTTCCTTCCATTTCTCCTTTGTTGGATGTACACCTATGGGATTGTGAGCACAAGGAACCATTGGGAGAATTATGTACACAAAGAACAAATGACAAGGAGGAAAAAACCTAGTGAACTATAAATTGGCATGCTACTCTCTTCGTCCAAATGTCTATCATTTGTGATGAATGGAACAGGTGAAAATAAGGAGGGAAAAAAATACTATCCTAGTTTGAATAATGTGAAGGCTTATACAGTGAATAATGTGAAGGACTAGTTTGAGGGAAGATATCTCAAATATGCCTATTCCAAAAGTTCATATTGGAAGCCTTCAAGTCCTTGTCTCTAGTGACTATGTTAAGCCCTATTCAAAGGTTCAAGGTTGAGCTGGATCTACTTCAAAAGTTAACAAATGGAAGAATAAGTCCTACAGAGTATGACATCTCTAAGAGGGCTTCAAATATCTAAAGAAATAGGCTCCAGACCTATTGATTTGAGAAGAAGGAAATTTTGAAGCTAATAGCTTGAAACATTGTAGCGACATCTAAATTCATATTCAAAACAAGCTACAGTTAGTCACCTTGAGAATCTCTCTTGAATCATTCTACAATTGAAGCATTCTTGGGAACCTCGCTCCTTCATCATATCAAGAAGAAGAGATCAGGATTAATTTTTTGGGTTGTAATTCCTCTCATTTAAGAAGAATCTAGGGTATCCACCAAAGATTTATGTCCATTAAAAAATACACCGTGTTTAATGTTAAATTTAGACCAATACTTGACATCATGCCCAAGCATGAATACACCATGGCAACACCTTGACATCATGCCCAACTGGGATAGCCTATTTTCATTTATTATCAGTTTGTATAAATGATTCTAACAACGTAATGCATAACAATATCACACGATGGCTACATAATTAGGAAGCTACAAGTATTTCATACTGTCTTAGGTTTCTTTTGGATTTGTAGCTACAATTAATATAACTGAAAAAGTTTAGGTTCTATTAGTATTACATGAAAAAAAGAGCACATGGAAATGTGTTTTTTTGGAAAAATGTGGAATAATTATGAGAAAAAGTTGACATAATTATATTTCATGGATTTTCCACATTGAGACTTGTTCATGAGAAGGAAATATGCAGGCATTGTTGGCTCAATAATTCCCATGTGCGCTTATATTTTGAAAAACACCTTTGAGATTCATCTTTGACAGCTCAACGCTGTGTCTGTGTATTAGCCAACACACATACACACACAGACATAAACATAATTATTATAAATATTGATGTAATTCAAATAGAAAATATGCAACACTATGGACCTATAACCAATACCAACTTTTTAACGTTATAAACTGTATCCTAACTCGAAAAAAAATAACAATTATTTTGTTTCGTGTAGTGAATTCTTGGCATTAAAATGAATCGGTAGAGCGACTTTAGATACCTTTGTAGAATAAATAGTTAGTTATGATAGATTGATGTTTGTAGGAAGTGTCCAGGCCAATTTTCCATCATAAAGCCATCCTTATTTTTGGGGTTTGTCCCCTAGCCTTCATTGGCATCCCCCCTAGTTGGGGGTGACAAGTGTCCTATCCATCATTCTATTGGTCGGTGGCTTATCCCCTTCTAGGATGATGAGCGTGAGGAGATAATATAAGATGCAATAAGATAATTTTATTAGTGTCTAATTGACCACAAAACTAGGTCAACCTAGCTAAAATCGAGATTCTGATCTTCAAGAAAATTTATCATCATCTGAATGAGGAGGAGGTTATCTGTAGATCTCATTTTGTTCACTTAGTACGATAAACCTTGTGTTGGGTGAACCCTTCAACCCTGCAAGACTGGGCTGAGTGGGGAGATTTGAATCCTGGGTGGAAATCATTTTACGTACATGGAGTAACCCCTAGAAAAAACTCAAGGAATAAATGTAATTTGTTAGATCTAGGTCCAACTTTCTAACCTGCACCTAGACCTACAAATGAAGGTTGGAAACTTGACACATATTATAACACCACCATACTAAGTAAATTTGCTGCAATTTTAAGCATTTTTAAATAAACTTGTATTTAATCTTTCTTTTTCTTTTTCTTTTCTGTATGAGATATAAGATTTCAACTCCAAATAATTGGCATGTTTTTTGGAAATGAATGACCCAAGGGATCAGTTTATGACCTAACAGAATAGACTTCCAGAAAATGGTGGTAGGGAGCAATTGTGGCTGCAAATACTCTAGGTCCACTCCTAGGCTAATATAACAGATATACAATTACCAGAACAGGGGCGCTCATTCTACTACAAAAGGGGTCATTGGGCTGGGGAACCCACATATATTAAATTTATGTTGTTGGCCAAGAGGAATGTGAGGGAATTGGAACTAGTTGGAGTTCGTTTGTACCTAACTACAACCCAAGGGAATGTGATAAGATGGATACGATACAATGGTGGTTATATCACCATAACTAGAACAAGTAAGTATAAAAATAAAGTTTCAATGTTTAAAATCATGTTCAAACTTACAATCAAATAGATGAAAAAACACAGATAATAATCATGAACAAGCTTCATATTGAATCATGAACATTAAAGGAACTTACAAAATGTGACGCTACGAACCTGGTCAATTGCACAAGCAAAAAGATCCTAGACATGACCCTAGTTGACAAGTTGTATTGCTCATGATGCAAGAGGATTTGTACCTGCACTGCCAAGTCATTCAAAATCCATAGTTATCTATACAATAAATACAAGTATTTGATGTAGTATTTTTTAATCTAAGATGCATTCTTATGATAATGTTAGAACATATGTTGAGAATTTCAAAACATACCTGAATAAGCTCCTCTTCATTTCAAGAACAATTTATTGGAGTCACCTGAACTTAGAACAAGCCTCCCACGATCTGAAAGAGTAGCAACTAAGTCAATAGTGATTTTTTTGTTGTTACGTTGGATCGAGGGAGGTTTGTCCAAGATTAAATCGCTCCAATAAATTATTATCTACTAAACAAGGCCAACCACGTGAAGGTGGAAGCTCTTATGGCCCCTTCCCCCCCCTCACATCACTCTGAATTCCCCAATACCCAATCTATATTTCATTTTTTACTTTCATGAGCAGAAAACAAATAAAAAAATTCAATAACTAATAAAAAAACAATGCAAGAAAAAATACACAAGAAAACATTGAAAGTGCTTGACATAAAAATAGTATGATAAATGAGTTTTTAATATAACGCAAAAAAGGTTCCAAGTATGGTAACATTTGTCTTATAATAATACAATATTTTACATTATCAAATTTTCATTTTCTTATTCCTACTTCTAAAACTCCTAACTATATCATCAACATCATTGTGCTCTACTTCTGTTTCGTGCCTTTCCCGCAGAGCTGACCTAGTTGCGTACTCACGATGTCTGGTCTCATGCAGTGACGGGGCATCACCTACAAAAACAGATAATATTAAATTTTAATTGTCTGTTTTTAAATATCATTGAATTATCTCGGTAATATTAATAAAAAAAAATTGCAATGAGATTATATACCTAGTGCACCAATTGCCACTGTTGGAACCGTTGCCTTGTGTTCCTCTCTAGTGGTAGGATGCTCAAGTACAACATTCTCTGTCATTTAAACAAAAATTTTTTTAAGGACACAACCATCAAGGTATAATTAGAAAAAATTATAAGTGGAAATTAATTACCGTCGTGGCCCTCACTGATAGTAGCATTGTCGGCCTGGTCCCCACTACAATGATCAGGTTGCATGTGAGGACCATGTACTTCTGGCAATATTTCACTCTCAACGCACTGCTATACAACTGGGTTATTTGGCTCGTTGAAAGTGTTGCTCCCTTGATTTAAACAAAGTTGTTAGACATTAAATTTATGGACGAAAACAAACATATTGAAAGGTTAACGTTTTACCTTATCAGGCATTCTGGATCTTGGGACCTATCCCAAGCTTCTACAATGTTCAACTACAACTTGATAGCCTGAATGGAAAGCGATATCTATGTCTTCCTCTATGGTTTACATTCCAAAGTCATCACCCTACATTACATATGATTGTGTATTTTTAATGTTATTTGATGGGATTACAAAAATGTTGGAAAGTGATACAGTTAATTATAAGATATTTAGCTACTTAAAATTCTTGCGGCTAATTTCAAGTAGCCGCCCTGGCCTAGCTTGTCATGGCCTTTTTTTTCAATCCTAGCTTTGGTTGCCTTCGAGGTGTCAGGAAACTTATCATTAAAAGCTTGAAGTCAAATATGACATAGCACACTTTTATTTTAGACATAGAGAAAATTAAAGCTATTGAATTAAATTTGTAATTTACCTTGCGGGTCCAGTTAGCATTTTTCCTTCTTTCTTGGCATTTTTCTCTTTTCCGTCATCGATGAGTGCTCTCCACTCCCTCTCTGGAATTGTGAGAGGACGCTCGTATCTAGAGTTAATTTGCAATTGCGTCCTATAGGTGTCCCTGGTATATTTCATATATCTGCCAACTGCCCGAGCGACTATTGTTCTATCAAATGTGCCCACCCCAAAAAGGGCTTCTAGATAATCTAGAAGTTCTTTTTTCAGGTTGGAATTCTGGGAATTCTACCTTGTGCGTATGGTTGGGCCAAAAATTACCAATGCCTTGTTCTCCAAAAACCTGTAGAACTCATTGTTTCCTACACAGAAAAAATATATTATCATTAATTTAAAAATAAAAATCACGATAAAATATGTTTTAGATAGAGTACATGAAATAGTTAAAATATTAAAACTTACATGGGAGTTGTATGTGCTTTATAGGAACACCTTCATCGTTCACCAAAAATGTGCCATCAATGGTCCCCGTGGAGGTGACATGTGTAGCTCCAGGAAATGCAATAATATAGTTGGCCATACCAGCCTCATCAGGGTGTCTTCTTGGGCAGTAGGGTGTGTTTCTTGGGTGCCACCTATAGGTGTAGAAGGTGTACGAGAGAGTTCCTCGGTAATCTCTTGCCTTTGTGTCCAACTACCACCAACACCGGGGGCAGCAGGTGTCAGATAATTCTACATACAAAAGAATTTTTTTGTTATTTTAGTTAATGTAAAAATTAAAAATCAAACTATCACAATTGATCTCATGCAGAACAAAAAAAATATCCTTTTGATTTTTTATTATTACCGTATATGTTTCTAGCTGGGTCATAAGTTGTCTTATCCTCATTCCTAATTCAGGTGTTTGAGGCATAATGTCTACCAAACACTCAAGTTCCAACTTTTCTTTTCCCGCCTTTTTTTGCAGCAATAGCAATGGATATGGGGATGAAGAAAACTATTCCTCGTTAAGGGAATCATCAGGCGCACCATGGCCAGGCGTCTGCATATTTGAACAAATTAACATTATTTCCATTATGTAAATAACTAAAATACCTAAATATAGAGCAAGGCTGACACTTTACATGTTCTTCGGCTGGCCGCTTTCCGCGATCATCCTGTCTTGGGGCTGTTCCTGTACTGCCATGATCAGTCTGCCACATTGCAATAAAATACAAAATGTGAAAACTTGAAAACAATATCTAACTTGAAAACACAAAATGAAAACTGAAATAATTTCTAAATTTACCTTTCTAATACATAAACTTTGTGCATTAAAGAGGCCCTGGAGTGGTTGAGTATGATTAAAAGTAAGGGCTGTAAGCCAAACTTTTATACTTACACCTTGCTAGTAGACAATTTCTACAAAGTAGGTAGATTAGATGAGGCTAAGGAGATTTTCACTGAAGCTTTAATGAGCAGAATAAAGCTAACTGTAGTGACCTATAATCCATTGGTCAATGGATATTGCAAGGGAGGGAAATTGGATGAAGATTTACTTCTCCTCGAAGAAATGAATGAGAATGACTACATGCCTGACATAATTACATATAGTACCATAATTTATGGGCTAATAAAAAAGAACATGATCTTAGAGGCTTTGAATTTGCATGATCAAATGGCAGACAAGGGCTATTAACTATATATGAAGACAACGCTTTCTTATCTGCGGTGCCCTTGCCAGATCCTTATAACGAGTGGTTGCATTACTTGTGGGACGATTAACTTTCCCAATTAGTAGTCGACTCAAGGTGATCTTGGGTTGTGTGTTTTTAAAACTATGGTTACACCCGGGCCTCCAAAATTTGATTACATCATAATATATCAAATCTATTTTGGATAAAACTACATTGAATTAGCTATAAATGTGGACTTATGGAAACTTGCATGAACCAGCAGTCACTAAAGTGCATGATGGAGGGCCATTTTGGACAGCTAGGCAACTTCTTCAGAAGGACTTACCTCTTGATTTGAACTGTGAGGAGAATGGGCTTCTCATAAGAAATAGTAAAATTATATTATTCAATGGTGATAAAACACAATTGTTGATTTTTCTTACTCAAATTTGTAATGCAATTGTTAAGTGCAAAGGTTGAGGAGTGACAGTGAAGTGCTTGAATTCAGTTGAACTTTTTTTGATTGAATTTTTATCCTTAGATGCTTTTAGTGCATGTTTGGATGATTTGGTTCTTGCTCATTGTGATTCTCAAAGAAATATGTTTATGAATGAGCTAGGAAATGATAGTGGAAATGCAAGATCTGCTAAGAAAGTGGTTCAACAGCTTGCCTTCTTAGGGCTTGAAATGTTTCAAGGGAGGAAAACTTTTCCTAGAGATTAGCTTAAATAGATTTGCATGATAAGGATTTTGTTTTGATTAATGGTCCTCCAAGTTTCCACAAACATTCATTACATGGATTATAATCATACGTACATCTGGGCTCTACAATGATTATTAACCCTCTAATATGGTCGCCACTTGGTGTAGATTTTGATGGCGATTCCATTCAGGTTTTTTTATATTCAATATTTAGGATCTCGAGCTGAGCTTTCTCAGCTTCTAAGTGTGGATCAACAAATGTTTAGTTCCCATTTTGGAGAGGCAAGAATAGCACTAAGTGTTGATACTTGATACATTGTTGTATGCCAATCTTTTATCCATTCACATGATGTAGAATCATACCATCGGGGTTGGAACAAAAACCTTGGGCTTTGGAGGCACGTCACTCATGCTACCCCTCCTAAGTTGTGATGGAGTATATGACTATCTTACGATTACTACGTCTTCCCATTGGTATTATTTGTCTTCTTGATGTATATTATGACATATCCACATTGCATTTTCTCATGGCTATGATCATTTTCATGACATAGACTTGATGTGTACTTTTTTCATGGCCATGGTCTTGCATATTATTACATGGATCCACAGTGTATTATGTTGGAAGCCATGCTTTGTTTCTCTTCTAATCATTGGTATGCCTATCTATTTGTTGACAATCGATTGCAAGTACTCACTAGTTCCTTGATCTTTAGCTCTTTCCCTGGAATTCCTCATAACTTATGTTTATTAGAATGTGTTTCGACCATTAGTTCCTCTTCTTACCTCACACATTAGGGGGTGTTGTTACAACTCTATTTTCCACCCTTGAATCTCACTAAGGACAGATGCAACAGTTACACATGCCAATACTAGCCAATTTCCACAACTATCATAAAGACCAATCATCATTCTCTTAACTGCTACAGTGTTTAAACTCTGCAAGGTCAATTCATACAATGTTTCTAAGAACAAGTGTACATAGACCAATTGAACTCGATCACTAGGACCAATCCACATACCAAACCTGGTCTAAAACATTATAACAAGCATATAACAGAAGTGATAGGAGAATATGACTTGGTTACTACATTGATCCACCTTGGGTGTAAAACTGATATGAAGAAAAAAAGAGAAATAGTAAGGGAAAGCTGGCCACTTTTGTTAGATTTGAGTCCCTGTGGGAGTTAAGACAATACCTTGCTCTTACCAACCTGGTTAACTTCTCGTGGCTGGAAGTCTTGTATTCAACAAAGGTAGTTTGAATATTTGATGGTAGATATGTATTCAAAACCTTGAGAATTTCCTTCAAATAGTATAAGAAGGATTTCCTCAAGATATGATTTGATTGTGCTACATTTGAAAGGTGTCGTGTAGGAATTGTGGCACAACATGCATTTGGACATCTAAGAAACAACCATTGTTATGCAAACTATTAATTCCTCTTCTTGTCACTTTGTTCCTGGACTGATTCTGTGATGATATTGACTTAATTTCATGTGCCACGACATCTTTAAAATATAGTGAGTGTTAGTGTCTTTTCTATGAGTTACTAGGGAAAAGTTGACACAATTTGGTGAATTCAGTTGGAGGTCCTTGTTCACTACTGAGTAATCCTTATATCCTATTTTTGCAGCTTCCATTGCCACTAACCCAACAGGAAGAGAGAGCATTAGAAATCAAATTAAATTTAAACCTATTGAATTAGCGAAGTACCAAAGCAAGTTGTTCTGCTTCAAATGCAACGATAATCGCTTGCTAGCATGCAAGTGATTATGTGTTGCAAATAAAATTTTCAACTTGATTAGGTTGGTTTATGATTTTGAGGGTGAAGATGAGGATATTTAAGATCAACTCACTGGTTCTAGTGACAGGTATCTCCTTGCCAGTTTCTGCCATCATGGGATTAGTTCAACCACAAATTATAACAACATGATGCTGTCATTAGAAAACAATCATAATAATCTTGATAACTGATTGATGTTAGTAGTTCTCATTGCCTTTTTGATGTTTTTGTATTTTTGGAGGTGCTTATGGTAAAGATCATGTTAAAATTTGGGACATCATGTTGTTTTAGTAACATTGGTTGGTGTATTTGGCACGGTGAAGATTCCAATTATGTGTATGAGCCTATAACCACAAATAATTCTTGAAATCCATGTATGTTTACAATGCTTGTACATTTTGAATAACAACGAATTATAATTTCCATGATGGTTTGGATCTTCATAGTATCATAAGAGGTGTATCAAGGTTCAATGAGGAAGGCCAAAGACATTTTTGAAGGCAACAGTCTTGACTAGTGAAGTATTATTTGATGTTGTCTGAATTTTCCTAAGATGGTCTTTCTTACATTCAGATATTTTATGGTATGAGAAAGGAGACAGCGAGCCAACCATGATATGTTATAGCATGATGCCAAGCATTTTTTATCATTTTTTTAGTTCCTTTTATAATATATGGTATCTATATGCAAGGATACCTCATCTTATATATCGCCTATTTTTTAATAAATGAATATGCATTGTCACATGCAATGAAAATTTGGTCTACTTGTTATAGTTTGGAGTTTTATTACTTCAAACTATAGAAAATAATCCAGTGGCTCTAAACTTGTATCTATTCAACTTTGTAGGTGGATTTTGGGATATACTTCATGTGATGCTTGTGGTAGGCTTTTTATAAAAGGAAAATATTTTCCAATTTGTTTAATGTCAGGTAATTAAATCCCTAAGTTCTCCCTTTTACTTTACATGGAATTTTGCTTTACCTTTTTATAGTCAGAGCTTTTTCAATTATGAAGCCTATCAACTAAAATTTTCCATTTGTTTAGTTTTAGATGAACAACATAGTGCTAGAAAAATGCCTAAAAACACTTTCAGACAACATTATACCATTCAAATTAAAATCAACAAGCAATACACCGAAAAAAACTTCCAGACAACATTATACCATTCAAATTAAACTCAGCAAGGAATACACCAATGATATGCACTATACAATACAAAACTAACTCCTTTCCACTCATGAAATTAATTTAGAATTATACAGCACCATGTTACAAAATTTATGGACTGATAAGAGAGCCATGGAAAGTAATCATCCATAGGCATTTATTTCTCAATACACAAACTAATATTAAACCCATAAGTTTTTTACATTGTTTATTTAAGGCAATATGAAGATAGTTCCAAGTCATAAACAGTCAATTTCTTATATTGAAATCAACATATACAGTGAGCGAATAAGGGTAATTGAATCTGCTTTGGAAGCTTATGAATAAGTGAAAAATATCAGTTCTTAAGGCTGAAATGGACCAGCGTTGACCCCTTGAATTATGAGCTTACTTTCTAGAGTACGGCCAAGTCTTACTCATTGTACAAACCCAACAACATTTATGGCTCCCTTTTTCTCCTAAATGACACCCTCTGCACACATGTAATTAAGGCATCTCCATAACCCACACACAGATATTGTGATAGCATCTAGAAGAGGTTAAATCAACCCACAATAATGCTACAGCCAGCAAGGAAATTTGTCTAGCAACTCGTCCTTAAACACAATGTTGCTCTTAGGAGGTACAAACTTTAGCAAATGAGAAAAATATCAATCCTGCCTTCCAAAAACACACCCAAAGACAAAGACAAAATTCGAGCTCCCTTGTGACTGGTTATTGTACTTCCTTTGTTACAGAATTCAACCAGCTGAGTGTAAGAGTGAATATGGAACTCTTGAGTGGATAACTCAACCCCTTGGAAAAACTGAACTTGACCAACGGAATAAAGGATTTTAGCCTTTTTCACAATACTAAATTTGTTCTTCCTTGTGAAGAACTTGACCAACAATGAATAAGAATGAACTCAACCCTAAATGCAATGTTCACTTCCTTTCTAAGAATTATTGAGAGGTTGGAGACTTAGAAGTTGATGTCGACAATCCCAGCTACATTGATCCACACTTGATGCTAATGCCCAACGATAGCCTTTCCAGCAACAAGGAAGCTCTTTGTACATAGAATTGTCAAATCAAGCACAAATTAGCATATATGGTCATTGATAATGGAAACCAAAATAACCTTCCCTTGCTTCAATTAGAAAAGGAAAAAAAGTTATCAACTTCAACTCATCCCAACTCCAATTAGCTTGGACTGGTCATAAATGCACATTGTATTGTGCTAATCACTTGACAATAGATTAGAATGTTGCTAGAGGATGGAAAGATTTTTCCCAATATCTTATATGTTCTTACAAAAAAATATGAGAAGACTTACAAAAATAAGATGATGATAAAAAGTGTAACTAAGTGCGTAAAGTAGGGGCTTTGAGGTTCAACCTTAGGCATGTTCCCTCTTTCAATCCTAATATTACTTGGAGTTATTTCTATGGTGCGTGTCAAATGTTGGGTGATTATGTTGCCGGTATTGTCCTTCATTACAATTATGATCATTAATTCTAACTCAATATTGGAACTAGTAGTGGTACTAATATTCGTGCAAGGTAAGTAGCCCTTTGGGCCCTATTAAAATTTTCTATGGTTAAAGGTCTTCAGAATCTTCAGGTTGTTGGAGACTCAAAAGTGGTAATTAGAGTTTTAAAGTATATGTGACATTGGAAAGTTTGGTTCTCTCTCACTAGTAGCACTAAGTTAAGGAACTCCAGGAAGCTTTTCATTCAGTTTCTATTCAGCATGTTCATAGAGAATTTAATTCTCAAGCAGATCATCTTTCAAAGGATCCCATTGCAATCAACAAATGGATTACGCATGGAGAATCAGAGGGAAGGTTTTGGTTTCAAATTTCCCAGAAATATTGTTTTAAAATCATTTTACAGGAAGTTTTAAGATATTATTTTGGGTTGTCCACAATGTTAGCACTATAGGTGGAAATCTTATTTTGATGTTCAACGTTTATTAGAAATATGTTTTGTAGAATTTGATGATAATATGGAAATTGTCTGAAAGGAGCTCTTATGCGTAGGCACAATCAATGTATACTTTAATTTCCACTTTAAATAACAGATGCCAAAAACACATTTGTTTTCTTGGAAGAAAAAAGACACAGAAATGAGGAAAATATTTTGTGGAAGAAGATATGAAATTTTCTATTGCTTTCCATTTTCAAACATATCTTTTTTCATTTACAAACCTGGCTCCTTTCACAATGGTTCTTTGGATGACTATAAAGACATACTTTTATAGGCATACTCTTTTTTCACTTTAGTTATTATTGGAAGAAGCAGAGTGACTAGTCTTCTGGAAGAGCCAAACAAGGCAGTTCTTTTCCAAGAAAAAGGCTTTATACTCAATATTTCAAGTGTGAAATCAACATATACATTGAACCACCCATAGATGATCAAAATATAAACAGTCCTAAGGCTTAAACATAGAAATATCAGTTAATTGAAGTTAGATATGCAAGGGTTCTGCTAAATTTAGTAGTTTGGCAAAAAAACCCACATGTGAAGCAAAGGGGCAATCTCACTTTCTCTTAGTGTTGACTTAAGAAAATTATCTAATTTTATTATACTCAAAATATAAATCTAGCAAATTTAATTGAGCATGCATGGATATTTTATCTCACTATGACTTCACTTTAGTGAGACAGTTTGACTCGAGTTTAAGAGGCCAATTCGCTTGAGTTCTAGATGTCATTTAGGCTTGATTTTGGCGAGGCAGTTCGACTTCAGTTCAAGGATCTAGTTTTCTTGAGTTGAAGGGAAGTTTGACCCTATAAAGAGAAGAGTGTAGACTTGGTGAATACATCATTATGCACTAGAAATAATTTGTGTTTTGAGGTCAGGAAAATATTTCTAGATCAGCGTGTGAGGTCAGGGAGAGTGCATCACTTAAGGAGGTTGAGATACCTTGCGCAAGGAGGAAGTTATATCTAGTGTTTTGTGGTGTTTTGTTAATTATATGCTTGTGTCTTTCTGAATTTATTTTCTTCTATAAATTCATTAAAATACTCAGTAAATTTGATTAGTGAATTTCACAGTTCAGTTTTCTAATTCTTGCATCTCAGAACACAGTTCAAATTAGCAGTTGTGTATTAGAAAAGTAACAATATATGCATTTGTCCTATTACTACTTATTACATTAATCATAGGCTCCTATAAGGTAGCATTTAGTAAAAGGACTCAGTCATCCTGTTGTTTTCAAAAAGGGTCCAATACATTAACAATAAACAAAACTAGAGTTTTTTTAATGAACTTAAATTGGAAAAGTGACCCTGCATCAATACAGGACTCTCTCAGAAACTAAGACCTATGAAAATTCCCTGATCTCCTACTTTGGATTTTGACCCTCATGCGTAATAAATATCTGAAAACATCGGCGAAATGCAAATACCTTCAAAACATCAGTAAAAATCGGTTAGGCCAAAAAATCATGATTTCGAGATAAAATCGAGATGTTATCGAGATGTTTGCAACACCATTTCAAACAAAACAGATTTGAAAATTCAATTAAACCTGGACAAAAATTGGATGTACCAACCCAGCATGAACATCATTCCCAGAGAAAGGTACATTCAATCTAAGCCTCTGCATAAATTTATGAAAATAAAATCTAGAGTCCTAGGAGACAATGTTCACTGGGACTAAGCACAAGTGCTTCTTGCATCCTCCTTCCAGAGCATTCTCCCAAATACTCATCACCCGTCCTGGTGGCAACAAATCTAGTGTCTAGGCCTCCTCCCAATCTAGGCTCTAAACAAAATCTGAAATGGGATAGCCTAAACATATGTCAGCAGGAAACCTCTGACGATTAATAGGCAAGAGGAAGCTCTTTAACACCATTTTAGTTAGCTTCAACATTTGTTCCAAGAAAAACAGAATAATTCTCCTTGAAAACCTTAATTAGGGCTCTCCCCTGGGACCACTACTGTAGGAGGGACTCTGGACTTTGAAGTCCGAAATTAAATTTATATCCGAGAAAATTAGATGCATAGGCCAAATTTCAAAAAGGACTCTGGAAGGGAAGATTCAATCACAAAAATCAGGTATCGTGTTTATTTAGAAAACAAAAACAGAAATAGCTATAATTTTTTATTAATTTTTTCCCCAGTTCTCCATTATTTTCAAATCTCCAAAGACTTTCAAATTCTTTAAGCCTTTAGCTACAGTTGTTTTAAAGAGGAGCCACGTGGCAAATAGCTCAACCCTATTATATGTACCATTTCCAATAGCTAGTTTAAGATTGAAAAATGATATTGATTGAGAAGCAAAACAACATTAGCCCCACAAACCTAGGTAACCCTGGTAGGCTCCATCACAAAATCCCAGACCTGATCATAGTTTATAAGAGATTATTTTTAAGTTCTGGAAAAAAATTCTATCAATGGATTCCAACTACTATCACATGCACTCTAGATTTTATGAGCTATTTGTGTATCCTTACCATTTTGTGGGTTGAAAAAGGTTGATTGCACCTGATTTCTTAGTTGGGATAGTAGTTGTCTTTTCTTAGTGGTTGGTGGTCGAACCAACGGGTCCCCTGCTAAACCCTTGAACTAACGTCTTCTCAGCTAAACCCCTGAACCAACGTCTTCTCATCTAAACCCCTAAACCAATGTCTTCTCAGCTACTGTCTCAGTGATTTTGCAATGTGATTGTAGTCGTCGGGCATTACTGGAAAAAAATCGTAATTAGGCTAAGCATTGTTGGAAAAAATGTGGTTAGGTAACTAGGTAAGAATTTTTGGAAAAAAGGCGGTAAGGTAATTACCACATATCCCTTGTTGGAATTTAAACAAAAGGGCGGTATTTAGGCTAAGCTAGGGGTCTCAAATTCCACAAGGTAACTTACATTTCACCAAATGAAATTTCAAATCAATACTTATTTGCATATGTATCCTTCGCTTCATAAAGCTTCCACAAGTAAAAGGTTCAGTTTAATGCTTACATCGAACACACCTATCCACACTTTTGATTCGATGAGTGTGTGACAAGTCTCCTTTTCTTAGTAGTTGTTTTCCATTTTGGGTCTAGACAATCCCCCTCCTCAGGTGATCTACCTGAGCGATGTAACACCCTTACATTAAATATGATCTCTATAAACACTTTTGTATAATTTGGCATCTCATCATAATTTTAGATTGCTTGCATGGAAACTCGGTGTGGTTAATCTAATAATATTATTACTAGTAAAAGTTCATTCATGTTCCGATAATGATATTGAGGCATGGATATATGTTACTATTAATTTTGCATCAATGGTTTAATCATGTATTAATGCTAAGTTAAAGAATAATGCTTTAAAATAATTAATGTCAACTGATTAATTATGAATTAGTAAATTTAATTAAAAATTACTAATTAGACTACAATGTTAATTGATTAATTACTTAATTTTTTTATGTTATATTTATCAACATACACGTAATAAAACATTTAAGTGACTCTTAAAAACCCAAGGAAGAGGCACACAGGTTAGAGTCTAAGCAAGTTAGCCATTAATGCATGGCGGTGTCATCTATGTTTCATTCTCTAAAAGGGTAACTTGTTGGGTAATGAAATTCAAGGGAGGGGTAAGAGTGCCCTCTCAATCACATTTGGAGGCAACCCCAAACAACATTAAATACAAGAGATGAGGAGAGCAGGGGGTCCAAAATTTTTGGTGTTGAAGAGAATTCTCAAGAAGTAAACCTATGCAAGAACATTACACGGGGGGAATTACACCAAAGAGTGGCTCCACCTTCATCAGTTCTCTTTTCCCATATATAAAAAAGCTTGAGCATGAACAACGAGTGATTGAACATACAAGTGCTTGCTTAGATTGATAAACCATGGTGCTTACTACTACTGATAAACCATTGTGCTTTTCTGTTGAAAAACACAACAAGAAATTCTTAATTTTATTTTCCCTTGATTAAATTGAGAAAATTCGAACTTGACATCAACCAAGGGGGGTCTGAAGGGCAGTATCTAATGCTCTTGTGCATATGTGGTTAACCAAAAAGGCCCGCTTTCATTTGCATTAAGTGTTCCTGATACAAAATCCATATTATAGTCGAGGTCCTAAAAATTAGATGAAGTCCAAGTACATTGAATGTATTGTCTATAAATAACCTTTCTAACAACTTGACACAAACATACAATAATGTCATTTATATTTCTGGTGTAAATCACTTGATGAATTGTGTTACAACTTTAATCACTAGAGAGGCCTTGTATTTTTGAGTGACCTATTCATTTCCAACTCCTTGTGTGAGAGATCACTACAAGATCCATCTGAACATGAAATGTGGATATTGTGGGTGGTTCAAATCGAGAATTGGAAAATTATCTAATTTTTCTATGTTTGGTATACATGGTAATAATGGCATTACCCACAAACACGTGATACCCTCATAACTAATACCTAGTTATCTAAAAATCAAATGTTTCCAATATGCTCAATTAGAGGTGAAGGATTCTCCTAGGAGGTCAATATGTTGGTTTGGGGTGTTATTTTCAGCCTCAAATACTTAGTGGTTAAGGGCTTCAAGGGTAAAGGGTTAAGTTCCAATGGATTTAGGGTCAGAGTATTTAGTGGTTAGAGTCAGAGGATTTAGTGGTTATCACCACTATTGGGGGTTCCCCTATCGATTGCTCTTGCTACCTTCCCTCTAGGTCCCCTAGCCCCTTATATGAAATTAGGTCCTAAGCCCCCTTCTCATTCTCTAATGCTAGGATTATAGATCATAGAAAACCATGCTTGCACCTCTAAATTATACCCATCCATGCAACCCTTGTGTCCCCTTGACCTGTTATTTCACATTCCCCAAGGCACAAATAAAATATTTGGATGTGTCTTGGATGAATTGTCACATTCCACTACCTTCATGCATGAATAGGAATTCCCATCATTTAAGAATTTTTTGGAGGGTTTTCATGGCATAGTCAATGGCCACATTTACAAAAAAAGAGCATTTTATAAGTATATGTTAGATGGATTAAGGACTATAGGGTTGTTGACAGGGAAAAAATTCCACCTTGCCAACAAGTAGGAATTAATCACTTGATCGTAGATCCCAACTAGACCTGCTCTCGTTTTGAATGGCCAATCCCAATGGGTTTTAAGGACTATTATAAGGGTCATGGGTTTCAATAAATATGTACAACCTACAATAATTATACAACCAAGCCTGCATAAACCATTTATGCTTCTTTCCAAATGTGCTTGTACCTTGGTCTAGCCTTAACAGCTCCCCAACAGTGCAAACAATCCAAAGGAACCCCAAAATTCCCTTTTAGAACATGTTTCTGAAGTTTTCACGAATTCTTGTTCAAGTGGGTCACTCAGGTCACAGACGCCCTCAGCACCCTGAACGCATTTCTGCACGTGGGTCACCGGGATCACGGTCTACACGCGGGTCACCGGGGTCACGGCCTGCACGCGTCTCCTGAACACATTCGGGTCATGTTCGACCCAGCCTGACCCTGATGAACGACCTTCACACCTTCAAACATTGTTTCGCATGACGTCCTGAACACGGACGCGCTGCACGAACCCGACTTGACCTAAACGCGCCTGCCCTGAACACTGTAATGCACGCATCCTGCGGAAGGAACCCGACTCGACCTTGCCTTGAACACTGTTCTACATGCGCCCTACGAAAGGAACCCGACTCCTGCGGGTGAACGATGAACGCGTTTTTACTCGACTCGACCCAGACTCTGTTTCCTTGCTGCGGCTTCGCCCCGACCTGAACGCGTTTGGGTAGGTACCCTCACACGGTGCGACACTGCACGCTAGACTGAACGAAGGAACAAGGGAGAAATTGACAAACGGGCCGCACAAACGTCATGCACAGGGCACCCGTGCGGTCAAAACTTAGCAAATTTGATACAGGTGCCCTCAACCGAAACGACCCGACCCGAACGCGTTTGGGCGAGCGCCCTCACACGACGTGACACCGCGCGCCTGACTGAACGAAGGCACAAGGGAGCAACCGGAAAATGGGCCACACAAATGTTCACAGGGCACCTGTGTGGTCACAACTTAGCAAATTTGATACAGACGCCCTCAACAAAAATGACCCAACTCGAATGCATTTGGGCGAGCGCCCTCACACAGCACGCCCGACTGAACGAAGGCACAAGGGACAAATGCCAGTTGTACCACATACAGTGCTACAAAGAGGATTTGGGAAGAGCCCTCATACCAAGAGGTTCTTGACAACATGGGAGCAGGCCTTGGAGTTAGCACGGATTCACCTGTATGATGCATCAGGGAGGATGAAGAAATGGGCAGACAAGGAGAGGAGGGATGCACACTTCGATGTTGGAGACATGGTTTATCTAAGGATCACCGAAGATTAGTTTCAACCACCTAAGGGGACTTCTAGGTCTTTGACGAGATGAAATGATGGGCCATTCCACATAGCGAAGAGAGTTGGTGAAGTTGCATATGAACTAGAAATTCCAGACCACATGCGTTCTAGGAATCCTGTCTTCCATATGAGCCAACTGAAGAAAATCAGACTTGATGTTGATCACCCTGAGCGAGCAGCACCACTGAGAGGTCCAGCCATGATCATTGACATACCAAACTTGATTTTGGAGAAGATCCTCGATCTTCGTATGATAGGTCTTGGGAGAAATGCCCGAAGGGAGTTTCTCATTCACTGGACAGACAAAATAGAGGAGGCGAGTTGGGAACCGGAGGATTCGCTGTGGAATTGGCAAAAGGAGATTGTAGAGTTTGATGAACAGTTGATGAGGTCTAGCCGATTGCCGAGGACAATAATGACTCAAGGTGGGGGAGTATGTTAGGCCCACGAGTCAGCATTCCTTGACTTGGGTGAGTCAGGTGCCCCACATGGCCGCATGCCAAGGCGATGAGCACGCCCACAGATGCCTTTGGGTTGTATTAGGCACCTTGTGATGTTATGGATGCCTTTGTTGCCTCATAACCGCAAGTGTGTGTGACGTTGTGGATGAGTGGCGGACGTATTGGCGAAGTGGCGGGAAAGCGAAAAAATGAAGCATCGTCACTTTGTAGCAGAGGGTTGTGACATTATAGGGCATGGGCTATCGTCGCATCATAGCCGACGTTCCAACACGGTTATGACGGGCAAAGGTAAAACGTGGGTCGGGCCGGCTTAGGTCCACCGAGATCCACCCGATGCCCACAACATTCGGCAGAGTCATGTATTAATAAACATGACGGAGAAATGGACAAAGCATCGGATCATCCAATCAGCAGCACAAGGCAACTTCAGCTTGCGAAGTGCAGCTGCAGGGATGAGCTCGCAAGTCGGGTAGGCACAAGTCTGAACGTAGCGGGTCACTCGGGTCAGCTCGGGTTGAGTGTTGCGAAGGTGCAGGGCGGGTCACGACAGTGTAGTGGCAAGGTACGACGGGTCAGTTCGGGTAGGTCGTGTGCAAACGTGTAGTGCGGGGTCACAACAATACATAGCGACGGAGTTGGGAAGGTCTGTGGTTGAGTCGTGTGACCGACCCACGACTGAGTTGCAGTCACTTCGCGTACTACAGGTGCGGCTATGTTATTGAACTCAACACGGGTTTGCAGCAGAGGTTGAATGTGTTTTGGCAGCACAGGCCGAGTCGTGTGACTCCCGGTAGCGTGCAGAAATTCGGTGAAGGGTTAAGTCGTGTAATTCGGATTTCTATGTAGAACAAGTGCTCGGATTGTATAAAAATAGCGAGTCAATTTTATACATTACATTTATAAAATTTTGTTTTATCTACATTGGTTATGTGCACATTTATATTGTTGAAGATGTTTTAAATTCCGCATAAAACATGCTATAATAAAGTGAACATTAACACTTGAAATTTTGGAAAGGCGTAGTTCGGAAAATGGCGAAAACGAAAGCTAGTCATTTAGCCATTATCGCATGGCCTGCCAACATGGAAACGAGGTATGGGGGCGTGACATAACCCGACCTAAACGCCTTTCCTTAGGTTCCCTCACACGACCCGACCCGACCCGAATGAATGTGTTTCCTTGGGTGCCATCACACGACTCGACCCGCACTAACACAGCCCACCTGAACGCGTTTCCTTGGGCGCCCCCACACGACCTGACCTGACCCAACCTGCCCGAACGTGTTTATTCAGGTGCCCTCACATGACACGACCCAACCTAACCCTCTCGAACGCATTTTCCTGGGCACCCTCACATGACACGACCTGACCCGAACCGACCTGCCTGAACACGTTTCCTTGGGCACCCTCACATGACACAACTCGACCTAACCCGCCCGAACAAGTTTCCTTAAGCACCCTCACATGGCATGATGTGACTCGACCCACCCAAATGCGTTTTCCTCGACGCCCTCACACGACACAACCCTACCTGACCTGACCCGCCCAAACGTGTTTCCTTGGGCGCCCTCACACGACACGACCTGACCCAACCTGTACGAATGTGTTTCCTCGGGTACCCTCACATAGCACAACCTGACCTGACCCGCCCGAACGCATTTTCCTAGGCGCCCTCATACAACATGACACGACCCGACATGACCCTCCCGAATATGTTTCCTTGGGCACCCTGACACGACACGACCCAACCCTCCCGAACACATTTTCCTAGGCGCCTTCACACGACACGACCTGACCCGCCTGAAAGCGTTTCCTTGGGCACCCTCACACGACACGACTCGCCCCGACCTGCCCGAACATATTTCCTTAGGCGGCCCGACCTGACCCGACCTGACCCCCCTGAACACATTTCCTTGGGCGCCCTCACACGACCCGGATGCATTCCTTGGGCACCCTCACATGACCCGACCCAACCCGAACCACCCGAACGCATTTCCTTGGGCACCCTCATAGTATGGCATGACTCAACCGGACCTGAACGCGTTTCCTTGGGCATATCACATGACCTGACCCACCCGAACGTCGAAGGCACGAGGGAGAAAATGGAAAACGAGTCGCATAAACATGCACAAGGCACATGGGGGGTCACAACTTAGCATTTTTTATACAACCTCCCTCACATGATACGAACCGAACGTGTTTCCTATGGCGCCCTCACACAACAGGACCCGACCCGCCCGAACGAAGGCACAAGGGAGAAAACAGAAAATGGATCGCACAAATGTGCAGAAGGCAGATAGTCAGCCACAACTTAACATTTTAGATACAGCCACCCTCAAATGACCCGACCCGACCCGACCTGCCTAAACGCGTTTCCCTGGCCGCCCCCAGACGACCCCACCCGACATACCCCAACCTGCCCGGATGCGTTTCCTTATAAGATTCCCTCACACGACCCAATCACATGACCCCCACGAATGTGTTTCCTTGCAGGGCACCCTCACATGGCGACTCGACTTGAACCTACACAGCCTGCCCGAACACGTTTCCTTGGGCGCCCTCACATGACCTGACTCGACCCGAGCCGCCCGAACACGTTTCCTCGGACACCCTCACATGGCATGGCACGACCCAACCCAACCAGACCCCCCCTAACACATTTCCTTGGGCTCCCTCATGCGATCCAACCTCACACAACTCGACCTGACCCGACCCGACTTGACACGACCCGACCTGACACGACCCGACCTGACCTGACACGACCTGACCTGACCTGACATGACCTGACCTGGCCCGACCGGACCTGAACCTCACACGGTTTCGTTGTTATTCTGAAGATTCCAACATTTGGACATGTTCATCGCAATTCTAATGCTGGAGCATTTCGTCGCTATTCTAATGTTTAGAGCGTGTTCGTCGCTATTCCGATGTTCACTCAGTTGTGTCGCAAGTCCGACGTTGGATTATTTCATCGCTATTCCAATGTTGGGAGAACGTTTGTCACTATTCCAACACTTCTAGAATTTCGTTGCAAGTCTGACACTGTTGTTCCTACGCTTTTTGGCGGGATTAAAAAAATTGAGAAAAAGTTGGGAACTTTCTGACAATACGTCAAAGCTTTTGGAACTAAAGTGTCAGAAAATTAAACATATGTACTACTGACATTATCCAAAATTTCGTCTGAGAATGGAGTTGGGAATGGATCATGCACACAAGCATCATTCAGTTTGTGCAGATCAACACAGATTCTAATTTCTTCCTTGGTCTTCTTATCTTGCACAACCATTGGACTTACCCAGTCATATTCTTCCACTGGCTCAATGATGCCTGCTGCCACCATTTTTTCCAACTCTTCTTTCACTTTTTGCTTATATCTGGGGTTCGGCCTGTATGGACGTTTTTTTACAGGGTGCACATCAGGCTTCAATTTGTTTTTCATCACTCCTAGGTCCCCAATGATTCCCTTCAATTTTGAAAACTTCGTAGGGAACATATCCTAATATTCTGTCAGCAACTCAACAACCTTGCCTATTGTATCATCATCCTAGTAGTCTCCAATATTTGCTAACTAAGGTTTTTCTTCAGTCCCAATATTTACCTGTCTTAATTTCAACAGCTTTGTCACATCCATCAAGGTAATTGAGGGCCCAACCACTGCGCGTTGCCCTTCAGATTCAGGAATCATGATATTCCTTGGATCCTCATCATTTTCTTCTACTGTCATGTTTTTTCAATTCACAATGGCATTCATCTACACGTCCCAAGATGGTGGCGCGCACTTAATCGTAGGCTTAGTGGAATTAAAGATTACTTCTCGAATATTATGCAGAGCCTGACCAATTATTTCAAACCCACTTTCAAAGCTAAAGGTAAGAATAAAATAGTCTATCTGCGTAGGCCATTCAATAGTGTCTCTACACAACTATGTTTCTAAGTACCATTCAGTTGGCACCTTTCCCAACGTGTGAATAAACATATGGACTCACTCAGGTCTTGGTTCTACACCCCATACTTGATTCCACTTGGCCAAATGTCTGTGTAGATCCTCTTTACCAGAATAGACATCCTCCATTTTAATTACTGGGCATTCAAACTGTAGCCTCGTTATGTGCACACATTCCTCCCAATTTTTGATATTCTCCTTATGTGTTTCCCACCATCTTGATAGAGTAGAGCACAAGCCAAGATCCATAGCATGGAATATATGTTCTTCAGGCACAGTCTTTTCCATTTTTATGATAAACATGTTTACATCATTTGAGCCATCATAGTGTGGTAAATCACGTACCTCAGATGCTATACAATGTAGAGTGTGGGTCACATGATTATAGCGCAGTGCAGACACTTTATGCATTCAGTTTTATCAATTCTATACTTCTTCATCAAAGTCTAAAAAGAAATAACTATCCTTCTCCCATTTAAGGTTCCCATCAGATGTTGGATTAATACAGTCCTCCTCACCCAAAGTTAGTTTATATATTTGATCGATCTCGTCCTCAGTGTGCACTGGTTCAGTATACCTTTGGCCTTCTGCGAGATCCAGAGGAATGATTACCCTAACTCCATTGCTCTCAAATTCCATCCTCCTCTTCAGATTGATAACACCATCCATATCAATGGCCCAATCCAATCCTAGTAGTGCAAGGTAAGGGTGAGTATCATCTACAGTTTGTATGACCTCAAAGTTTTCCAACACCTTGACACCTTCTATATTGACCACAACTCTTGACAACCTCCCTAGAGGAATGATCTTCTGCTGATTGGCCATGTGCAGTTAGATAGTAGACCATTCTAGCTTTGGCTTTCCCATGCACTGCCATGTTTGTTTAGGTGGAACATTGGCATCTGATCCCATATCCCAAATCACTTGGTCCATTTCATAAGCACCAATCTGCGCAGTCATATGCATCTCTCTACCTGTTCTCTTCTTGTTCTTGTAAATCTTGTTGACTTCTCGTTGTTCGACCATGGGCTGTTCTTTTTCTACACAATTATTTATCAATGCTTGTAAATTTTCAACAACCTTCTTGTTGAGAAAAAACTTTATGCATGCTTGTAAAAATGGCTTAATCTCTTCTTCTTCTCCTACTTCCTTCAATGTTTTACCACTTGTTGATGTACCTCCTTCTGCAAAGTCTTTCCTTGCTTCAATAAAGGCTTCTTTTGCGCATTCAAGATTAAATCCTTCTTGATTTTCAGGTTCTTTTCAGATCCATACATCAGTAGCAAATTTCTTTCCTTTATCTTCATTGGTAGCTACATCACTCCTGGTAACTACATTCACACAGGGATCTTCCTCACGCATTTATGCGCGAACCATCTGCATATTTTGCATTGGAGTGTTCTTTTCCTACATTTTAGCAATGAAGACAGAAAAATATTCTATAACATGATCAAATTGTCTACAGTACCTACAGGACTGTCGCACTGGATTCGGAAAATCGTGCGCATAATGACCAGCATCACCACAGTTATAGCAAATTACTTATCCTCTTCCTTGACCAGCTGATCCACCTCCTCGACCTCTTCCTCTGCCTTGGAATCCTCCGTGCCCAGAAGGGAATGCTGGTGATGTAGGTTCAACCTACATTCAGTATATCTCTACTTTATCCAATATCATATCATAGGTACGACAATTTTTCTCATCATGCCTTAATGATGAACAAAACTTGAAAAATAGTTGCTTCAAATCAGGCTGATATTTTCCAATCCTTGGGCAAGAATATGTGTCATGTAGTCTAGCAATTTGACAGATAGTACACCATACAGGATTCTTCAATGGACTAGGACCTCCAACATTCAGATAGTTGTTGAAAACAAGACACTGGTCTTTATTGTTCCCAAAATATTTTCATTTTATACACTATACCTCTGCACAAACCTCCTTGCCTTTGTCTTTGCACAGACTTTGAATTTCTAGATGCATTTATTCTAGCTGAATCTGAATCTGTTAAGTTCCCAACACAATAGGTGTTGGGGTAGCCTCCAATTTCATTGCAACTTCTACAGCCTCAGCTTCTATGGCAATATTTTGCTGACTTAATGGATGGTGCAAATACGGGAGCAACATAGCAATGAACCATTATTTATGTTGAGTCTCATCAATCACAAATCCACCATCTTTGATGCTGCACTTCGACCTTTGATAAACCTCCCATATAGATTCATTAGTTGCTTGATGAATATCATTCATCTATGTCACCAGCTGTGCGTATGACTTAGGTTTCTTAAACTTCTATTTTATGGCTGCTTTAATTTCTTCCAGGGTAGCATTAGGGTATTCTTGCACATACCTAATGTACTAATCTAGTGCGCGATCTTGAAATGCAGTAGCCAGTTACACTTTTCTAATATCAATGTTATTTACTTGTTGAGCCTACCATACAGACTCAGTCACAAGCCAGAAGTTATCAGTGTCCTCATTTCCAATGCCTATGAAATTAGGTAACTTCATAGATACAACCATATCTACTTCAGGGGGAGGTGGAGGTGGAGGTGGCAATGGACTATGCAGTGGGGTAGGTGATCTGTGATGTGGTCTTAGAAGTGGAGTGGATGGAGTGGGAAACATATTCAAGGGTTTCTGATATGACGAGCTTTCTTCTTCAGAGTCACTTGAGCTAGCAATTTCTGGTTTAGGTTCACTATCAGATCTAGGCTTCAGAGGGCTATAAATTACTTTTTCATAATATTCACGGTAAATTCTTCCAATGCACGTACTTGAACCTCTTTGATGCATTCAAGTAATATGTTCGCATAGACAACCCCATTCACACAATAGCATTTTCAGTAACAATTTTAATGAGAGCAGGAACTTACCTCTAGGACCTTTGAAAAACCTTCTTTCAGCTTCAGAATATGACAAAAATTGGTCAATAACAAATTCAGTCACGAATCCTACCAAGAGGCAATCGATATAGTGATCTACTGCGTGAGTGATCTTATTATCAAACTTCTCCACTTGCTGGATCAGTTGAGGAGTCCACTCAGTGACTATGTCATCTTTTATACAATGATGGAATTTAGCTAAGCACGACAATCACTCCTGTAGTTTGTGCGCAAAGGAACAAAAGAAAATTTTGTGCACTTTTATATAAATATACTTTTGTACCCATTGTTCGTCACATAATTTAGTGCTTCTATTCTCTTGCAGCGCAAATTCAAGGATCTTTCTATCCATCCAATCTTGTAATTCATTGCGCGACGAATGCCACAACATCAAATTTCCCTCAAAATGATGATCTCGGTCCCCACAATAGAACCATTTGTTGGCTTGAGGGGTCCTGACCCATGTTCAAATTATATGGATAAACCAACAAACCCTCCAATTACTGGCCCTTTTGGCAGTGATCTGCTTGCACAAACCAAAGTGTCAGCTGAAGTAGTGTGGGGGGGTGTTGGAACCAGGTTTCCGCACCATGAAAGATAATTTAATGAAGTGGTCCTCGACAAAACCCATAGTGAACTTATACATATGCGTGCAACAATTTCTAACATAATTACGGAGAATGCACAATTATCAACAAAATAACACAGAAATATTGATCGCTTCAGTGCAGATAAACATAAGAGAATAGGACAAAATCCGATCCAAAACTTAACCAATGTAAACACTTAACAAATATATCATCAATAATCATGCATAATTAGACCATATAACTTTGCGCAATCATTAATAAGTAAACAAACAATGTGATCTCATCAGAGCATAAATAGTAAGAAATATAGACGCATAACACAGAGAACTTCGCCAAAACTATTCTTTATATTATCTTCCAGATCTGTCAATACATCAATTGTCTTTCCAAAACCCTTACAAAATACTTATAAACCCTTCCGCGCACACAGCCAGCATTGTCTGCACACAACCAGGACTAGGTCTCCGCACACACAGCTAAGAAGAGCCTTTTAACCCAACCCAAAACCCTTACAAACGCATAAACTATTACAACATCAATATCTCATCAACTTAGACCTCACTACTTAGCCTAGACATACTCTATCTATTTATAATATGCCTAGTGCGTAGATACTATGGTCTCAAGCCATGGTTTGAGGCCCATGGTTTACATTTAAGCCTAATTATATCCAAAATAGGGGCCAAAAGCCCCTTGACTTCATTTACATGGCGCACACATACAAACTCATACAAAAAGTGTCTTTGGAATTTGTGCCTCAGGGGACCCCGCTCCAACACCCATATTCAGATCAAGTTGGTATCAGAGCACAATTTAGCTCATTTTAGTCCTGAGATGGTTTTCCAAGGTTAGCTAGAGAATTAACTATTGGTTTTTCATTTGTGCAAGGATAATTTAAGTATGTACAAGTTTATGTGTGTGAAGAGAAGGTTAACATTGAGGACTCAGCTCTCAAATCACATCAAAGAATTTTTTTATGCATTACAATTGTGATGGCAGCTTCATCAAGTATTGTTTCTAATCCATCTTCCTTAGCAAAACTATTTGATAAAAATATGTTGCAGAAGCTCTACATCATGAATGATATGGTGCAAGAGATGTATGAAGATAAGAGGGAGAGCATTACACTTCAAGAGCAGTTGATTGCCATGAAGGAGGAGAATCAAGAGCTTTTTGAAAAGATGCACGAGATGGAGACTCGGCTCCATATTGCAAATGAAGCCCTAGCAAAGATGCATGATATGGAGACTTAGCTCCATCATGCCAAGGAAGCCTTCACCATGAATGTGCATGAAAAATAGGTATGCAAATCAAGTTTATCTTCTACTTCTTCTAAAGATGAATGTGTAGGTGTTTTTTAAAGACACACTAGAGGAATAAGGTCCAGATTATTGATGAAGATGGGATATGAAGATAAAGGAATGGGAAAACATGCACAAGGCATAGTTGAGTTAATCATTGTTGAGGAAAAGCCTAGGTATTTGGGTCTTGGTTATGGAAAACATGATGGAGAATGATCCAAAGCTAAGGAGGCACATGAAGGTGTTCCAAGAAGAACTTTCATTACATATTCATTACCTCAAGCTTGTGAAGTTTGTGTTCATGAGGAATGCAAAATTTTTACCCCCACTTTGCAAGAATATGCTCATAAGCATGCAACTTATGGAAATGGAAAACAAGAGGATGTTGAAAGCTCTAAAGCCATAGAATAAATTGTTGGTATTCTGAAGAGAGCCACTACCTCATCAAATTCACCTCTTCAATAAGGTGACAAAGGTGAATGTACAAGGTATAAATCTGCCTTTAATAAAGTTGCTTTTGATTATGATAAACATGGCAAATTCTCACATAAGATTTGAAAAAATTTTACATGTTCCTTTTGTGGTTTGAATAACTATATTGTTTCAAGATGTTGGAAAAATATAACCATACACAGAAAACTTTCAAAACAAAGGAGGCAGAAAGACAAAGGTCCATTGGACAAGGAAAACCATGTTGAAAAGAAGATGCAATTGTTTTGCACTCATTTCCATGAGCAGGGTCATATTGTAGACAAGTGTTGGACTTTGTATCCAACAAGTCATCCACAACATTTGAAGAAGGTGGAAAGAGATCTTGACAAGAATGGAAATGAGGGTTCCATTATTGATGTGGGCCGGGATGATTCACATGATGAAGTGCAACTGAAATAAGCGACATTGAAGTGGTTTGAAAAGGGATGGTTAGATTTCTTAACCAATTAAGACCTTGCATTTATTTTGATAAATAATGCAAATCTTGCCTTATTTGATGCATTTATTTTCCAATTGAATGCATTTCTTTTCTCTTGAAAGTATGTTGCATATTGCACGAAGCAAGATGTTGGAAAATTAGAGTTATGTTGACTCACTTATATGCAGCAAATATGGTAATTTGAACATGCATGAGTGATCACCTTTTGTCGGTTTATTTATTTGTTTATCATGTATGTTTTGTCAACTTGAGAGTGTTGATCATTTGCACATGTATGAGTGTCGAATTGTGTTGGTCGATTGTGTTTTACATGTATGTCATATCAACTTGGAAGAGTCGATTTAGTCTCCAAATATTAAAGGGAGATATTGAAGGATTGTTTCATGAGATTTGAATTCTTTTTGTTTTGGGGAAAGAATCGTCAAGTTATTGAAAAAAGAATGTACAATCGATTTTGTTTGACTTGGGAGTCAGTTGTTTGAATAGGCATGTTTTGTCAACTTGTATTTGGTCGATGGTTTGTACACCGAGAGGTAAGAGTACATGGCGATGTTCACATGATGTGACATTTTTTTCTTTGAAGGAGCAAAAGGATATGTCAGCAAGTTGTGTTTCTTGCATGATGTGTTTTTTAGAATGATGGTTGTGTTTGTGACAAGATGTCACAGGATTTTGGAAGGTCCACTCTCGAGTGAGAGGCTCATGATTAGCCTTCATTCTCAAATCATGGCATGAGTAGAATGTCAATACTAGAGGATGATGAAATAAAAAAGCGGAAAGTGGACAAGATGCCAAAAACATTGCAGCCAAACTAACAACCATTGTAGACCATTTGATGTATTGACGCCAAGAAGTGAAAGAGATGGCGAATGCATTCTTCTAGATGTGGAATTTGGAACCGTGGAGGTAAAAAAGAATGGTCATTTCTTTTATTGTTATTATTGACATTGGAACTCATTGTTGTAGTTCACTCAGATGGTATTAACTTGGAAAAGTGGTTGCCAAGGAGAAGTTTGCATCGAATGCATGTTTTTGAAAGGAGGAACATGATTCTCAATGGGAATGCCATCATTCAGTTTTCCAAGCACCGAGATATCTCTTTGGTAAAACAAAGTGTTTAATCAGTCGACAAGTAGCCAACAATATTTGTTGGATTGGGTCAACAACAAAAGGACATTGGTTGAAGTGTCAAGCCATTTGCAAGGCAAGGCCTGTAAGTGAACCCAAATGGTTGTCATGGAGATTGTTCCAAGTAAAATCAAGTTGATAGAACTTGGGAAAGAGAATATTATTATTCTCTCATTAGATAACCAGCTTTTGTGGGTCCAAAATCCTGTCAGTGGGAAGGAGTGATCGGAATTTGGATTGGGGGCAAAAATTTGCTAAAAATTTGAAGTGCTTAGAATCTCACCAAACTAGAACTTCTAGATAGGTCCCATCGCCAGGAATCCGACGCACCTCGTTTCAATCAAAATGGAGTTCGTATGAGGAAGATAGAGCCTGTTATTCGTTTTTCTAAACAGCTAAAAAATTTGCAGAAAAGGACAGAAAGGTGACATGGTAGCCTAGTCAGCAAAAATGAATATTTTGGGAATATTTCTTCATTTCGCCCAATAACACTATGCCAAGTGTCAATTTCTAGTTAGTGGTTGAGCAAGTGATTTTTTGTGTTTTCATTGGATTTGGGAGAGAACCAATGGCATGAGGACATGTGCCTAGCTCGGAGGCCGCCACGTGCCCCCTTCCAAGGTCCAAATTTTACTATGGTCAAGTCCGAAAATTTTTAAATTCCAAGGTCGAAATTCATTAATATATGGTGCAAATTTTTTATGTATTTGCGGAAGGGCGAAGGTCGGGGTCAAACCTGCGACCTCCCCCACACAAATCACATGCCTTACCACCAAGTCGCGCTAAGTGTTCTTAAGAAAAAATGTGCGTGGTATATATTTGAATTCAAATAGTTTGACCGACAGGGGTAAGGAGGGGGCTAGACGCCTCACCATATGATCACATACGAAGACCGCGACGAAGAATATTTGTAATGGCACGAAATTAACCATTAAACATGGTTCAATTAACCATAACCCAAAGTTTAACACACTAATCCCATTCCTAATTGCAGATTTGTGTAAATGTGCTTAGAGCGCTAAACTACAGTTAAGCCACACTCATAGAAAATTTTAGGGGCGAATTTTAGCCCAAGGGAGAAATTTAAGGGGTTTTATATTTTAGAAGGGCGAATTTTTTATATTACATCCATTTTCTATAGTTAGCCAAATAATTATTTAAAAAATAATTGAATATTATATTTTAGCCATAAAAAATAAGGCGGAAAAAACCCTATTCGCCTGGTTCAGAGGTTGGATTAGATTCACTCGCCCAGATTTTGTGGTTTGGAGGTTGGATGAGGTTTCATTCGCCCGATTTCCTAGTTTGGAGGTTTAATTTGATTACAATTGCCCTGATTTCCTGGTTATAGGTCATATTTGGTTGCAATCGCCCCCTTTACCATTCCGGGAAATCAAGGCCTGAGTCGGTGCTCTGCTAAGTTCTCGCTGTAAAACCAGAGAAAGACAGACCGAGGAAAATATTGGGTTTGTATGTAAACAAGCCGAGGTATGTACGTTTTGCTCTGTTTCATTGAAATTGATATGAAAATGCAACCTTTCGATACATAGCAAGGCCAGGGTAATAGTGCTTATGTCTTTTTTGGGTTAACAACTTGCAATTTTTTCTCTAGAATGTCATCCGGGCTTTGTGATCATTTAAAACAATCATATTGGACATAAATTTTTGGAGAAACCTGCAAGTTTTATTTTGGTTGGCCATTTTTTTCCCTTTCTAGAATCTCGTGGATTTTGTGATCACTGGAAAAAATTGCATATTGCGAAGCAAAATTATGCCATGAACCTGGATTTCCTCACCAATTTTCTGCATCAATCAACACGGTAGGTTTGTGAAATTGCAGTGAAGTTAAACTAGAAACCCTAAGCATGGTATTCCTTGAGAAAAGAGAGGAGAAATGGTTTGTTCTCTGAATGGAATTTATGAAAAAGTGTCATATTTTCAAGCCATTACTTGTTTCAATGATCGGGCATTAAGTATGCAGATCCTAGAAGCTCATCATTGAGAATTGGATTTTGCCATTTCTGCAATTACAGATGACGGAAATTCCTCATCTGCTAACTTGGCATCTGGTTCTGCAAATAATCCTTCGGTTGTGAATTTTACCTCAGGATCATGGGAAGGAATAGAGGGATCTAATGTGGGTGACAATCAAGTGGTGGCCCATCGTGGTACTCCAAGAATTTCATGGAGGATTGTGACTTTTCCATTTTCTATTTTCAGAGGTAGCTTTGGTCTTCTTTTTGGTGCTATTGGTTTGGGAATGTGAGTGGCAGGAGGCGTTATTTCGCATTCTCTCAATGCGATCAGATGGGGATCCAGAGAATTGTGCCCAGGCCAAGGTGAAGAGAGTGCCCCTCTTACTTCTATGTCTGTTAGGCAGCAGAAGCTCTGGATTTTATTAATTTGTTTGAGAGGGAATATGGTAATTTCCATCCTGCATTCCAGACAGTTGGTTTTATGGAGGCTTTGAAGACCTCTAGCGAAGAGTTCAAGTTATTGTTCATTTACTCGCATTCTTCGAAACATCCGAACATGCCGGAACATGAACATGCGAACATTCTGTCAAGATACTCTGTGCTCTGAGGTGGTCGTGGAATATATCAACCAAAATTTGGTTTCATGTTGAGGTAATGTCAGGGCCAATGACGACTTTAAGACGAGTAAGAGTCTAAAAGCATCGACTTTTCCTTTGTGTTGTTGTCATGCCTGAGACCAACCAACGGACTGCCCTTCTACAACAGGTTCTTTCCTTTTTGTGTTGTTGTCATGTCTGCGACCAACCATCTGAATGCCCTTCTACAAGAGGTTCTTTCTAACTCTTTCATACACTATTTTTTTTGTTTTCTAGTTCTCCTAAATGAGATTTTAAATAGATGAGAGGAATCTTTTCACGTTTTGAAAGAAAAAGTTGTTACTGGTTTATTTAGGAAGTGATTGTCTCCTTCAAAATTCCTTTGTATTTTAGGTCCCAATCTCATGTATCTCAGTGAAGTGTGGAGCTGAGACGCATCACCAAGTTTTAATTCATGCCTGTAGGTTAGCAAAAGAGCCACATTTTCATCATTCAAACTGAAGTTGTTCTTGTTCATTTTTTCTACAGATATGTTAATTTTTTTTCCATGGAGTTTGTTCAGATGGGGAGACTAGCTATTCCTTGATTCAAGAGCTAGTAGTTTTCTATGCTTCTTTATATTTTCCATACTTTCCCTATTTTCATAACATCTTATATGTTCCCTAGAAGAACCTTTTTTCTAAGAAAGCGTGACAAATTTATGGATTTTTTGTGAGACTATAACACAAAGAAAATATTTGACACCTTATTTCTCCCAAACCTAGCGCCCATGTATAATTCATGGATGACATTTAGTTGGATATAAGGTGGTGAGTTTTTTTTGTTTTGTTTTTTTTTTTAATTATTTGAAATTTTGTGGCGTAACTTTTCTATTGTATTCAAGATAACCAAATCCCAAATTACAACTAAGAAAATATGTAGAACTGTACTAGGTAAACCTTAAATTGCATATCCATACAAACTGGTCAATAAAGAACACAACATAAACACAGTTTTTCCATGGAATTTCGTATATTTATATGCTACATGACACTGTACAAGCCATAGTTGATGCTTTCATCTGTCTTTATGCCTCAATTTGGTGAAATGATGAGCTATTGTATTTATGCAATTTCCTTCAAGGAAATTCTGTGCAGATTTATCAGTTGATTATGATCCACGTGATACTGACTATATGTCTTTCACTAATCATGTCATCATTAGACATCCATACTAGTTACAAGGATTCGATCCTAATGGTAGAACTTCATCAGTATGTTCAGCCATCATGAAACCACATATTTATGAGACCATATATAATATCTAATGAAATTTTTATAGACTACATTCAAGGGATTCAATGAAGAAGATATCCAAAATCAACGTTACATTTGGGGTTTTTTATTTTTTATTTTTAACTTGTGAAAACTTGATTACTAATATATACTTTCATATTTCTTGATTAATTGGGTGATTTGGGTGGGCAAATATTGCGAGTTAAAATGCATACTGTAAGCTTAGGTTTTAATGACAAAGGGGATACAAAGGTTGGCTTGTTCAGGTGAAAGATTGCAAGATGGGGTTGTGGTGTAGGTAGTAGCTACAAGGATAGGTTGCGGTAAATATGCCGGCACATAGATATATAATTTTGTTTGCTGGAAACATTGATTATTATAGATTTTGATTGTGTGTAAATTATATATATTGAGATAAGGTTAGTATGGTTTCTTTAAGGTCCAACATTTTGGTTCCATTGTTGTGAAGATGGAACATTTATGTTGCTATCTGGACAATGATTGAAAGCAGTCTGAATTGCAAATGGAGGGACTATCTTGTTGGAAAAATTAATTAAAATAACTTGGGAGTACAAATGGTGAATACCATGGAAAATCAACAACCACCTACTGTTCACTGATGTAACAAGGTTTGGTCTTCATAAATTGTACTTGAGTCAATACTTATTATACTTGTCAATATTTATTTTAGATATCTACTACCGACACTAGCTACATTCTTCAACACCAATAACCTAGCCAAGAAGGCCTACAACAAACTTATACTTAAGGAAAAAATATGGTGACAAGAAGCAAACACTTGGACAAGACCATATTCCAAAAAGAGTTGTGGAATAGTACAAGAAAAAACAAGTCCTTACTCAACAACTCCACACATACCTACTAGATAGATGAAACCTAATTAACAACGCTCCTCTTGTCATTTTATTTGCAAGAATATGATGAGACTTTTTCTGCAAAATGATATATGGTCAACTTTGAATGTTTATGAATGCTTACTTGTAGTAAGTATATATATATTCAAATCCCACTATTATTTTTAATTTGTAGGTAAATTGAGACTTCAATAATTGAACATGAATACTCACATATGTGTAATTAATGATGTATGCAAGTACAATAATCACAACAAAATTTGAATTCAATGATTTGCTTAATGCATTTGATCCTACCAAGATGTTGAACATGAAATCAATGACTAGATTAGTGCATCTGATTCTACAATGAAGTTATTCAACTCAACATAGGCCAACACTTCTTGAAGATATGAGTTATGTTGTTTTCTTCTTTTAAGGCTTCACTAAAACCCTTATAATGTTGGCATTTTCCTTCAAAACTCCCTAACAGAGATTGCAAATTTTTCCAAGCCAAGGATCTAATTAATGGCTACAATGCCTGAATCAAGTTATTGTCCTTAAGCTATTAGTTTAACCTTTAAATTCAGAGATACACATTTAGAAAGGAGGCCAAATTAATAGTCTTCCATCAAGAGAGTCACTATCAACACCCTAATTTCAATGATTCACTGTATAGTAAGGTTTCATACCCAGAATTTAATTCAACCTTGACAGTCATATATATATATACATAACTTACGGTTGTTCACAAATATTACTTAGCACTATAAATATTGTTTATAAATCAGTGATCGCAATAGATCCAGTGCAACACATAAATGGAACAGAGGTGAATATCTTAGTGTCTTTGACAAGAAGGCCTAAACACTACACTACAACTTTAGATTTTAAACACCTAATATATCTTGATTTTAACGCTTTGGATAGGGTCAAGTGTATCATACCTGAACTTCGCTTCTTTTATAGGCATTCTTGATCATTGTTTCACAGACTTGTAGACTTCGCTGCCTTCAAATGTGCACAAAAGGCAAGGACTATAGGCTGCAAGAGATAAAAGATGATGGTGCATTTCTAAACCAATGAGAAGCCTCGTTGTCCTTAGTTGTCTTATCCTCAGGAGTTTGAGTATTTCAAAGCTAACATAAGTTGGATTGTAGTGATATTTTAGTGAAAAATGATGGAAAGTATGATTGGGTTTGAATGTAAACTGATCAATTTGGTAGTTTTTGGAATCATCATTGAATGCATTGTAAATAAAAATAAAAATATCAACACCAATAAATGAAACTATAATTTTTGTCTCAATTTTTCAAAATAAGTTGGATGCACAACTGTCAATATTAGAACCTAAGATCTAGTTAGAGAAAGGCATTTTCTTAGTTAAATATTTTTGCATCAGAGTGATATATCCCCTTTGGAATCAAATAGAAATAACAGTTGTGGGATCTTAAGTGATTTCACTATGACCACATTCAGGGTTTGTGGAACAAGTAAGAATGAACATCATGATATGTTAGAAGACATCAAAACTGCAAATAGTAGACAGAGTGAATCTCCTTCTGATGTCAACACTACTGATTCTGGAATTCCATGAAAGTGGGGCATTGTCACATTATTCTGATTATAGTTCCACAAGTATGAATGCAATTATGGTTGCAGATTAGTTGTTGTTGGATTTTGAAACAGGTTACATGAATCTCATCTTTTGACACTTACATAACAAAGTCCTTCCAAAATTCACTTGAGAACACAAACACAAATCTGTTAAATAGTTCTAGGAGATATTTTCGAACAAACAATATTTCTCTGCTATTCATCAATTGCAAGATATGTCGGGCCTTCAGCATTTTCAGAGCGATTAACTTGGCAAGATACAGGGATTAGGGGACTTTTGAGATTTTCTCATTGATGCACGTTGGAAGAAGCTTCCTCAATGATATTATGGATCTCTTATTTGACAATACCTAGAATGTTCACATGTGATTTTGTGGATCTCATATTTGATGATGCATAATGATAGAATGCTGGCATGTGATTTTATACTACACAGGACCTGGTTCTCAGAACATTTTTACATTTACCTACAAATTGTATACAAGCTAAATATATTACATTCTCTTGGAATTCAAAGCTAAATATATATTGCATTCTCATGGAATTCAAGAATGTTCCATCAATGGATATTTGAGCTAAGACACACTCTTCATCTCAACCCAATATGGAAGAGAAGTTGTAATGTCTAGTTCTATGTAAAACAAAATAACAAAATAATAAAAAATAAAATACATATTGACCCATGGTATTGATGTATGGCATACAAGTGGAATATAGCTTATTTAAAGGGGACAAGACCAGTCTACATCCATCTTAATTGAAGATTTACCAACTGTGGTGAGGGATAAAATCTCTTCTCACTCTAAAAGAGGTTTTCACCTCAAGAGATTTGATCCCTCTCCGCAATTAGTAGATCTGGAATTAAGATAGATCTAGGCTACTATAGCTACAGGAAAATATTGACATATTTTGGAATGCATAATGGCTTAGTTTATTTAGCATTGAGAGAAGTGTGGCAGGGATGGAGTTTGGAAGCTAGAAATGAAGGGACTGATGGTCTGGTCAGTGTTCCATTTCTGATATTGCTTAACATTCAGCAGATCAGAGATTTTTCAAGGCATCTTGGTTTTTGATAACTAAATGTGCATTGATGCCACAGTATGCACGTTACTCAGCTGGATTTGTAAGTGCATCACCGAAAGGCATTTTGAGTCGTGGGTAATTAGTTAAATTCTTTATGACTTTAATATACCTAGAATTGTAGGGTAGTTTTCAAGCCAGGGCATAACTACAGGATGAGCGTATTACTGCATATGTATTTTTTATGTTGGTGAGTCCATTTCAGACCATCGAAAGTCTCTGCAAGATATTTCCTAATTTGGTATCATGGGATTCCATGGAACTAGGTAGCCTTGGTTGGTTTAGTGTCGTGGTTTATCGTGATGATGGTTTTCCATGGAACTAGGTCACTTTGGTTTGGTTGGTTATGTCACAAGGGCCATGTGCCATGTGAGCTATGGTTGTTGATGGATGGACTAAACACTAGGGATTGAAGCATTTCCAGAATTGAAGGTTCACTGTAATCTGGTCGGCTCTCCAAAAATAACTTTTTATATAAACTAATATTGGATGTTGGATTATTTTTCTCACTTTAGTCCTTATGCTGCAATAACATTGTGAATAATTTATCTCCCTCAAAATAATCTGGCATGTTCAAAGCGAATATTTCTGAGAGAATGTGCATGAGACATATCCAAGGCACTTTCGAGGAAATTTCCATGAAAAATATTGTGATGGTTTCTTTGAAATGTATTTTACAAACGCTCGATTAAAATTTGATTTACTTTACCTTGTAATATCTTCTTTCGACTAGGAATCCATAGAATAAGTAGGTTTAAGAATATTAACAATTACTTTTTTCAATGAACAAATTTCCAACCAGCAATATTGTAGTTGTAACTGATAAGAAAAGTGTTGATGTTGTACATATGTGTTGTGTTAGGCAGATTCAGAGACTACGCACAGATGGTACGGTTTTCTAAAGCAATCACAATGATTGTTCCCTGAATTTACAAGCGAATTAAAAAGATTAACTGGGGAATTTCTAGTACTTCAGATTACCATAACACTCTATCATGGATTTGGGGAAAACAAAATTAATTAAAACAGTAACCGATTTCTCCTTTTGGTTGTTCATGTTCTGGAATATTCTTAACCCACTGGCTTTTTTTTCTAAATATTCCATTTAACTAATTTAAATTTATGTCCTTGAATTCGATTCCAAATAAGGGTTTCCTCTACCTTCTGCTGCTTTCTCTGTTGGTTCCTCTAGGGAAGATACCTCCACTTATTCCGGTGACTCCTTATAAACTATGTCGACTGAAGCTTGAATAAGGAAAATGAACATGTATCGATGAAATTAGTACAATTTTCCTTTTTATGCAGCCTCGCATCAGTTAGCTTTTGTAGTCAGCCAAGGGGCGGATTTGAATAAATATGATTTATGTTTACCCTGAAATAGATAGGTATTAATTCGTATTTATCTGAAACGACCAATAACAATAGTCATGATTCTGTTTAACCGAAACCAATAATAGGAATAGGTATGATTCTGTTGACCGGAAAGCTTATATTGAATTTTTTTGTTACTGAATTGTTTTTAATGATTTTTTGGAGTTCAACGGAAACCTTATATTGAATTTTTATGTTAATGAAAATGGAGTTGTTTTTAATGATTTACCTTATATTGAATTTTTATGTTAATGAAAATGGAGTTGTTTTTAATGTTTTTTTTGAAGTTTTTGATTTTTTTGGCATGGAGTTGGAAAAAATTGATGCAAAATCTTGATTTTAAATTTTGATTGCATATATAGATTTACCATTTTAAAATACATTTAAAGCACTTGGATTGTGCAGATTTTATCTATCAAACTTTTGATTTCAATGAATTCCCAAATTTTAAGCAAATTACTTTTTAAAAAATAACATTAAAAACAACTGGATGGAAAATTATGCATGGTGAACCCTGAGCAAATGATGGTTTATTTAACCAATCAGAAGGAAGTCATTGTTTTTTGGAACTTCAATTTACCCAAATTTACCGAATAGACATGAATATTGGATATGTATTTTGGTGGGGTTGGATTTAGGAGGTTGGTTCCGTCACTTCCACATAATATGAATTTACAAACCTCATTCACTTATCATGTGTGTGACTTTTATCTAAAGTCGCAGCAAGGGGGCTTTATCATGTGACTGTTTTGGATAATTAGGAATTCATTATTTTTTTGGAGTTAGGGTCATAGTGATTCTTTAGGCCTCTAGAAGATATTTTAACTCGTCTAACTCGGGGAAAATGTTGGTAGGATGGCCAAATTCATTGCAAAGTGCACAAGGTGGAGATTCCTTAGGGACTCTCGGAGTGTCCACCTTCTTCACTTTTCTCTTTCCCTTTTTGGTGGGGTCTGTTGGTGTAGCTATGGGTTTTTTTTTAGTTATGATGGCCTCTGTAGAGGTGACAAGGATGATACCTATAGAGGTAAAACCCAAGTTTCCTAACATGGCCGGTGGGGCCAAATACTAGACTGGCATCATGAGAGCCATGTTTGGTAATGTAAGTGTTGCCATGACGTGGTGCAATATATAACTAGTCAGGGGATGCAAGAAGGGGGTTATGGATATGCCAACTGGAAGAAAATATTAATCAATGGTGAAAATATCTGTGGTATCAGTCTCTAGTTCCTGGCTCGGTTTGGTGTTTGATGAACTCATCATGCAAATTTTAACCATTAACTGATACTTAACCAAATAAGGTGAAACTGAGAACCTTCGACTATAGAGTATCTACAAACCGTCGATGTTGAATCATTCAAGATGAACTTTTCATAAGTTAATTCTGAGTGAAAACAAGACTATTACAAACCAAATGTACCTGTGGCAAGACTTAAATTAGATGTCAGCTCCATTATACTTTAGTACATAATAGTTTTTGAAGAAATTTCTTGTTTACATCAACATAATTGGCAAGGGATGGCATGGCTAGTAGGTTATAATCAATGAACATGGAAAATACACCACTGTGATTTGTAGTCTGCAATGAACATATTCTTGAAGATGTTTTTGAAGATTGTCTTTGTTCTAGTTTGAAGGACAAACTGTACTTTTTAATAGAACTGGTAGGCATCTTGTTGGTAAAAATTACAAATCGCATACCAAAGTAGCCTAGGACTTGTTGGTTTATTTACCAAAGTAGCCTAGGAATTGTACATTGGAAGGAAAAAGCCCCAAGTGGGCCTTGGGTGTAGTCTTCTCTCTCAAGTTGGAAAAATATATATTTTTCTTTAATTTATACCTATCAACTTCATCTTTATAAATCCATTACTATCAATATCTAAAATGCTCATTGTTTCCTAGAAATAAATATGAACCAACCATTTCATTTTCCAACTTTTCCTAACCTAGCAATAATCCATTGAGTCCTTGGATACATCCAAGATATTTTTGTGGCTGCAAAAATCTCATAAGTACTTTTTCATCTCCTAAGCACTTATTCATTAACATTTTAGTTATTTATTCCTTCCATTTTAATAAAAAAATTAGCAAAATTGTTTATTTATATTTTTTTGACTTTTAACTTGAAATTTTAATTTGATTTATCTGGTATATATTGTTGAGCTTTTTATTCATATTTCGATCATCAATGCATAAATGCATATTTTATCGGTGATTTTAATTTTTTATTATGTTGGTAACAAAATGAGAATAAAAAAAGAACAACAGAAACAATTGCCACTGCTTAGCAGACATTACTATAGAAAAATTTAGTGGCTAATATTTTCCATGGGGATATTTCTACGAAATTTCCCAAAAAATATTCACAAATCAATTAATATTTTCCTTTTTGGAAAAAAAATAGCATTTTAATTTCTAAAAGCTAAAGAAAAAAACTTCTTCTCATGCATTATGCATGATATATATATATATTCTTGCGAATCCAAAATTTCCATTGTCTTTAAGTATGCTGCCATATATAAAAAAACTATAGTTTTTGTTAGAACTATAGTTGTACTAATAAAAAAAACAAACTCAGCTATTATGCCCCATATTACAGTCTTCCCTCAATTTTCCCTAGTTTATATAATAATTAAATATACCTCCTAGTGTCGTGATGAATACCCTCTTGAATTTACACAAGAAGTAATTCCCTAGGTGGTAGGAGAAGTCCTTTAGAAAGTGCATCCACATGCTCATTCAATTCCCTGTAGACATGGAAATTTTGTAAAGAATAGAAGTGACCCGTTATGTCCTTAAGGTTAGTAGCCAATGCAACTAAGGTTCTCTAGTCATACATTACTTGCATACTTGGGCATTAGTTTTGTTGAAACCGTGTGTAGGAAACCTACAGGCTTGCAAATACTCTACAACTTTCTATAAATTGAAATGACTGTATTATTCCAGGGTTACATGCTGAAGCATTATTCATGAGGTTTTCCTTGCCTCAAACTGATATGCATTGTAGGTCTATTGACCTGACACAAAGTATCGCGTGGGTAGTGATGAAAGCTTGAAATAAATGAAGTCTCCCTTTATTCCTAGATTGAACGCAGAATGCAGAAGTTGAGGGGAAAATGTCATTCGTGTCATGATTAATTCGAATTTGTGGAACCTATACTTAATATATGTCCCAAGACAATGACTATGTCACTTATATGATCTGCGAGACTGTGTCCTTTCTTATATTGACAATTTCTAAGATTCGAGACTTCAGCCTGATAGGGTTATTGCTAGAATTGTAGTCATTTTAAGCCTCTTGGGCCGTTGACCTGAACATAGTTAAATGCACCATTTAAACCCATATGGAAACCCTGACTTACTCTGGAAACCCATACAGAAAAATAAAATATGTGATGGGGTTGATTTTATACCTCATATGCATCCACCAATGTCCCTTCAACATATGGGTGGATTGAGTGCTTAATTCTGCATAGTTACATAAAACCAAGATAAATATACATGTATACATTCAAATGACCATTTTCTAGCATGCACTCAACTTTTTATTGGGAGTGTACGCTGAATGGCATATGTATAAGTGAAGTAGAATCAAGTATGGTGATTGCACATTTAGGCATGAGATGTTTCCATTAAGCACATCTTCGGAACTTGCACATATCACTTGAGATCATCCTGAATCCTTAGAAGAAATCTCATGTCTACCAGCAATTAATCCAAGCTATGACAAATCTCTAAAGGTTTAAACTTTTGAAAGAGTATCATTGACCTTTTCCTACAACAAATTTGGCCTATGTGCAATCACCATGTCACCTCCTTTCACAATTTTCTATTAATTAATATTAACGTCAAATCTATCCAAGCAAGCTCTCATAATGTTGATTCTGATTAGCATCTTGATGTTGTTCTTGTAACCAATCTACTAATATTTCATTGTGTAGTTGTCTCATAGAATCTTGTCTATTTTTTTTTGTTAAATATTGATCAAAACATTGTTGTCATAATCCAGATTCCAGATATTGTATTGTTTCAATGCCAATGCAGAGATGGGAAGGAGAGGCCAAGTGAAGTGATACGAAAGGATCTAAGGAAGTTTTAGTTGTCTATTATCCTTTGGCAGGAAGAGTTGGCATCAACCTAGAAGGGAAGCTGAACATTTACTATACTGGTGAGGGGGTTGTGTTTGTGGAAGCTTATGTAGACTATGTAATTGAGGACAATGGAGATATGACAAAGCATGATCCTTCTAAGATGGAATGCCTGGTTTACCAAAAGTGTCACTAAAAATGGCTTTGATGACAAACCTTAAAGGACCATCACTATATACACTTACAACAACGATTTTTTAAGGACCATCACCATATGCAATGTTGGTGATGAGCCTTAAAGGTCTGTCACAGGAACGTCCCTCACCAATGACTTTTTTGTTGTAGTGATAATAGGAGCACTTTGTTTTGTAATGGAAACATACAATTGTTTTGCAAGAAATATGGTGAATATAAAAATGATAACGAGACTTGTAAATGGTGCTTTCTACAATTAGTATGGCACATCGATAATAAAGAGGATGATGTAATGGAGGATATAGAGAAAGTGTGAAATGGAGGATAATAAATGGAGTATGAAGATGATGATGATGATGATTCTTGCAAATAGAACTTGCAATAGGATGTACAATGTTGCTTTGTTGTGATGATTTTTGTATTGATATATTAATCCTTCCATTTTTTTTTATTAATATAGGTAACTTGGAATGCTTTGTTTCTCAATCTAGTTTGAGATCTTCATTGGCCTATTGCTAGTCATATTTAGCGCATGTGTACTTCAAAACACTTATGAACCAAAATATTTTTTTTCCTCCCATTTTCCTTTGTTTGTTCATTTTCTTTTCAAGCTATTGACGCCATCTCTGGTTTTCACTAGTGCCTTACCCCATTTATCCTAATAGGGTTTTCATGAGGAGGAATTCCTTTATTTTAGACCTAAGGTTGCCTCCATGGTGATTTCAGGCAAAGGTCTATACCAAGAGAATTAATGTGGTTTCCACTTGGATATATTATTATTATTATTATTATTTTCTTTTTCATTTGCAATGTTTATGATATCTAGGCGGCTTGAGAGCATTTTTACTCTTAACCACACCAAATTGTTAGGCTTTGAATATGGTTGTGACTTATCCCTTTTATAAAGGCTTATTGTAGATATTTTCTAAAGATCATGCTTTCATCATGTTCATCAGATGATTTGGAGATATGAATTAATTTAATGGAACCTTTTATATGTTTTAAATTTGAATGATTTTATTTGTTTTATATATGATGAATCATGATGCCATTGTATCGCTTCCTTCCCTTCCTTCCCTTCTTCCCATGCTTTCTTCTTCATTTTGTGACTTCTTGGTTAAATTTTGATCTGTCTTTAATTTTCTTCAAGAATATTAGAAAACCATCCTTTCCGGTCTCTCATTTCATTACCAATGAAGTTCTATGTTACACGTATATAGAATTTACTTCTATGCAGAAACAATCTATGGTTAGATTGCATATAGATTGTCAATTTTTGACCTTCTAGTTTTCCATTATCAGGAAATGCATTAAGCATGAGCTAAGAAATTTTAAATTGTCAGGCAAATATGCAATAGGTTCAGAAGTAGAGAATCAATTTATTGATTCTTTGTTACCATTCCTTGATGTCAAAAAAAATTAGCAAGAATGGTGAGTAAATTAAATGGAAAAAAATAATTTATAGTGATTTCATCTATATTTCAGATTTGATGTTTATTAATGTGCCATAACTGACAATTATTAACATATTGTAGTTAATGTGATTTTCAAAGCATTTCATGGAAATTTTGTGTGTTCTAAAAGAGGTTTTCCCAACTCTGGGTGACAAAAGTGTTATTAAAATGCTAACTATGTTCAGTTCATTGCTAAATTTGTTCACATTAGATATTCGAGTGACTATTTGTGATATCCTAAAAGGTATTTTAAAAATTAACCCTTATTTGGCCTTAACTATAAGGTAGTGTTGCTTGCTTGGTTTTGGTTAACCAACGTTTGATATTATTTAATGTCCCATGATTTCAGTTTATAGTGACTCTATTTTTTAATTCATTGGTTATAGTGTTAAAGTGCGTCATTCATTTTTGACCTGAATTCTTGTTACTTCTTTGCAGGGAAAACTGGTATGTGATTTGAATGCAATATCATTATCTACAATTGGAAATAATGATTATGATAAGAGGCCTGTTGGTTATGAGAAAATATACCCTCAATTATTCTCCCATATAGGTGATCATGTACCTTTCTTATTCTCTCACATTGTGTGTACGCTATGTCATTAGAAGACCTCTCACTCAGGCATAGGGCCTCCAGTTGTCTGCATTATTTTATTCAATTTTATGTCTATGTATTAGAAAGTGAAGAGGTGATGCAACAAGAAGTTTTTAAACATGACCTAAACAATGAGAAGAAATTTGAAACCTAATTATATAAACATGGTGGAGTAAGGACTGCTTGATTCTTGCATCAATGATGGATGTGGAAATTGGTCTTAAATATTTGTTAAGCATGTCCTTTATAAGCATGTCTTAAATTTTTTAGTTATGCATAAACATAGGAGATCAAGAGCAATGGCATGGTTTAGAAATATCCTAGATGTTGGAAATCTATTTGAGGTAAGATATAATGTTTGAGTTTGTATTTGTTTATATGTTTAAATGTTTATATTTGTGAGTGGCATTGAAGTGGCATATTGTTAGTCTTTTCTCTATAATTTTCTTACCATAACTTGTTGCAATCTATTGACATTTTTAGCGTATATGGAATGTTATGACGGGAAATATCATGCAAATAGTTGTGCCACTCTTTTGTTTGTTTGTTGTTTGGGGCCAAAGGTGACGAAGAGGGAAATGTTGTGAATTATTGCTTAGAAACCCTTGATTTTATCATTGGTAACATAATATGGGACTCTCACTTCAGTTTATTGATGAGAGAAGTTCAAATGATGGCTTCCCTGAGGAAGATAATAACAATATACTTATACGACTAATTTAGTCTATAATAGATAAGTTTCATTTTATCGATGGAATGTCCTCAACTGTAGAACCAGAAAAACATGATCATCAAATTGAGATTGGTGAAATGACAATTGATAAGCCAGATATGGAGTTAAGGAGGAATAGTGATAACAAAAATATTATCTCCCTTGAAATACGTGAACATATAAAAAAGTATGTTCTACCTGAGATAAATAAGTTGATGATATCTCGCTCAAATGTGGTTAATATTTTAGTTAGCCATTCTGCACTAAAGCTATTGAAGCTTATGCCTTTGGAAACAATGGAATTAAAGCTTTCTCATATTATACATGGTTTTTAAAATATATTGAAGAGTCACCCTTGTTTTGTAAGAGATGAGGTCAGGGCTTCCTTAGTTGCATGTGTGAAGGAATTAGGACCGCAATATTTGCAATTCAATGCAAAAACACTACATACAATATTAACAAGGGGTTATGAATTGCCTGTTTTAGGCTATATTGTCAATTTCATCATATTAAAAGTTTCATCTTCCCTGGACATTGTAGATATTTATTATTGTGTGCAACAACTTCTAGAAGTTGCAGAAAATGATATTATGGGAGAAGTTGTTGAAGAGAGGAAGTTGAAAAAATTGCCTCCAAAATGAAGGAGACAAGGAGTACCAAATATTTTGAAAGTTTATAGTTAATTTATTGGAGTATTGCTTTCTCTATGCATTCTAGTACATTATTGGTAACTATTAGATGAAATCTTCATAGAAAACTTACACCAAAATAAAAAGTTAAGATTGAGTCCATGTTACACTATTTAGAAACCAATCTTCAGGCTAATCCATCATTAAGTCGGAAAATTTTGTTTTTTTTTTTCGTATATGGATTGATTGAGGATGGTATGGAGGAAGAAAATATTGGTAGGAAGACTACTTTGTTTATTAAACCTAGCCTGGCATTTTCAAGATCATCAGACTCATATAAAAATTCAATGAAGGGACCTATTGATGATAAGATAGATACACCCAATAGGCATCTAATTTCAATGTTTGCACCAAGACTTATTGAGAACCATATGAAAAAAATAAAAGTAGATAAGAGTGATTAATATTTAATAGTGATGTTAGGCCCTTTAATACAACTATTAGGGAATTTCTTGAAATCTAAGTATGAAGGAGTTATCACATTTTGTGAAATGTTTGGCTTGACTATTGAGACTTCCCCTACCATCTTTTGATATTCATAGTAGAAATATTACCCCTCCTTAGTGTTTAATATGGTCCTAACATCAGGAAAGAGTGACAGTCCTTTAATGCAGTTTTTTGTTAATTTACTTGTTATGATTTTGAGTAGACATGCAAATACAACCATCTAAAATGATCCATTAAAGATGTTTCTACAATGTCCACTCTTTATAAATTTAGAGAGTATCACAACTATCATTGCACTATCACTTTTGAAAGCAATTGTTAGGCAGAAACTATTGGTTCCATATCTATATGATTTAGTCACTAGAGCAACATGTTTGATGGTAACTAGTAAAGCTCTTTTGACTAGCTAACAATGTAGTCAAGTTATTTTATAGTTTCTTCTTGAATACCCTTTTGGTGCCAAGCTACTGCAACAACCTTTGAATTTCTTAGTGATTCGCCATTTTGTACTAATGATTCGCCATGATTTTACAAGATGATATAATTTGGTGAGAGATTCGCCAAAAAAATATGTATACATATTATATTATTAATAAAATCGCCTTCCATTTTTCTTATGTATGATGGGGATTCGCCAATTTATTATACATATAAATTTAGGGAGGTTCTTAAAATTTTCCCTGGCCACACTTTTTAATTAATCCTCAGATTAATTCGGTGGTCAGTTTGGAGGGTCCATTATTTTCGGCACCACTTCCACATTTGTCGGACGTAACTGGAGTTTCTCCAATTTTGGTGGAGTTTTTCTAGGAAATATTGAGGAAGCCATAACTTTGGCATATTTCGATGAAATTAGGCTCAAAAAGAGTCATTTCTCAATGATTTGGATGCTCTGAGCATGATGGTGTAGGTTGCAGAGGCATTGTAGTACTTTTGTAAGTGATTTTTCCACTTTGAAGATTAAAGAAGCCTAGGACCACCAAGAGAGGAGGTCATGCCTAGTCCACTTGAAGGTATTTTTCAGAGCTTGAAGAGTCTATTTTGAGGATTTTGGCTCTTCTGAATCCAATGGAGTATGTTTCGAAGCCATTGGAGAAATGTAGGTGCATTTAATCAGAGAAACCATTAATCCAAAGAGGGCCTAGCTAGTTGAAGCAGGTCCATGGAGATGTAGCCTAGGGGGGGTGAACTCTGTTATCAACTATTGTGTAATGTGTTTGCTGTGTTTTATTTCTCTACAATTTACTTGTTGTACAGGTGTTTTTAACAGCTAATTAACTAATGAATTTCTCAATAAAAAAACACAACTTGACACATAAACTGTCACATAACTGGATAATTTGAGACGATCCTAAACACATTTATTTTATACTGATGAGGGATATAGCACAACAAAACTAGTTTTCCCATATTCAGATCAACTATCTTTCTACTTAGATCGTTATAACACATACGACCTTTCCATATTGTCTTATCCATAGTTTCTAGGTTGTCAAACTCAATTCAATCCTTCATATGTGCAGGAAATTCGTTGAGGAATCACTACACCTTTTCCTTCTACTCGCAGAGATACGGTACATATCTCAACAAGGAGGTAAAATTTGGGATATACTCCTCCATTTTCAGTTGTCCCAAATGCAAATCGTGGAAATCCCTAGATTTTCATCATACAAACACTCTATTAGGTACTTACTCTTGAAGTACTTTTGTAACTCTTCCCAAGTTATGTTTTGTTCCTCAATTACATGCACAACTTTAACCTCTTCCCACCACAGGGTGGCCTTTCCCCGTAGCTGGTAAATAGCTAATATAGCTCGAAGATTGCTATTATACTCATAAACCTGGAAGTATTTGTTCATTTGCAGGCTTCTATTGCTTCTTCCGCTTCACCATAAAAAAATGGAGGTTTAATTTTACGAAATTTTACTTGCAACTCGAGTTTTTTTTTTTATTCCTTCCCAAATTCTTTGTTGTGCCTGATTCCTCCTCATATTCAACCCTTACACTCTGCTGGGTGTGACTAGCTTCTGAATTGTTTTACGAAAATTGTTGCTACTCCCTTATACTCTGTGTCTCGCGCTCAGGGCTTGGCTGAGCAGCCCTATGGTTATGCAAGTCAGATAAAATTTTCAAGATATTTTCTTGCTCGTGCATCAACTTCTCATTGTCTATCCACATGCACTCCATCTCAATTTTCATGTGTTGGACAGTTTCTAATAACCTTTGCGTATGTTGTTGTTGCTCTGCTAGTAGCTGGTTTGTTTGATGTTGTTGGTTGACTCCCAGTTGTACCCACATTTCTGGATTTATTTTCGGTCCCGGTATAGACCAGATTTCCCTAGTAGATCTATCCGGTCTCTGACTTGTAGATCCTCTTCTCAATGTGACAGTTCCTTCGCTTGTTGCTTCTGCAACAATATGTGCACGTGCAATGCCCACTCAGGTCTCAGTGTACTAACCTATGTGCTATGACGCCACATGTCACATGTCAAGATAATACATATATATAAAAAAAATCAATACATTACTTAACTATTTATCCCCACCAAGTGCATATTATTTGATTCACTCACACATAGATTATACTTTATAAGGGTTACACATATTACATTATTTATTGTATAAGTATACCTCCATTATATGCCTATATTGCACATCTCACTTTGAATTAATGCATTTACATTGAGGAGTCATATTGCACACGATTGAGTTATGTTGTTATAAATGTTATGAATCCGATTCAGGGGAGGTAGTAATAGTTAGAATCACTCCTACCATGGATCGGTGCCGTGTATGGCATACATCGGTTATGTGTTAACTAGCTTGATGGTGTTGGCACAGTTGTGTGTTATGCCAACGCCAAAAGCTCTAGTTCCAAGGCTTACATCAGGCCTACGATGGTTAATTCAGATATGCATACACTTGGCACCATCTCTGTCTGTAGATATGGATTGGCCAAAGGGCAGTTAGGGTACTACCCCTACCCAAACCCTCGACACTCTTGTCATTTGTATTTGTCGAATTCTGCCATCCCTCTGGCGAGAGCAACTCGGGTTCGATTCATAACTTGCTCATGGACAAAAATGAACCTTTCGTTGAGCTACAGGGGGTTCGTCTGCTTCTTTTCTCAGGCCTACAACAATGTTCAACACCTCAACGAAACCATCATGTTGTTGACCTTCCGATTTCCATGTCGACTGGTGTTTTGGCGAGTAAAACCCTTGTGCCTATTGTAGCCATATGCATTGGGTAGTTCACCCTTCACGCATGCACTGAAGCACCTTCCTATGTATCTTTGAATTTTTTAGAGTGGTGACTTTCTAGGGGTCCAAACCCTCTAGGTATTTTGTAACTCCTATACATTTTTCTATGTTTTCTTTCATTAAGGGTTTTTTATATACATAATAATCACTTAGTTGTTTGGTTACGTAGGTAACACACTCTCCTCTTAACTGGAAAATAAGGATTTTTGTCTGCTCAAGAAAGGGTATGCTTCATCTTTCGCCCGGTACCCATCTTTCATTTCTTGTTCTGACTACTTTGTGGCACATGTTTTGGGTTCCACCAGACTTGAAAAAGCAACCCCGATGCTTCTGGATATTCTCAATGTTTCGTTTCACAACTTCTTGTTATGTTTTGGTTGTTTTAATGAAGGGGTAGAATCCTGTGGGTTTCCAACCCTAGATTTTGTATAAGTAAACACAGCTCTGTAAATGTTGCAACCTCCTCCTGAATTGAGTGCTCACTCGGTATTTGGACAGGTTTATCCTATGTTTTCCTTCATGGTTTAATTCCCTATTCAATTCATAATTTATGTTAACTTTTTGACTGTACCGGCGCACACTCTACTATTATGATTGTTAGGTAATTTTTGAATGGATAACATCAATGTGTGGTTTTCAGATTACATATTTATATTAATGTTTTTTAATTTGGTTCAATTCTTCTATGCAATTACTGCCAGAAATTATACCTTGGTAACGTTATGGATTTTCAATGTAATTACAATTTTTATTTTTGCTGAGATTATGGTGTGTAATGCGTTACTGTCTGCCTTCATTTCTTTCTTGTATTATTTATATATAAGAATTTATGTAACAATAATTTACACATGTATAGTAAAGAAATCTATTGTTGTTTAGTCCACTGTGAGGGTTAATTTAGTAAGTCTTGACTGAAACTTCAAGATCTTAATAGTTCAGCAGTGAATCTCTTTCTTGTTCCTCGTTTCGGTAGGATGTTAATGAAATGCATTACTAAAATAACTTGTGCGTCTTCCAATTTGTTCACTCAGGTTTTCTTGGTTGATTATTCAAAATTCCATTGTAACTGCTAATTTTTAATGTTTGAAATAATGCAATTGTTTAACAGAAATAGGGCCATTGTCCCTACTTGGGGTTTAATCACTGAGTTACAAGGTGTGTATGACTATGGTTAACTTTTATATCACACTGTTCAATTCGGGTATTTCCTGAATAGAGATAACTGGTTGCAGCATGACTTAGATATTAAATACTATACCCTCCCCATTCTACATTTATGGACCATGGTTTACATGGAAAACTCATATAATCATTTCAATTATTATTGTTGTTCGACTGCATTGTCTAATTCATCCATTTACTATTCCTGAGACTTTTATTGAATTTAGTTGCCTATTTGATTAAGTTTAAAACATCATTCTATGCCAGAGGTTGGGCCTCGTAAGCAGTAACTTAGGACTTTCTCCTACACACAACAACGATAAAATACATAGACAGACACCGTACCTGTGAGGTTTACAGTGATTGCTTAACCGATTTAAGTGTGAACAAGAAAACTCAACCGAAGAGTCTGTTGCCCTTCCTATGAGACCGGCTATGATGTCTGAGTCCCTCCCCCCACCCAAGCTTCCTACTACCAGTTAGTGTGTGTAATATTTTGTTGGCCTCAACTCTAGTAGACCTTAGAACCTATATGTTCAGTCTTGCACAAAGTTGGACAAGATTCCACTAGTTCCCAAGCCCAAATCTAGAATTTGTCCCTCTTTCCTCAACTGCTTCGGGAGTTCCTCGTTCTTTTCATTCTTTCTCCTTCTAGTTCTTCTGAGGGTGGAACCCCTCTCCTCCCACCCGAGATCCTTTTTATCTATGGTGAGGAAGGCCAAGAAACACAACTGCCCAAACCGACTAGTAAGTAGGTAACTACTTCTGGGCTCTCTCCATTGAATTTTCCTTCTCATGCATTTTCAAATTAATATAACTTCATGAATTATCATATGACATTCGACCTTTAACCCACATATATTCATAATTATAATTATATCAAAAATTATAATCAAATTCTTTTATTCAAATCCAAGTAAATAGTTTTATAGTTAATTAATTAGTAATTTACCATAAATTACTGACCAAAACTGAGTACGTGTCTTGCATATCCAACACCGAGTGAAGTAGTTGTAAGTTATAGAAATAAGTTTGTATTTGTGAATAGAATAGTATTAAAAATGGTAATTTTTATATTGAAAAAAAAATGTGAAATGACAAATTGCAGTTATAAAGAGTAAAAGTAAATTAGTTTAAATAAATTTACATGTTATTTCTATATTGAAAAATAATTATAAAATAGCAAACGACTATGGCTAAGAATCATAAAGATACTGCTACACTTTTAAAGAGCATAATAAATAAATTTACATGTTACTTCTCTATTGAAAAAATCTATAAAATAACAACTTTCATGGCAAATCGTCAAGATTTGTGATTTGTTAATGGAATAGTAAGTAAATTTACATATTAAATTTCATGTATAAATTTTTAAAATATTTTAAAAAATATTAAACATATCTAAGATATAGAAAGAAAGAAAGAAAGAATTTTTAATGTCTACGAGGCTAAAAATAGCTTATGGGACAGATTGCTTCTTTATCTGGCTCTTGTATTCGGTCTTTTTCCTGTGAAGTTTTACAATAACCGCTCTTAACTTATCAACAAACTCTTCGTTGAATAGATTATCTCAAGAACTAGCTGCCAGAATACCTGCATAGTTTTCCCTTCTATCTTTGAAGGCCTCACATTCTAAAATGAAATGTTTTTCTGTTTCCACTTTTCTAGAGGAGCAAAAAATACATACTCTTTCCTTCCACATTTTTTTTGGCATTTTCCAGTGCCCTGTTTCACAACGGAGTTGATGAGAATTAGTCCTTAATTGAGCAATAAAAATTTTAGGTCCCCAAGAAATATTAGCCCCTATGTATGCCTTTTGTTGATGGTTATGCATGGGGTTAAACTCTTCAATGTAGTACTTCTTCTTTCTCCCTAGCTCTTTCTCCCAAGTATGTTTGTGGAACTTATATAGTTTCGAATTTTTACCGTAAACAAATTTTTTTCTTGGAAAATGGAATTCGAATTCGAATAAAAAAACTATGGAAAAAGCATATGGAAGGAAAAAAACTGCATGAAGAAAATGGTTTATGTTAATCATGCCATAAACGTAGATTTCAGCAATATCAGTTACAATATTAAATGTCAGTTGGCTAATGCTATAGCCTGGCACTTGTTAGTCCACACCACTAGCAGAAATAATGGTATTCGGTGTGAGGCTTCCACTTGAATAAACAGTGTGTCTATTTTCCGTTCCTTCCCACTGAAGGCACGTGGTAGAGTTTCCTTTTTTTTTTAGCGGTCAATGTGGTGTTGATGCGAATCTCATGTGATTTGTTATTAGTGTTGTAAATGTGATTTTTTATTTAATAGCAAATAGATGTTATTTAATGGGTAAAACAGCAGATTGATAAATGTCAGAAAAGGTGGACAATGTTAGCTTGACCAAATTTAAAAAGGATATTTTTTATTTGTTATTTGTTTAAGGGAAATTCATGAACATGATGGTTGCATATTTTTTATGTTTGACGGTTATCTGAAGTTAGCAGTTTGGAACAAAGCAGCAGAGAATAGCAAAGGGTATAGGGGAATACTAGTTTTAGTGAAAGAAAAAGAAGGTTGTCACATTTAGTTGATGAAAGAAGATGAAAATAAACAATTTTTATGGTTCAAAATATCAGAGAATGAGAATCACATAATAATTGCAACATGCTATTTTGTCCCTCAAGTCTCAAAAACTTACAAAAATAAGGGGCTAGACAGCAAGGATTCGTATGCAGCTTTAAAGCAAGATATTGTTGTGTACTATCAGCATGGAGAAGTGCTTTTAGTGGGAGATTTTAATGCTAGAACAACAAATCAACAAGCTAATATACTCTGTTGCAAAGAGGATCAAAATCCTATTTGGCTCACTGAAGAGGAGAATCCCCAATGGGTGAGATGTTCAAAATATGACAAAGTTAACAAACACTTTGGAAAGGAATTAATTACACTGTGTGGGGATTTCAACTTAATTATTTGCAATGGTCTGGGCAGATGGAAAAGGTCTGGAAAATTAACTTGCAACACATACAATGGGGCAAGTGTAGTTGATTATATGATTTGTTCACAAAGTTTGATAGAAAATATAGATGAAGTTAAGATTGGAGAGAATAATTGGAACTTAAAATCAGACCATAACCCAATTTATATGAAGTTATCATGGGTAGAAGAAATGCAACATAAGAGAAAAACCCAATGCGCTCGGCAATCACTACCAAGGGGAAAAATTCTTCTAACACAAGAAAATTCAGAAAGAGAAAACTGGTTTCCAAAGCTTCAACAGTCATGAGTTAACAAATATAATTCAAAGGGCACTTGAGTAATGCAAAAGAGAAAAACATAGAAAATCAGAATCAAATTGTTTTCCTGTAAATACTTGGTTTGATGAGGAATGTAAAATGGCAAGGAGAACCTTGAAAAATACAGGGGAGGAGAAGATGAATGTAAATTTATATAAGCAGAACCTAAAAAGGAAAAAAGATGAGTTCATGCACACAAGGCGAGAAGAGTTAATATATCTAGGCAAGAATAACCCAAAAAATTTCTGGCAGGAATTTCAACCAAGGAAAAAGAAAATCGAAAATAATATTACAGCTAATCAATGGTTTGAATATGCAAGACAACTCTATGAGAAAGAATCAGAGGTTGAGCCTCCTCCGGGGCTCAACACAACTACAAAGCTCTTCACATTACAGGAAGTGGATATTTGAATTAAAAAGCTGAAAACGGGAAAGGCAAAAGACTTGGTTGAACTTCAAGCAGAGTATCTAAAATGGGGAAGGAACACTCTTGCATCGCACATCATGGAAATATTCAACAACATCATTCAACAAGGATTCCCAAGAGACTGGACAACTAGCCTAGCAATACCCCTTTTTAAAAGTGAGGACATTAATAATTCGTCCAATTATAGAACCATTATGATCAATCCTTTGTTTGCAAAGCTCTTTGACAGCATGGTAGAAAATATAATCAGTAAGTGGGCAGAAGTAAAAGAAAAGAGGGCAAAAGGACATGCGGGTTTTAGGCCGAAGCATTTTACAATGGATCACGTTCAGACACATTATTGAAAAGGTTTGGGGGGGTAAAGAAGAAGTATTATGTTGCTTTGTTGATTTCAAAAAGGCATTTGACACAGTTCCTAGAGATAAGTTGTGGCGTAGAATGGAAGAACTTGAAATTCCTTTAGATTATAGAGTTGTTGTCCATAGACTTTATGAAGAGATGAAAGTCAAAATTAGAACCTCAGCAGGTATTTCAGAAAGATTTAGAAGTGACATTGGAGTCAAGCAAGGTTGCCCTCTATCCCCTACTCTTTTTGGTTTATATATTGATAAACTGGAAGAATGGCTAAATTTGAAAGGTGGGGATGGTGTTCAGTTGGGGGAGTTTGTGATAAAGCTTCTTTTATATGTTGATGATCTTGTTTCGATTTCTAAATTAGCCCATGGATTGCAGATGCACCTATATGCCCTTGAGCATTTTTGTAGAGTAGTGGGGATGCAAGTCAATATTAGTAAGACCAAGATAATGATTTTCTCTAATAAAAGGAAGCACATTCATCATATGTTCTTCTTTGAAGGCAACATTTTTGAAGATGTAAATGAGTACAAATACCTCGAGATCGATTTCAACAACAAACTCCATTGGGAGGACTGAGAAAAGAAGAGAATCTTAGGAGGGTGGAAAGCATTATATGCTCTTCAAAACAGATGTAGAGAGGTAGAGTTATGGGATTTGAAAACGATTAAAGTGCTTTTTGGACTCCTAGTTTGTCCAGTGATGCTATATGGGTGTGAATTGTGGGCTAGCAGCGCCCCTGTCTCAAAATGGAAGCAAATTGAGAAAATCCAAAAATGCTTGATTATGAGCAAGTTTAAAATAAAAATTTTGGTGCCTTATGAGATAATGTTGAGTGAAACAGGAGCAACTCCCATCGAAACAATTGCTATGGTGCAGCTCATAAGATATCTAAAAAGAATTGAGCAAATGGGAGTAGGTAGATGGCCTAATGTTATCTTCAAGGAAGGCATGAGTGAAGAAAAGAAAACATGGATGAGACAAAATTACACATGGATGCAAAAATGGAATATCTACCTCAATTCTTGTCCCACAAATATCAAGGAGCTAAAGAATTTTGTTATGGAGAAGTTTCGTAAACACGTATGGGGAAAATAGTTGGGTAGAAAGAAAAAGTACGACATTGAAGAATTCAACCCTATGTATGATCTCAAACAAAAAAGAGTACATTGGAGCTAACATTCTGTGGAGGGCAAAGGTTCTTATTGCTCAATTAAGAACCAACTCGCATCATGTGCGGTGTGAAACAGGACGGTAGAAAAGGCCTAAAGAAGTTTGGGAAGTGATGTGTTCAAGGACATCATAGAAACTTACGGAAATATGTTAGCATCGGTTTCTTGACATTGTTTTTCAGCGATGAGATTGTTGGAAGGTTGGGCCAACTCATCATCAATTTGAATAAGAAAAGAACTGAAATATAAAAGACAAAACATGAAACTCATAGTCTCATAAACTTTAAAATTTCATTTCATTTCATTAAAAAATATTATGTTATTTAATGAGCAAAACAGTAAATGAACCAAAATCAAATACAAATAAAAAAATAGTCAATATTTAGCCTAACCAATTAAAAAAAACACCTTTGCTCCTGCTACAATTTTGAACATTTCATTAAAAAATATTATGTTATTTAATGAGCAAAACAGTAAATGAACCAAAATCAAATACAAATAAAAAAAAATAGTCAATATTTTAGCCTAACCAATTAAAAAAAACACCTTTGCTCCCGCTACAATTTTGAACATTATCTATATAAAAAATAAATCCAGAACAAATACTTTACGTCATTTTCCAATTGTTTTCTCCCGTTGTAATTCTCATCGTTTGGTTACCTTCCAACTCATATGCAACTCATTAAAATTTAATTTTAATATCTAAAAAAAATAATAAATTATATGTTATAAATTTATGATGAGTCACTCTCAATAAAGTGATTTGATAAATAATTTTTGATAAATGAGAAGGCATATATTTTTTTTACAATACCGGTTGAATCATGGATATATTGAATGAAGAATGTTCTCAAATTATTAGATATTAATTACTAATAATTTAAAATTTTAAAATTTTCAAGTTCAATTTCAATATATTTTTACAATTGAATCATTATGGATGTATTAGATGAAAAATATTTTTCATCATTTAAATTTTTCAAATTTGTCAAACCCAATATCAATATAGAATAGTTATCACTATTTCTTGTGTGCAAGTGGTCACCATATCTCCCACTAAGGTAGGGCAATGAACCTACTCAAAAAGAGAACAACCACAAATGGAAAATGGAAAAGAAAACACATATAAACTGCTATGCCAATCATAACCATAAATAGTAACAAGAATAAGATTTACTATATTTCGAGAGTTATAGTTCAATTCATAATTACCAAATTTGAATTTGATTAGATTAAAAAAAAAAAAAAAAAAAAAAAATGAAAATCAAAATCAAAATCGAGAGTATACATCTTATAAATGTTTAAACATTTTTTTTAATTTAATTTTTAATAAAAATTTAAATGAACTATCATAATATTTTAAAATTTTAATTATTTTCTATCTTTTTAATATAAGAAAACTATCATTTTTTTAATTTTTTATCTAAAAATTACCAATTTACAACTGCAATTGATTACTTTATAATTTTTTCTAATATAAAAATTATTAATTTTTTTATATATTCATTTTATATTTTATAACCTTTCCAATAAACAAATTATATTTAAAAAAAATATATCAAATTCACCCATTTACAACTACAATATATCCCATTTACGACTACACACAAACACCGAACCGGGGTGGAACCAACTGCCTTGCATGAGTGGATAGCTTTGAATCACCGTATTACCCGAATTATTTACTGAATAGAACCGCATTGGCGAATTTTAGTATTTTGTTTTACCGTAGGTAACTATGGTGCTATTAAATTCATGGGACAATATATATTACTCGTTAGATTTTGTGCTTGCTAAATAAAATTATAGCTTCAATGAATAGATACTACTTATACATTATTAAAACTATCGCTCTAGAGATATTTGATAGCCATGCCCAACTGTCTTTCTCTTTTACGTGTAAAAGATTAAATATACTCTCACACTCCGCGCTTTTCGTTGAATGATTCCTCGCAAAGGGACGGACGTTTTCCCAATGTAAGAGAAGAAAACGAATTACTGTGTTTCAATGTCCTCAGCCTCGAATTTGACGTCCCACAGTATGTATGGTAGAAATTTTGGTTGAAATTGGGAACCCTAATAATACGAAGGTAGATATTAATGGTCGGACGAATAACTGTATTTCAATGTCCTTCGTCTCGAATATTTGGTCCATGCTTTTCAAGCTGGTTGGGTCCACTGCCTTCTGGGATTAACATGTTTATTGGTTCTCCTTCCTCACCTAATAATACACAGAAGAAGCAAGATATATCAGTGAATTGCTTGTTGGATCGAGCTAGCAAGCCAAGACACACAGAATTGAAAAATGATTGGATCAGATTTAATTTATTGGATACGCTATTCTGATACCAGCTTGGTTCTGGCTGTATAGGGGTTCTTTGCATTTCCTCTTTCGTGATGTATGTACACTACACGCAGTATTTGGATGACAAAGAAGTGGGGTGCCGCAAGCTGGGTAGAGAGAACGATTAAAAGGGAGGAGGTAGAATGATTGAAAGGAACGTTTCTTGAGGAAAGAAAGAATGTTATTAAAATTAATTTATTAAATTAAAAATCAGACTAAAAACGTTTAAGATTAGAGTTTGTTTATAAACATGAAGACTACTAAATATTCTTTAGAGGTTAAATATTCATCACCATCCAATATTAATATATGTTTTTTAAATTTATAAGCAAAATTAAAAAGCTCGCAAGCCCACAAACAAATTCCAATAAAAAATGGACTTGTGCACCCAGAAATTTAAAACAAATTATATAATAATGAAAATAGATATATATATATATATATATATCTTCGCATCATAACATGTGAGGCAGTAATCTATGACAATTTTAAAGCTTTTTGTAATAATGGAAACAGCTATATAACTGTGTTACAACAAAAGGTTAAGGGAAAAGAAGCATACATGAAATTATATGGTGGATAATAGAAAAGATACACAGAGTAGTCAACCTGCCACGACAAATAGACTGGTCAATTTAAACGCTGAAGTGTGTGATATCAGGTTCCGGCTTGTAAACTAATGAGTATGACCTGAAGGTGGAGGATTGGATATTTCAATTTGTTTCCAGGAACAGTAGGTCTGTATGACAGTCATGGCGAAAACCAAGAACCCAGCGGTAGGAAGTAGAAACTTCCAGCTGGATTTGGTCTTGCGATCGTTTTCCCAGAGCACAGTAAAGAGTCCTCTACCGAGGTCGTCGGAATTAGGTCCCAAGTGACCAGTGAAGAAGGGTTGACCCAACTCGTCCCACATCTTGGCTATGCATTCGTCTGTTAACATGTTCGTACGAACAGCACGGCGTTTCATTATGACGCCGACATCTGTGTTGCTACGAATGACACCACAATCTCTGAGCACGCGAACATCTTGAGGAGTCTGGATGAGGCAGTTCATCAAACTCACATAACGCATCACGGCGTTTCCACGACTCGGGTCGTTGAACTCCATGGCAACCATGTTCCTCAACAGCACTTCCGTGTGGGTTTCCCATATATTTATCTCTGGAAGGTACAGCGTACCTGAGTATCCGTCGAAACGGATCTTGTTATTAGGCCACTTGCAGGGTTTGAATTTAATCCTGCTCTTCGCCAACTTCTCCGCATTCAGTGCAATTTCATACCTGCGTTCAAACGTTGCATTGGGCAGAAAAAAACTGAGCGCTATGATAGGGATATCAAGAATATTGAACTTTAAAGTTTGCAATTTAGTCGGTGTGTTGTGCTTGTCGTGGCCACTTGACATTTGTAGCATTGGTGCAATGAATGCGTGCATGCAACCCAGTAAATGCTTTTCATCGACATTAACAGTAACTGGTTTGTTACCATCATTACAAACGTAGAAAGGAGAGAGCTCCCTGCTCGCATTCTGCAACAGTACTTGATCGAAGTCTTCATATCTTCCATCGATGTTCCCAAAAACTGCTCTCAGGGCAGCAAGCGGGATTTGATTCTCGAGCTTCAGAATATCACACTTGATACACTCATGAAGCGGACCTAATTCAATCATCTCATTTTCTGCACTGACACTGAGACTGGCAGTGCGGGGACGATGATCGTCACCGTGCTTTTTCTCATCACGAGGCGTAGACAGGAAGATTTCACGAGGCCTAGAGAGGAAGATTAAGAAATGTAAGAGAAAAGATGAATCTACAGCCATCATCAGAGCGAAGTTCTCCGCGTCTGTATTGGCTGGCAAGTGATAGAAATGCTCTATTTCTGGCCGCATCTGTTCCATAATGTCAACTATAGACTTGAAATCCTTACCACGATTGCGCAGTTCTTGAGAGAGCATGGCCGCGGACTTGGCTTTGTACATTTCCGCCGTTGAAATCTTAAGTTCGGCACGGGAAGATTCAATATCTTTCTCCAGTTTGGAATGGTGGTAAGGCCCAATCGACAGAAACCGTGGAATATAAGCCTCTGGTTTCATGTTCAAGAGAGGCGTCGCCACTCGCAGGATCGCATCCGCCTTTCGTCGGGCAATCTCTCTACCAATTTCATCACCATTATCATTATGGAGCATGGCTTTAATCTGAACAACCCATTCTCTACGAAACACCACAGGTTCCGCTGTCACCATGTCTGACACCTCAACTTCTTTAAATGTCTGCATCAAGCAGTTTTCAGGTTGCGTACCGAGGTATAGAACGAGCAATGGCGTGGCAGGCGCTGCAATGCAGAATCTGTGCAATGAATACAATCGAAGACCCTGGACAAGTTATTGCATCACGTCTTCTTCTGATATAATTTATTAAAAAACAAAATTGCTTTGCCAAAGTGGGAATTATTTGTAGGACCCTCCGCCCCATGATTTAACTGTAAAAGTGTACATATTCTATTTCTTTGACTTTAAATTTATAACGTCCCAACATATTTAAGCATAAAACTTATTTAAATATTAACTATATTTTTTTATTATTATTCTATACCTAATAATAAAATGTTTAATATTAATACTATATTTATATTTTTATTAATTAGAATAATGATATAATTTTTAAATTAATTTTTTTTACTCGGTTATTATGAAGTTGATCTTGAATGGCAAAAAATTGCCACAATCCGGTCAACTAAAACTCGAAAAATCAAGTGCTTGGAGTGTTTAGAATCTATTTTTGATGCTGGAAATGGATAAAAACCCTTAAGACACTTAAAATATTAAAGTTTAACAACTGTAAACATGAGCAAATTTTTGCTACATTTTCTGAAAATCATTACCAAATTCCAGATAAAAACGCAACCTTTTTAGACTACACGGTTTATTATTCTCCCGATCACGTGCGAGCCGTACTCTCAACAAAAGTATTAGTGCATATGGCTCCCTTACTCCTATGATTAACGACAATAGGTACATTATTTTTCTTGGTCTCCTTTATATTTTTTTTCGCTGTGATTTAAGTTCATTTGATTTATCGACGAGCAAGTGTTTATAATTTAATGCATTTAATGATGGATAGTGTGAATATTGTGTTATTGTTTTTGTCTATTTTGGAATTTTGTTATTTAGCATGGGGATGTATGTTGGGTGTGGAGTCTAATTATCTTGTTTATTTTGTATCACAGTATTGGATCCCTGTATTTTAATGGAGTGGACAGTGCCCCCGTAATTAAACGTTGCTTGGGTCCTGAAGCCTTCCTAGTGGGAGGTTTCAGGGGCAGCGCCCCGAAAGATAAAAGCAGAGGTAAAATTGCCTTGTAAAAATATAGTAATTTCCAGTCAATCTGGGCCGTTCATTAGGCAGATGATCTGACAGTAGAAATTATGTTTAGTTTAGGGTTTTTTTTTCCCTAGAAGGCAACCCCTCGCTTGTATGAGGGTATTGTATTGCGGCTGTGTATTGTATGTGTATTCTCAGAGCAAGAAACATATAAGGAGACTGTGACAGAGAACATAGGATATTACAGTGGATTTACTGTAGGTTGTGTCTGTTCATTTTGCTGGATAATAGAAAGGAAGGACTGGTTGTTCGAGGTGGACGTAGCCCAAAATGGGTAAACCACGTATATTTGTGTCTCTCTGGTTTTATGTGTTTTGTGTGCTTGTGTTTTTCGCATATTTTATGTGTTGCATTGCTCTGTAATATATAATTTTCTAACAATGTATTGGAGTTTTTTGGTCTGGAATTCAATATATGTCTCATGCATGGATGACTATGTTTATTGTCTTGTTTGTTAACTGTTTTTGCTGGTTGATAAGAATCGAGGTTTTCTCAGTAAGGTCCCTCTTGATTTGACTTTGTATCCTTCCTTAATAGGGTTTAGGGAGCTTTGGGTTGTTGTTTCCGCTTCTTGCTACAGACCCAAATTATTCTGAGAGGAAATTGTTTGGTTTATAGCCCTAATATTCATAGTTATATGGATCTATGTTGTGGTATCCTTACAAATTTACTTTTATAGTGTGTATACCGGGACCTTAAGCTTGTTATGTGAGGTCAAGACCTTGGCTTCCTCTCTAAGGGTTTCATATCATTGCAGTGTTTGTTGAAGTAGCAATATGGTTCACCCCTGCTCTATCAAAGGCTCCTCGACTAGTGGAGGTTTTGGGTGCGGTAAAAATGCTAGGTAGAGTCGTGGTGGTAGCCAACCCTAGCCTCGCCAAGTTAGGGGCACGTGTCGCAAATCCTCTTTGAGACTCATTTGAGACGCAACTCAATCATTCCAAACAGGCACTCTGATGCAAGTTCGTCCATTAATCTCGTGTTGGGAAACATAGTTAAATCAACAGGCAACAAGTGCAGAGATAGATATGGAAGAATGACATGACTTGGTGCTGGATTCGGGTCACTCTAGAGGAAGGTCCTCCCAATATAAGAAAATTGTCTACCTTTATTGGCTAATGAAGAATATAGTAGCCAAAGCCTTGGCGAACCCTCCAGTTAACTCTTCCAAGATTGATCATGGATAGCCGAAAATTCATAAGGAATTTCAACTAATTCAGTTCCAGATCCAACAACATAATGCCTGCCTCAGTCACATTGACATATTCCTGTCTCCCTTAGACCGAATTACCTAGTTCAAGTGCAAAGGACCCAGCTCCAGTGGACTTATCCAATAACTAGTAGTTTGTTTGGATTAGTTTTGGCTTTAAATTTTTTCATCTGAAGAATTTGTAAATTATGCTATCTGGTTTTAGCTATTTAGATTGTAGAGGCTTAAAGATATTCATACATATATAGCTTTGCTAGAGAGTCTAAATTTTTTTCTTTTTTTGGATGACTTATAATGCAATTAGGTGGTTAATAGATGTGGGTTCCATCTAGAAAGGTTGAGGCCACCTAACCATTTGAATTTTGGTTGTAACCTGTTTTTTTTTAAGAAAATGAATGAAAAGGTCTTGGGAAGGTTACAACAAAAAAAGTCTTTATTATTTTTTTTACACGGTGGAAAAATCTATCATAACTCGGTTGCCAAACGAGTAGTGAGGACAACCATCTCTAGTTTTTATTCACGTTTTTATTCACTAATCCAGGTTGACTCATCAGTGTTATTCAAGGAAAACCACCCCACCTGGAATACCCTGTTAGTGGTCCCTAAGGGGGCAGGCTTTCACTCCTGTTAGATGCCTATGAGTCTTGGGTCGTTTCACTCCTACTAGATACCTCTGGGTGATTACCCTGTTTCTATTTCCTTAGTCTAAGAAAGACAAATTTTTAACCAAGAAAAATCACTTTTAAGACATACTCCACATCCTATTAATCTTTATTATTATATAAAAATATTTTTTTTATAAATTTATTTTTATCTTTTAAATTTGAATTTTTTTTTTGTTAAACTAATAAAAAATATTTCTTATTTATAATTACAATATTTCTTATTTATAATTAATTATTAATATTTGAAATACATCATATTATTATTTGATAGTTAAAATATGATAAAATTTACAATTTTAATAATAAAATGAATAATATTTTTCAAATAATTAAATTTGATAATAGAAAAATAAATATATATATTTTAAATAAAATAAATATATAATATTATATTTAATAAATAAATAAAAAATAAAAATTTATGTATATTTTTTTCCATATAAATATTATTTTTTATCATCTTTCAATGTAATAGAATGGAATAATCTTTAAAATTGTCCAGAATATTGAAAAAAATTTTATAAAATTTCTTCCCCTATCTTCTTCATTTTCAATTTTTATTAAAATCTTTATACTGTAAATTTTTCCTTCTATTTTATTTAATTTTTATTTAATTTCTATATAATATATCTAACTTAATAGCTTTGTATCGTTTAAAATTAATATAATTTTTTTATTTAAAAAAATATTTAAATAACATTTTCCAATCATAGTTATTAATAAATTAAAATTAAAATAATTAAATTATAGAAGATAGGAGTAAAGCTTTATGTTTTGTGAGTGGTCACCATATCTCCCCATACTCTAAAAGAGAAGAACCGACCCTACACTAGAGAGAACAATCATGAGCATAAACTGAATAAAGAAGAGAAAGCATAGATTCGCTGCTACTCTTTCTAAAAGACATTCTATGGTTCCCCCGGATGAGGAGAAGCTAATAATAATGGATGTTCGCCCACCGTTAAAAACGAATAACTGTGTTTAAAGGTTTTCGGCTACGCCTGGAATTCGATGTCCCACATGACGTGTTCTCGACAATTTGGTTGAAATTAAAAATTCTAATAGAAGTTATGTATTATATTTATATTTTGGTTGAAACAAAATACTTAACAACAATTTTATATTTATATTATTAATATTATAATATTAAAAAAAAATACCATAAAATAAAAGATAATTCACAAATTTAACTTCCATAGAATGTGAAATTCTAAATTGATTTGCATTTTTGCATTTTTATAATGTTTGTTATTAGTTAAAAAAAACTAGTTCAAAATTCATTTACCAACATCAGTTTTCGCAATCATAGTTAGAAAATCGACATGACTCTCATTAATTCCTACTTTGTTGTATCCATGAAAGCAAGAATATTCGGCCATTTTTTTCATCACACTCACATCACTTGTCAATATTGAAGTAGTCTAACGAGTCGATGATTTACCCTTTGGGTTTCGCGACGACTTATTGTCAGGGAGACTACTCTAGTTGACCCCCATCGACTCGTCGTGGGCCCTGTCCCTATCCTTCTTCGTCTTCCCACCCTTTTTGTGTCTATCTCAACTACCTTCTCTGTCTCTATATCGGCTATCATTTGTAGGCTTCGTTTGATAGGACGTTTTTCCCACCGCCCTCCATCCACATTAATGGGCGAGGATGCTTCAGCTTCCTACATTCTCTGTTCCGAAATCCATGTTCTTGAGTCATCTGTTCATTTTTGAAATCCCTTGCACCCTAAGACATAGACCAATTTCAAAGCAACTGCAACCTGACACACTTGTAACTAGGTGAGCGAAGGTTAGCGTTGCCCACACTTAAGTGCAACACTAAGTTGCGTCTTCTTTGTGTTTGTGTTGTTTGTAAGTTTTGTATGTTTTTTTTTCCCTAGTCACATTTGAATATTCGACTATGAGGAATGCAGACAATACTATGCATACTATGCCCCTCACGTAAAAAAATATAAAGATGAGACCTTTTATAAACCCAAATTTATTCCCTAAGTTCTGTTGAATTTATTCCATACGAAACCTGAGATTCCAAGGCCCGTAAGAACCCTTCTAGTACATGAATCCATCTAATTCGTGGAAATAAATATAAATTCGTTAAAGAGTGGAACTAAGGACTAATTCCCTTTCTTAGAAGCCTATTCTGAATAATATATATATATATATATATATATATATATAACAATCATAAATAATGAATAATTAACTAATAATTAGTGTTGAAGAGTCATGTCTCCAATGACATGACCATTCGTGAATGGGTACCTACCTAGGTATATAATTGGGAACCTAAGTTCTCATATATTTTCTTATGTATTATTGATGTTCTATCTACCATTATTGTCAATGATGATAAGGCATTGAATTAATTATTGCAAGCATAGAATATACCATAAAAATTAACATGGTATCAAAGCTTTGGTGGAGAAAGGGCTCAATGGAGTGTTAAATTTTTGGGGTTGTTACAATCTATATGTATAAAATATTCAATTGTTACTCTTACCTAAAGAATGCAAATAATTCTATAAATTATGGTGGGAATTAATTCCTGGTAAATATATCTAATTACCGAATATAAAAAATATGTATATGCTAATAGTAATTTTTGTTTGAACACTCTTGAAGACTATATCTGTCAAAATGGAATAAATCATAATTAAAAGTCTGATTCAAGAATATGTCTTTTGAAGTTAGTTTGCTCAAATAAGATTCGTTAAGACCCTCTTTCATAAACCTTAAGTGGCAATGGCAATAAAGAGGTGACAAGATTGAAGAACTTTCAACTTGACATATTGCTTGGTTCTTAGCCTCATAAAGGTTTCCATGCATAACATACCATAATGTGAGAACTAAGTTTCAATATCGGTCACTTCTAAAATCATTGGAATGAGAGGTATGACATCATCACTACAATCTCGTTTGAAGTATTCTTAGATAATTTCTTATCATCATAAGAGAAGCTCTGTCAGAAGTTTGAAGACTTGCATTATAATATTTTGATATACCGAAGTTTTGTTTCAAACACTTGAAAAATTAAAATACATTAGAGGATTGCGTCAATAATCTACAAATTATATGCTGTTATAAAGAAATCCTTTAAGAAACATTCAAGGAAAATTATTGATGTGTAGCATATTATCCATCGTGGTATATGGTATGGGTAACATTTGTGAGTATAAAAAGAAATGATTAGAAGATGAAAAGTCCATAATTTCATTTACTACAGTGATATGTCTTGCATTGACAAGCTTAGTTTAGGTCTCTTAGAGGATTATCACGACACTTAAGCTTAGTCATCCATGTGGTTCTCTTTTGGTGATTTTTGTGGTACATTGACGGTAGATCAAAACCTTATAATAACATCGTTTGGAATCTAATAATGGCACATATCGGAACCTTATTAATCTTAGTTAGGAGTATAGTTCAGATCACCAACATGGTGTAGTCTTAATACGGACTAAAACATTTTTATGTTAAGTTATTGTGGTTATAATATGTCGCAGTCTTTAAATAGTTTGAGGACTACTTCTTATAATCATCTCTATTGAAATTTCAAAAGTATAAACATATTGTGTAACCAATGTTGTTATCTGAACTGAATTATCTAATATGGAAATGAAAAATGTGATTATTGCAAGGATTGGGGGTGTTTGGATTACAGCAGTACACAGACTTCTTAGACCTCCTTACACTAAAAAATTATAGTCCTTAATGTGCTCAAAAGTTACAATATGGCATGGATAGTTGACTAGATCACTCTGTTACCATTAGTTGATGAATTGAGATACTGTGTATAGTGTGATATTGCATTTATTGGAACAACAATTACACTAGAGAGATGAACTGGTTCAAATTTTCATTGAGAATGATGTATTTGAAGTCTCCTTGATTGATGAAGAGGTTTCAGAGGGAAGATAAAATCCTTAAATTAGTTTTTTATATAATTAAGAAGCACATACTGTGAAACTATATTCAGTTCTTGAAGAAGATGAGTAGGACTCATGGTTACAAATTGAAGAATGTTTTATCTCATCAGTCTTAGAGGGAGTTGTATGTTGAACCCTCTCGATAATTATAGAAAAGGAATTCCCTATGGAAGTGAACTGTTAGAAGCATTGCATGTTGATTGGTAATTCTTATTGGATCCCATGATGAGCAGGCTTCCAGGTGGATCCTTTGTATTACAACATGCACCTTAAAATAGAGAGAGTATGGTCGTATGAAAGAAAATTGTGCATAATAGGCACTAGGGCACCTTCATGTATCATACAAGCTTAGGCCCATGGTCTCCTTGAGGAGAGGGAGTAAGGCCAGTTAAATATTTTTTTTAAGATAATTTTTTATTTGGTATCTTGGATGTACAGGAAACAAAGGATTTCCAAAGTCACTTTTTCTAGAATATATAGTTGTAAGATAATGTGTTTTGAAGAAGCTATTTAGTGAACTGTGGGCCATCATCTATATGCTACTGGGAGGAGCAATGAGGCTCTCGTGGACAGAAGTTCAGGTTGTTGATATCCTCGCAAATCCTTTTGGAAGGAAAAATTCTTAACCTTTAAAGAGCAATATTCCCTACATGGAGGGATCTTTATTAGGTTAAGAATTGAGCTCTAGGATATCCTAGGGGCTTGGGGTACTTCTTAGAGTTATATGAGCATAGGTTGAGTGGTTCACCTTCCCCTGTGGACCCAACTTGTGAACGCAGGGTGAGTGTTTTGCCTTCTCCTATGGAGTACATACCCTAATATGTGAACATGGGGTGAGTGGTTCACCTTCCCCTATGAAGTAAGCTATATGAGAACATGGTGAATGATTCACCTTCCCCTATGGATACCCCAACATACATCCTACAGTTTTAGTCTAGGACTCTTGGGAAGTACCTCTCATTTTTTCAATGAGTTAGGAAAAGTGGTTAGGGTTAATTAGTACTACTAATAGACATGCCAGGTAATATTGTATTCCCTATGACTAGGATGCATGATGTTTGACAACTTGATAACTAAATGATCAAGCATGATAGAGGTTGTATTCCTTGACATGAGGACATTCCTCTATTATTTTGGCGAGGATGGTAGGGTCTTGTGAACCATACCCTTTAGATCCTTTCTTATTAGACTATGATATCAATATTTAAGTAGAGATAGGACAAGTTGCAAAGATGGCACATGATGGACACAATAGCATAGCCATGGATGCATGTTGACAGTAGAATCCCTCCCTAGTTGAGAGGGAGTGTTAAAGAGTGCAACTAAGTTTTAATTCCCATTCCTAGAAGCTTGATATATATATATATATATAAACAACTATTAATAATAATAATCATAAATAATGAATAATTAACTAATAATTAGTGTTCAAGAGACATGTCTCTAAGAACATGACCATTCATGAATGGGTACCTACCTAGGTATATAATTGGAACCCTCAGTTTTAATCAAATCATCTCATATCATCTTGTACATATTGTTGGTTTTATATCTACAATTATTGTCAATGATGATAAGACATTTAAGTAATTGTTGAAAGAATAGAACATACCATAAAAATTAACAAGACCTTAAACTCTCGTTCTATGGCGTGCCCTTTTTCCATATGATAGTTCATTCTGTGAAAATAAGTAGGTCCTCATGAGTATTGTTTGACTAGTTCCATATCAAAAAGAGGAGATCCTTACAAAATATTCAGTTTTCAAGCATTGGAAATTCACTAATAAAGAAACCTGAAGTTTTAAAAAAATGAATTTTTTATGCCATCTTATTTAATATATGTCTTCATTCGCCGTAGTTTCTGGATATCAGACTTAAAGTCACAAAAATAATTTATTTTAGCAAGGCTTGATGAAATCACTACTTATGATGTTATTGATGCTTGGATAGAATGCTTGCTTATGTTGATTCCTCTGAATATCTGACTATATGATCAATGCTTCTATATGAAGAGGTTTCAAATTATGATGGTCATTAAATTGCATTATATTGCATATCAATTAAGAATTGGTGCAATATAATAGCCCTCATTATTTGTATTTCTACGAGGAACTTCTCTACTACTATGAAATACTGGACTTAGCTCTCCATTGTCAAGCACAAAACCAATTGATTCTTGTGAAGGGTTAGGAGATCACCAATCTTAATTTCCAAAATTCCACTTGGTCATTGTTGCAGCAACAAGTTGTTTCACCGTTTTGGAAGCTCATTATTTCACAGTTGCGGAAACTCATTAGCCCACTGTTGCACCAACTTCTCGAGTCAAATTTGCACCAACTTGCTAGCTCACCTTTGTAGCAACTCATTGGTTCAAATTTGTAGCAAATTGTTGGTTGACCATTGCTGAAACTCACTAGTTCACCGTTGCAAAAACTCATTGGTTCATTGTTGCGTCGACTTACTGGGTCACCGTTGCGGAAAATCGTTGTGTCACCAATGTGGGAACTTGTTGGGTCATTGTTGCAGAAAATTTATGGGTTACTGCTACAAAAAATTGTGGGTCTGAAAATGATAAAGCAAGAAAAATGGGAAATTATCATTGCCCTCCCAGTGCAATACCCTAAAGAAAAGATCATACTTTATAGAAAGGGTTTAGATTGGTCTGAAGTACATGGAAATAACATGGAGATTGATCAGATTGAAAAAATCCCTTAAGATGGAATTCGTACTTTATTAGAGGAGAGGAAATGAACCCAGAAGCTCCACATTATTTCAATCAGGTGTAAAATAAATTCCCATGCTCAAGGCCTTCTGCTTCCTTGCGATAGGAAGTGTAATTTTTTTAGAGATGCATTGTTTAGATGTTGGTATTAACAATGATTTATCATTTGTCACATGTATTAACCTTTCAAACATTTTTATGCAACTATGCTTGTTCATGTGGCCCTGAGGATAAAAGAGGAGAAAATGAACTGAAATTAAGATCCTCATTTGAGAGAAAGAGGGGTTGTCAATGCCATTTCATTGTAAAAGTTACGGTTCAAATCCCCAACATAGCAATAATAAATATGACGTGCATGAACATGAAGTTGGCTAAGGATTACCTTGTCATGGCTAGCATGACACTTTGGGTGATGCTAGGTCCTTGCATCAACCAAATTGATCAAGGGACATAGTTTCCTATGTATAGATTTGTTTCTTCTTGGAAGTGTTGATGAATCAGTTTGTAAAATGCATGTTAAAAAATATGTTGACATGGATGCCACAAGTCGAGATATGAATTTATTCTTATGTAGGAAAGATGTTGTTAATATCTATAATCATATGATGAAAGGAAAGTATCAGTTGCATAGGAAGGATGAAATGAGTGTGACCCTTTGGTATAAAAAACCAAGATGATTTTTTCTTTTATAAAAATCCCAATGGTAGAGAGATCCATTTTATTGTTGGAATTCAAATGAAGTGGATGTTGGACACCATGGTCAAGCTATCGAATAATAGCTTAATAGCCATGGATTCAACATTCAACTCAAAAAAATATGGGGTGAGTGTATTAAGAATGATTGATCTAGTGCAATAATTTGATTTGCAATGATCGATAATAATTAATGAGTTAAAGTTGACTTCATATGTTTTTTGAAGGTGACATTATTAGTTTTACACACTCATGGCGTTTGATGAGCAAAAAAGTGGGGTGCCAGTAGCACAGGTGGTGGAATCATGTAATACATCACAAGACATTTCACTATGGTTGAAGCACCTCGTGCATCGGTGTCACCAAGTTGATCATAATTGGAAAGTTAATGCCTTCATGGTTGATGATGCATTGGTTGAAGTCAATACTTTAAGGTAACTTCAATCTTCTTATTTTATGTTACAACTTGTATTTATTCTAAATAGCACTCGCTTGAAATGAATTGAATATGGCAGGAGAATCACAAGGTGCAATGTTATCTTGTGTGTTTGGCATGTACATAGGGAATGGCTATAAAATGTCAATCGATTGGTTAGTAATATAGAAAAAGAAAAAGAGATGTTTAGTGATTTGGGTTTGCTTATGAGAGATGGTTCCAATGATGAAGTGAGAACTGCAATTAATGCATTATTCAACAAATTTGCTAATGAGGAGAATTTATTAGACTATTTACACAAGAATTGGGTTGTCAATGACAAGATTTGTAAGTTCATATACTCATTCTTAGATGTCTCTTTTTGGTTTTCATATGGATGAAATATATTCATTAACCCAGCTTTTCTGCGATTAGGGATGTGGGTAAAAGGTTGTCAGGATTTTCCCCATGCAAATCGAGAGACAAACAATGTTGTGGAGTCATATCACTGTTACCTAAAAACAAGCTTTCTATCTAATAGAAGAAAGAATTGTGCTGGTTGGATGGATTGGTTGATATATATTTTTATAACAAATGTTGAACCTTGTTATCGATTTAAGGAAATTATAAAAATGGAAATATATTTGAATAATTACAAGAAAGAGAAAAAGTTTGAATCATCAATGGAAAAAGTAAAAAGAATTCTAGATAGTGATTGCAACCCTCATGAGAGAATGTCTCATGTTTTTTGGCTAAGGAGTCAATCTAAACATAATAAGAAATATCTTATCACTTTTCATTGCACAAATTTATTAACTTGTGGTTTCCCATGGTCTATCCATGGCAACATTGGCAAGCATGCTATAAAGGTGGGTTGGTTGTTTTCTCGTTCAATGGCTTCAAACCCATTACTAAATCATTAGACCAAAACCGATTCATATAATGGCTTAGACTTCCTTCAAAACAATCCTCCTACTACTTTGACCAAGACTAAATAGTTGATTTCTTTGGTTAAAAAATGTTGGATAATGCCAACAATATTCATATTATGTATCTTCACGTGTGGGCTGGGTTCTTTTGAGTCATATTTGAAGAGGAAGAAGAGTTTCATGAGCCCAAAAAAGAGAAGAAAAATAAGCAAACAAAACGCAAGGTTGGAAATTGATTTGAATATCACTACAGATGAAAATGAACCATTTGAATTTGAAAAACTCAACAAGCAAGGTCTCCCTCAATCCAACAATGCATGATTTTCCAGGTTTCTTGTGATATATTTGTTTTCAATTTTTTTTAATACTTATTAATGTATTACATGTATTTAATGTATTATCGTTGTGTTGAATATGTTCATGTATATTTGATAGGTGATGAGGCTATGTTTGATGATTTGAGAAATTTTTCCCAATTGTCAATTAAGGTCAGTAAATAACTCCATGCATTTACATTCATTATTTCAATACATTGATTGTTTATTATGTAATGGAAGATATATTTCACAGGGTTGTTCTATAATTGATTTATGCTTTCATAAATTGGTGTCTAATCATGAATCTGATATCTAAATTGAAATGAAAGCAACGAAAATGTAACAAAATTTTCAGCAACAAAATTTAACCTATTAACAGCAGAAAGAAAAACATGTAAAATATGATTTTAGTAGTATTTGGTATTTGATGGTTTCTAATGATGAAATACATATTACAACAATAGAGTTTCTACATCTACTGACTATGAGTTGACGCAACATTGCCAATAAGTGTCAACAATAGTGAGTTAGTGAGTGTCAACAATGGTGAGGGAGAGAATGTCAGCAACAGTGAGGGAGTGAATGTCAGTAATGGTGAGCTAGTGAATCTTAGAAGCAACACATCATTCAGCCTGAATCTAAGTTTGAAGGGGGATATTCATGAACATTGTTGATATTTTACTCATTATGTCCTATTTCATCAGCACAAAGATACCCTACTTTTTCCTGAATTCATTCTAGCATGCAAGCTCTTCTCTCTTTTTAGTGTTATAGGAATTTTTATATATCCTTCTTGGCAGCGAGATCATTGGATAATGAACATTAAGACCGATTCAATTATTCCCACATTCTTCCATGCAACAAATATATTTATGAACCCTTGTTAAGGCTAGCTTTAAGTTATTATGCTCAAAGGGATATCTATCTCGGGTTCGTTTTCCTGAGGCATCCCATCTTGATTTACATCTTTTTTGTGTGGTAGTATTCAATGTTTGAATCTAGTTTGTGCAATATGCAATGGCATACTTCTTGTTCCTAGAGATAAACTATACATCCTCTAAGGAATTTTGTTGTTCTTGTATCATGTGTAGAGGTATTTCATATTCTTCTCTAACCCACATATTTCTCTCAATATTATTTAGATTAATTTCAATATCTATCAACCAACTGGCCTGATTTCTCAAATAAGATACAAAGTCTCTCAACTGGACATCGCCTACACAAGGGTTGGGATTCCAACTTTTTTTATAAAATAACAAAAAAATGTGTTGGTACAATTCACATAGCATGTATTTTTCTCCATTCTATAGGCCCTACATGCTTATATGACTCCGTTTGGGGTATCAACCTAGAAAGGCTTATTGGTGATGATAGAATTCCTTTTAAACATTGAACTTATTTCCATCAAGTAAATGTTGTAATTCATTGTTATAGGAGCCTTGTAACTAAGTCCATAATCCATTAGCTATTTGAGTTGTATCTACTCATTCTCCATCTCGGTCACCTTCTTTTGCAACTCAACCACTATGTTTTATTTTTCGCCTTTAAATTTCTTTATATATTCTTACCATATCTCACTAAGGTAACGGATTATCTTTTTGTGCTCTCATAAAGCTATTACTTTTTCCTCATTTGAGGGTATCAATAGGGCTAATTTATCCTATTTTTCCTTCATCAAAGGATTTTATATCTCCATCTAAATAACATTTTCCCCTACCATCCTTCGTTTTGGTTCCTCGTCCTTTGTTTGCATAGTAGTTCCTTTGGTAAATTTATTTCCTTCTTCCTCATACGAGCCTATCAACTGGGCCAATGTATCCTCTAAGGTCTTTATCAAAAATCTAGTATCTCCACATGAATATATTTTTCCTCTACCTTCCTTCCTATTATACAAGTATAATTATGGGCTTGTATGGTTCCTCATCCAGTATTTGCACAATAATGTTTTTGGTCAGTGTCTTTCCTTCTTCCTCATTTGAGGCTATCAATTGGGCCAATTTAGCCTTTTCTAACTTTATCAAAGGGTTTGTTATCTCCTCTTGAATAGCCTTTTCCTCTACCATCCTTCCTATTGTAAAAGTAGAACTGTGGGCTATGTTTATTTCCTCATCCTTTGTTTCCACAAAAGTGTCATGGGTATGCTTTTTTCCAAGTTTTATAATTTCTTGGACCATAGGAGAAGGTAAATTGATGACGCCCATGATTAGGGAGTTTGCAACATGGGCTAAGAAATTTATTTTTTCACAATATTCTTTTTATCTAAGATCATATGTTAGGGTTTTAACTGTAGATTGAAGTTCCATGTTTTTCATCTAGAGAAACCTATTCTTCCTTAACAAAAAAATATACAAAGGAAGATATGAAGGGGTGCTTACTATTTTAATGAGCTTGTTTTTCAATTCTGGTGTGGTTTTTTGGTCCTTCATATCATCCCTATATAACACTAAAATTGAGGCAAGGCCCTCTTCTCCAAAAAATTGGGATATTTCTTGTATGTGATCAACGATGTTGATTTATGTTTCCATCCCTACATTTGATACAAGCCCATTGTGGGTTTCCTTCATTGCTTCTGGTGCTTCTTCTGTATCAGTAGGGGAAACCTCCTCAATTGATTCTTCTGTGTCAGTAAGGTGGTTGAATCCTTGTTCCATCAATACATCATGTAGATGCTCTTGTGTAGAATCAAGAGAAACCTCATCCATTTTTTATTCTATAACAACGGGGAGGGCCTCAAGAAGTGCAATAACTTGGGCTCTCTTTGTCTTCTTCTTCTTGCCTATTGGAACTATTATCAGGTGCTTCCTTATTCTTCTCAATAATTTGGCGGTAGGTTTATTTCCCTATATTTCTACATCATCATCATCTTGTTCATCTTATTTATGTGGGTAAATAGCATCATAATCCTCAGGAAACCTTGTAATTTGAACATTTTGTGGCTATTTTTCCATATGAAAAGGTTCTAAGGGAATTGCTGCATCTGCGAGGTCATGGGGTGGAGTTGCAATTGCTAGGGCATCCTTTGGAAGGTTAGCAACATCTGCATGAAATGGGCTTCCAACTATGTCACCCTAAGTTCTCCCTTCCTTTTGTAGCACACTAACCACCAAAATTTTAATAAGGCCATGGTGGGACAAGTTTTTTGATGATCGCTTAGATTTCAGTACCAATCGGGCCATATGGTCTAGGTTTTTTGAAAGAAAATAGGGCGTGTTAACCAACCCACCATGATTCAGATGGTCTAACAACCAGATGTGTTGTAGATAAACAACTACATTCCTCCCTTCACATGTAAAATATCTCTAGACAAGGAATGCAGCATCTGAATGCATCATTCCTACTGATCCTTCCTACTATTGTGTATTCTGGGTTCCTTGTAGAGAGGTTTGAGCCTTGCGACAAGACATCTCAATGGATCTTGCCAAAATTTATTCTCTTGGGATTATGTCTTCACATCGCCCCACCTCTCACCTAGAGGTATGGTTGCATGTGCTCCCTATGCCCATCTCGGTCGAAATTTCCCCCTCCTGTATGTCTTTGCTTGAGTGGATGCCTCCACTCAATCTCCTCTCTGCTTCTCCAATTGTGGTTGCTCCACAATTTTTTGAGACTGCTTTTGAGGCTACATGTTGAGATGTAATATATGCTCCTTCTCAACCACCAAGTCATTAACCTTTTCTTTTCTCCTCAAATATTTTCATGTATCCTCGACCTCGAGAGCATACAGGTTCTTGACTCATAGACCTATCTATTTCACCTGTCCCATGGCGATGTGTCTATGGAACACCTTTCCTTTTCTAAATATTACATCATTACCACGGTCTTTCAATAATGCTACAAAGACAAGATTCTTCTCTAGTCCTTCAACATACAAAACATCTGTCAGTCTAAGGGGGGAGACAAACTCCCTCTCAAAGGTAATTGTACCTATGTCGGTCGCGTTATACCTCCCGTCATCTCCAAACTCTATGTTCTGCCGGAGGTCCTTCTCTGCCAAGTCGCTAAAGAGATTTGTATTCCATATCATATGGAACGAGGAACCGATGTCTAGATACCACTTGCATCCCATTACAGTGCTGGCCATGCATACAATGAGAGTAAAATAAATATTGAATTTTGAAGTTAGTGCTTCACTTTTTGCAATTGCAGACTCCTTCTTGCTTGCTTTCTTTTGTGGAAAATTCGAGGCATATTGTACGTGCTCGTGAAAGTGAAAACAATTGATATTGGATGAGTCTCTCTTGCCCTCTTCACCTTGGGAATTATTTCCCTTAGCTTTCTTACCTTTTCTGACCAATGCAAAATATTATTCTTTGTCTTTTTTGGAGGTCTTGTCTCTAGTGTCCCACCTTATTTCTTTTATTACCAAGTCGTACCAAAAATTCTCCCAGTCTGGTAGCTTCTCCCTCCCATTCACAGAGTCTTCATAACTTTGTCAGCTCTTGTAAAGGCCTAGAAGAGCTAGGCTCACCAAATCATCCTGGGCTATTGTCACACCAACACTTTCAAGCTCATTTATACATTGACTAAACTTATTCAAGTATTTCTAGATCATGTCTCCCTCTTCCATATTGATATTTCTGAGCTTGTCTTTCATTGCCAACTTCCTGTGGTTGTTGATATTATGAAACATATCTGTCAAGGCCTTCCACATAGCATATGAAGTTTCCTTTCCATGCAGACTCGAGACAATATGATCTCAAACTCCTTCTAACAAGATCCTTCTCGCCTTTAATACCTTCTTCTTCCATGCATCAAGAAGTTGAGCATATGCTTCTGCGTGTTGGGGAATATCATTGTCTATGTATTCCTTTAGCCCGTTGTACTCGAGAACAACCTTCATCCTGTCCTTACATTCTATGTAATTCAAACTTCCCTCAAGAGTGTATTTGAGTCTCAATCCATTGAAATACATCTTGATCTGTTGTTGCATCCCAAAGAATAAATATGAAAATTCGAACCTGTTCAAGACAAAACTATGTTCTTCTCTTCTATTGTGATTCATGGCCCTCTAATACCATGTATAAATATCTAAATGATGGGATTAAAATTGAGCTTATAATATAATAAAACAAGATATTGAATCCTTCTACAATTTGCGGAAACAAAACATAATCACACAATCACACAACAAGTAAGAAAAAGAAATTATCAATCGCACAACACAAGATGTATCTAGGGAAAGAAACTGCTCAAAACCCCTCCATCTCTATATTGCATATGGTCAATATCATGAAACAATACACTTCTCTTTCTCCACTAAGAAACTTTTTGCACTCTGCTGACTGTCTCACTCTGATCTAGCTCGGATCTGGCTTGCAATCTAAGAAAAATTAGTCAAGTTTTTAACCTTTTTCTTGCCTCTGCCTAACATGCCTTCCTTACAAATTCTTAGGCTAATTGAGCCACTATTAATTAGGAAAATATCAATTAATTATTTCTAAATTATTCAAGGCCTTCCCGATGACCTTAAGCATGACCTGTACAATTTTCTAATGGTACAATTGATAGATCTCTTGCCTTTATCCTCACTCTCAACTGGGTCTTCCTTAGAACTGACATGCAATAACTATTTATACTGAATTATCAGGTAACTTATTGATCACTACATGTGAATTAAATCATATTTAATTCATTTGACCTCTCATTAGCACAACTCAGTTAGACCTAGTTAAATTGATTTTAACTCAATTTCTTGAGTTAACTAATTACAACTCACAAATAATTGTAACTGGACCCCCTAAAATCATGGGAGAACTCTACATGCCTTCTCTCTAACCTCCAACTCGAATTTCCTAATCTGACTAAGTCTTCTTGATTTAGTTAACTAATACAAGTTGTGAGGAGATGAAATTACAATTTTTCTTCCAATTTAATTAAGGGAAAATTAAATCAGAAGTCTCATATGGAATCATTTTTGGGTGCCATTTTCTGGATTCCATTTCTAGTTACCATTTTCAATGTTTCTTGTTTTCAATTTCAACAATACATATATAAAATTTTCAATTTCACATTTTCCTATACATCTTGCCAATTAATGATATGTCTGGAATCATATACATATTTTTTGAAAAGCGAAACATGAAATAAATTGTGAACCCATACATGGCTTGGTAGTGCAAGTTGGTATGCTACAGGCTCCACTCTTTCCAGAATATGAAAGTTTCCACAATATTGAGGTGCTAATTTTTCATACCCACCCCACCTTAAGGTGATTTTCATGGGTTTAATTTGCACATAAACATGGTCTCCTACCTGGAATTATTTATGATTTATTTTCTTATGTGCATAAGTTTTTTGTCTACCTTGGGAAGCCTTTAAATTCTGCCAAACCTTTTTCACTATTTTCTCCATTTCCACTAACATGTCATGCCCTAGGATTATCGTATATCCAATATTGCTCAAATTTATAGGTGTTATATTGCTCAAATTATTGTATTTTCAATGATTCGTGATAACTATTGTTATGTGTGAATTTGACTAAGTGAAGATATTCCTCCCATTTGGTTGGTTGTTGCATCACATACATTCTTAGCATATCTTCTAGTACCTGGTTCACCCTTTCATTCTGTCTATCTGTTTGGGGGTGATACGCGGTACTAAACTGAATCTGAGTACCCAACCTAGTAGAAAGAGGCTTCCAAAATCCACAGGTGAATTTCACACTATCAAAAATCACTACTTTTTGCATAATATGTAACTAGAATATCTATTTCATAAATATATATGTGATTTCAACAATCTTGTATGTGGATTTAACAGGAATAAAATTATATGTTTTGCTCAATTTGTCCACCACTGCCATGATGGAATCATTTTTCTTCCTAGATTTAGACAAACTTATTATAAAATCCAATGTAATCATCTCCCATTTCCACTCAGGAATGGGGATTGGCTGAAGAAAACCAATAGGGTGTTGGTGCTCAGGCTTAACTTGTTGGCACTCCAAACATTTGGCTAAATATTTAGCAATATCCCTTCTCATACCAGGCCAAGAATAGTCTTTTCTAATTGCAGAAAATAGTTTATGATATCAAGGATGAGCAACATAAGGGCTTCGATGAAATTTGTCCAGCATGAATTGTTTAATTTCTAACTTATTAGGAACATATATTTTTCCTCAGAAGGTCAACAAAGTATTATTGTTTATACCATACTCTGATTGTTTTCCAAAATTTTGCACTTGTTTATTTTGTTGCCATAAAAATTCATATTCTGGATCCTTAAGAGAAAATTCTTTGATATGTTCTAAAACGTCAAATTCCACTTAACTATAGGAGATTTCATACACAGTGCAATTTCCTACTTAATGTATCAACCATGCAATTCTCTTTTCCTTTAAGATGTCTTGTATCAAAGTCAAATTCACTTAGAAAAGCAGTCAACATGGCTTGGTGTGCACTTAAGTTAGGTTGCTTAAAGAAATTGGTAAAACTACTATGATTAGTCATTAAAAGGAACATTTTTCCAAATAGATAATGTCATTATATCTTTAGAGCGTGAACTACCAAAATTAGTTCTAAATCGTAAGCAGAATATATTTGCTCATGATATTTCAACTTACATGATTCATAAGTTTTTACTCTACCTTATTGCATCAAAACTCCTCCAACACCTTCTTGACATTCATCTGTGCAAACAGTAAACTATTTTTTCTGGAACAACAAATTTTAGCATAAGGGTTGTAGTCAATAGATGTTTCAATTGTTCAAAATTATGTTGTCACTTTGCAGTCCACATGAAGGTTCTACCTTTTTTTTTGCAGAGAAGTTATATGTTAATAAATCCTAGAAAATCCTTTTATAAAGCGATGATAATATCCATCTAAACCCATAAAAGATTGAATGTCTATAATATTTTTAGGGACAGGCCATTCCATGATGGTTTTAATTTTCTTAGGACCTATAACTATGCCTTCAGATGAAATTACATGTCCCAAATATTGAATTTTCTCCTTAGAAAAATCACATTTGTTGTATTTAGCATAAAGTTGGTTTTCTCTTAAGGTTTGCAGAACTATTCGAAGATGCTCCTTATGCTATTCCAAATTCCTCGAGTAAATAAGGATATCTTCAATAAACGTTAGAAAAAATTTGTCTAAGGGTGGAAAATAGCATTCATTAGACTCATGAAGGTTGTTGGGGCGTTTAAGCCTGAATGGAAAAACAACAAATTCATAATCACCATAGTGAGCCCTAAACACTGTCTTACAAATGTCTTCCTAGTTTAACCTTATTTGGTGATAACCTGACCATATATCAATCTTATAAAATATTGCAACACCCTTAACTTGATTTAATAAATCGTCAATTCTTGGCAACAAATACTTGTTTTTTATAGTTAACTTATTTAGTTACCTATAATCGATTAACAATCGTAGGGTGCCATCCTTCTTTCTCATGAACAACATTGGAGCTCCCCAAGGTGACACACTTGGGTGAATGTGCCCCTTGTCAATCAAATCTTGCAATTGCATCTTAATTTTTGTCAATTCAGGTATACTCATATGGTAGGGATCTTTTGACACTGGGATCGCTTCGAGGACTAATTATATAGTGAAGTCAATATTCCTTTTATGTGACATCCCTGGAATTTGTTTTGGAAAAACATCCACAAATTCTTGGATGACTGGTATATTTTCCAAGGTAACTATCTTATCTTTAGAATTAGTATAGCCCACTTGCACAGCATAATTTTGATAGTCCCTCGGATGCAGGTGAAACACCTGATAGGAGTGAACATCAAATATCCACCCATACAAACTGCAGAAATCTCCAATGCAATTCTTCACTTGTGGTAGACCCAATTACCGTTAACTCCTTACACGTTCCGCGCAGAACCAGAGATAATACCGAGAGGATAGGTATTGCATCACCTAACCCTGACCATCACCTCACTCATACCACCATTAATGTCCATGATGAATAATTAGCATCACAACCACTCCTAATCCCTTGCAACTGCTCAGCTGCTTGAGCTCCACACACAATTCTGTGCGAAGATCACTCATTTCCACCCTTATAGACTTCATCCCCACATCTATAAAACCCCTAGAATTCTACCCCTTTTCTCACTCATTTGGTCACCTTTGCATTTCGCTCTCCTCCTTCTGATCTGGATTGTCACTAATTCCAATTAGCTGTGAAGCCTCAGTCCCAGACTAGAGCTGCGTAGACTCCCTATGCTTGCTTCTCTTCATCCTATGAACCTTCCCCCTAGTCTTTGAAACCTCTGCAACCCCAGTGTAATTCCTGCCTCCTCTCCCAGGCGTGCAATGGCCCCCAGACTATGCTAATGCACTATTTGTGGTGGTTAGAGAGGGACCCTCCCAGGTTGTTACCATCATAGCTAGGATAATCGCCTTGAATCTATTGGCCACTCCTTGTCCATCACCCTTGTAGCCATCAACTTGATCCCGAGCAGTGTGCAGAATCCACCAGAAAATCAACGTTAAGAGGAAGTCGAGGCTTGAGGAGGTCCACCTCCTCTCCTAGAGCTCCCTCTCTGCATCGTACACCGATGCCCCTGACCATTCCTGCGTAGGACGTTGAGGAAATAGACATCTGGATTATGGATTCTGACGGAGTTTGGATGAAGGTTCCTGATGGAGTAGACCCGTACTCCCCCATCCTCTGCGTTCTTGCAAGTTTCCCCAAGCAAACTGCTACCGACGTGGAAGCTGCTATAAAAGATGCTATTGCGCCGGCTCCAACCTATACCATTGAGGAGGAGAATCCCAACAACAGTGATGATGACGATGAATAAAATCTATGTAACTACTCAGTTTTACTTTGTTTTTTGTCATATGTGCCCACAATGGTCTTTTGTTATTTTCTACTCTTTTTCTTTTAGATGTATCAGTGCTACTGCACACAATGTAAGGCTTTTTTTCAAGTTTTTTTCTGGGCCGGACTCCTCCCCTGAGGTAGCCCATAAACAACATTACAAAGGCAGGGATTGGTTAAGCGTAGCTTATTAACCCTGCCTGTACTATATGTAATATTATGTTCTCAAAATTAATAGATTAGCTCAACTTACCAAAAAAAAAAAAAAAGATAAATTTGATATTCTTTTTGGGTGCATATTCTTAATTGATTAGCTACGATAGGTCTTAACTTAATGGTTCTTTTAATACCCAAATTTTTTTTTCTAACACCCTCATCAGTGAGGAAACTGATGGTTTTGTCTTTACAATTTACCAGGGACCAATGTTTTTCTAACCATTAGATACCTATTATCACATCATAGGATCCTAAAGGCAGTATATTCAAATTCAACTTAATTTTTTGTCCTCCTATTTCGATAGGACAACCTTCCACATTGGCAGTCATCCTTCTTTTTTCCCCAGTGGCTAGTTTTACTAACCATGCATTTTTAAATTTGAAACTTGGTAAATGACACAATTCAACTACTTCTAGACTGACATAACTTAGGATTGCACATGGGTCTATTAAAATAGAGATGAAATGGTTAGCTATATTACTTTCAAATTATACCATTGCAAGTTGATATTCAACTTGATGATCCTCCAAGGTTACATTAATCCTTGGTATGCTTCTTGCCAGCTCCCTAACTATAGAATCTTCCTGAATATTAGCAATCGGCTCTACTCTAGTACGGTGAGGATAATTTTTATAATAGTGGGGTTCCCCACAACCCTCACATTTCAAGGGAGGTTTTTGTGATTGGATAGGTTCTAGCTTACTTTATGCCTTAGCTTGTATGGCTTCATTTTGTAATCTAGAAAATTTTTGATTCCTTCCTAGGGGTTCATTCAACTATTTTTTGTGTGTAGTATTAACTCCTGCATATTTTGCACTCTTATTATTCTGGAATTTCTTCTGCCCCTTTCTGTTTAGCCACCCTCTACCACTTTCCCCTTTTTGCTTCATATGCTAATAGTTTATTTGGGCCTTCTGAATAAATTCATCCATCATCTTTGGATTATCAAATTATAACCTTTCCTTCATGAAGGTTGGTAAGCTAGTGATAAAAGTTTCACCCTAGATTTCTCTTCATGAATATAGGGAACATATCTCAGCAAGGAAGTAAATTTGGTTACAAATTTATCCATGGACTAATGTCCTAATTTCAAATCATGAATTTCATTTTCCTTCTCATCATAGAACCATTTTTTTAAATATTTATCTTTGAAATGCTTCTAAAAATTGTCCCAAGTGACTTCCTGTTCGTCAATACCTTAGACTATTTTATTTTATTCCCAACATAAGGTGGATTTGCCTTGAAATTGATAGATTGTCAGTTTGGCCTTTAAATTGTCATTGTATTGATAAATATGGAAATATTTGTTCATATTGATTAACTAATATTCAGCATCCTCCTCCATTTCTCTGTCAAACATCGAGGGTTCAATTTTCTTGAATTCTCCCTATAATTCAACATTTTTCCTCTTAGTCCCTCTTCCACCAAAATCATTTCTAGACTCTTCCTCATTATCAATTCATCCTCACTCGACTTATGGGTTGTCTTCTCTATCTCGATGCATCTCAACTTTATTTCCACCATCAGGACTGGGATTTGGGTTTCTTTTATTTTATCTATATGAGATACTTTTCATAATTCTCTCATGTTCCATCCTCAACCTCTCATTATCGACTCTTAAATTCATCATCTCATCTCGTAGTTGTAGAAATGTCTCTAGTAGCATCGCATTAGTGCTATGGGTTTCTCCTCCCAATCGGACCCACATCTCCGAATTGGCTTATGTAAGAGGCACAAGTCCAAATCCTGCTGAGGGTCTCCCTAGTGGAGTGATTCCAACTCCTCTTCGCATGGTGCTTCTGCTTCCTCTGTGCAACATTAATACTTTTTTTATTTCATAATTACCGATCATGCCACATTTTTTCAACCATGGCACTCTGATACCAATTATAACATGTATAACATTTTTTTTTAATTTTATTTACTATAGTGATATTTATTTATATATGACTTCATTCGACATTATCATTGAATAAAATGTTTGGGTTATTACTATAATTGATATTTGACATTGGCATGTGATAACATTAGCTTTTAATTTACCCTGTGGTTTTAGTTGTACATAATCTTCATTACCATAAAAAATATGATGTAATGATCCACCACCTTAACTTAGTTTATCGTTAGAGATAAGTGTCATTGGGAGGGAATTTCATGAAGGGGCTTTGACCTATAGTTGTCAATCCCAGGATGATGGGGGAAGATAAATGGTGTTAAGTGCAGGGTTTACCATCATATATGTGATGGTTTCCAATCCAACGATTGTCGTAATGCAAGGGATGGTTAGGATAATCGTTCCCTACACCCTCCACTGCTCATCTCACTCTTTCGCTCTCGAGTTCCTCAGGATAGGGCTTTGAAACTTGAATCGACCTACTTGGTCGCCTTACTAAAAAAGAAACAACATTTTTCATGCAGGTAAACTCCTTTGGTTGTGTGAATTTTATTTTTTGTTACAACTAGTTGTTCTTCATATTATTGCTTAGCATTCAAAATTATGGTCGTTGTCTTGGTAGGGTATCAACATGCAAAGCCAAAGGTAGGGCAGAAAGGTAAAGGTTACTTCTTGAATTTGGCTTGGAGGAATCATAGGGGTAAGATCTCCCTGAAGGTCGAGTATCCTACTCAGGTATGCTCAAACCATGTGTGTCATTATTACGTTGAGTTCTTTTCCCCTTTTATTGGTGCCTATTGTCCTAATAAATAATCTTTCCCAATTTTTGGTTGTAGGTGAGGGTTTTATGCCATCAAAAAATTTAGGTTTATATCCTTCATGGCATGACCAGGTTTTTTTGATAGAGTCTCTCTATTTTTTTCTTACCATGGTTTTTTGAATTTTATTTTGGTTCGGGCCAACCTTATGACTATGGGTTCTTCCACCCATCACTGGTCCGTAAGGGTTTGTTTGTTAGATATAAATTTCTTATCCTTGTTGATTAAAAGAGCCTTCTAAATATCACTGTAGCCCTCGATCATTGCTAGGGTCTTATGAATTTTGTAAGAAGTATTTTGTTAAAGACTTCGGCAATTCAGTTGGACTTAAATTAAGATGAATTATTTAAACAACTTGCAAGCAGGATTTCACCGTATTGTTTTTATTTTCCAAATTTTGTATCAACAAGAATTGTGTGTTGATGTTTAATCATGTCCCTTCCTTCTTAAGACTCTCTTCTAGAATTTTTGCTAAGTTAACTATGTTGGTCAACAAAACCCATGGCGGTATTTGCTTCAGGCTCAATAAAATATTGTCTTTTAATTAATTGTAGTGATAGAAGGGTTACTAGGTAGGACAAGACCTAAGTTGTAAATTTCCCTCTTGCGGGTTGGGGCTAAACCTACCATGTGCCCTTTAGTTTTCATGAAAATTAATTTGAAGTCATTTAGTTTTCTGGTTCTCTGTAATAAATTAAATTCCTGCAATTCTTTTTTTTTCATTGGCTAAATTTTCTCAGAGAATATTTTCTTGAGAATGTATGAACTTGTAGCCCTTTTTACAGAATTAACTTTGTAACCTCATGATTCTATGGAAATGATTACCTCGGTTGAAGTTTTGTCTTTCTTTATTTCATTATAATTTTTACCAGGGTTGACAGAATCTGCACCTCCCTAAGCGGACTTGTCTCGACCCACTGGTTACATTAGGGGAATTTTGAGGTCTAAAATGGGTCTCTTAAGAAAAATTTACAACCAAAATAAAATTTATAAGAACCAATAAGATTCAAGGTAATGGTCAACCATGGGGGATGATTCACCATTTTTGGAGTAAAACAAGTAAAAATATTAAAAAATAATAAAATAATAAACTACTTTTTCAACTTGTATTTTCAACTTATCTTCCTAAGATTTTACTTAATTTCGAGTGGGAGTACTCATTGGATGCAAAATTTAATTCCTCATCTAAGGAGTACTCATGTTGCATACTTTCGATGGACCATATTACACAAAAAATGAGAAATGCATGAAAAAACGTGATTGCAATTAGTTTTTCATGTGTTTCTCATTTTTCGTGTATTAGCGTCCATCTAAAGTATGTAAAATGGGTACTCCTTGGATTAGGAATCAAATTCTGCATCCAACGAGTGTTTCCTCTCAAAATTTGAGTAAACCCATAAGGATATAAGTTGAAAAAATAGTTTTTACTTTTTTTCCCTCTAAATTTTGATGATGTAATCTAATACTATTTTATTATTTCCACTATTATTTTATAATTTCCTTAGGAGGCCCATTTTAGACCTAAAAACTCCCCTAATTCTCCCACGACCGACAGGGTATGGACTATTCTATGCTTGAGACTTGCCTCATAGCAGAAACTAACCACCTTTCTTGTTACTTTAGTGAAACTAAGATTTCCTCCTTTAGGTCTTTATTTTAAATTTTGTTCAGCACCCGAACTACAATTTCGATACTTCTGTGCCAACATGTTTAATATATATGTGTGTGTGTGTGTGTGTGTGTATTTCCTATGCCTACAACCCTCACACAGTTTCATATGGCAATGATTCTAATTAGAGTTTTATTATTTTGGTTAAAGGAAGAACATGGAAAGCACACAAGCCGCACACAAAACCATTACTTCAAGAAGAAATGGAGTGGTCACTACCACTTCCCTTAAGCATTGGAACATAATGTTTCCTTCCTTTTCCTTTTCAAATATTTCGTTACCATAACATAGTCTGGTATTAAGAAAAAATCACACAGATTATAGAGATTAAAGACAATATCCCAATCTTCTATATATTATTTACTGCATACAAAATTCATAACAATCCAACATCTTTTGTATCTTTTTAAAAGAAAGACAAGGGTCACTTATATGTGGTGCAGACTATCCAAGAATTCAACCGGGTAAATACCTCTCCCCCAACCTTTGAGAAACGAAATTACGTCCACTTCTCCCCCTGAGCTTCCCACTACATAACACTACATAACAGTGACCAATTAGGCGTAGTTCATAGGAATCAGGACCCCATGGTCCAACCTAGAACTTGCAAACTACTGTCTGTATTGGAGTTCTCCACTGGATCTAGTCCAACTCAGGAACCACTCCTTGGGTGATGTCCTTCCCACCTTCCCAACGTCTTGTTCAGGTTCACAGACTTCGATATTCCTCTTTCTCTCATGGTAGCTTTTGTGTTTCCTTCTTAGTTTCCCAAATAAGAATCCAATTTTCCCACTGAGGTATTCTTTTATCTAGAGGGAAATGAGAGGGATAATTGTTTCTAACTGTCTAATGGTTGGAAATTAGTTTTGGGTCTTTCCCTTGAATTCCAAGATTCTCATTAAATTAAAAATAATATAAACATTTAAAAACATTTAAAAGTTTTTAGTAAGCTTTCCTCTGAGCCCTCGGTTAGTGAAGTCTCATGGAGTAAAAATAAATGGCAGTAATATCAAATATTTACAGCAGCTAAGGGTGTCACATCATATTATATTATAAAGTAACTAAAACATTAATTTATATTTTAATCATATAATCTGATCTTAAAAAATAAATAATGTATCATTTGATTCTAATTATAATTTAAGATATAGTTTAATTTATAGAAGTAATGGTTTTCAGCTTGGGGAGTTACATCATATTATATTATAAATTAACTAAAACATTAAATTATATTTTAAACATATAGTATAATCTAAAAAATATATGTATCATTTTATTCGCATAGTTTAATTTATAGAAGAATTGGTTTTTTCATCAAAATCCGACAATACAAACTCAAGCAAATTGTGATTTTTGTTGTTGTTTAAAATACATTTTTGAATGCATAAACTAATTCAACACCATAAAAACCCCATGGGGCACTAGAATACTACATATTAATGAACTTAAACTCAATTTTTTTTAAATCTTTGTCCGATTTTGATTAAAATTAGCCCAAAAAATGCTTTGAGAAAAGATCATTTCATCTATAAGTTAGACTAAGTCATATTTTAATTCATTATTATAATAATAATCATCCCATATATCATTTTCATAATGTTAGATTTGAGACTTTTGTGATCCATAGATTAGATAAATGTCTTTCCAAATTAATCACATCATTAGAATTTGATTGACATTTCGAACCAAGTAATGTGGTTCATTCTCAGGACAAACTGAAAAGCCAATCAATCTAAATGAATAAATAGTGTGGATGCAACATTGCCCGATATTAACTCAAGAAAACTAGTCGTTAATGAATTAGTAAGTTAGCTAAAAATAAATAAATATTGACCCAATAATAATAATATTTTTTATTATATAATATTTATTAATTAAAATTTTTAATTTGATTAATGAAATCTTTATTTTAATAAATTTCATAATAAAATGTATTATGTAATATATTTAATTAACATTATTTAATTGATTAATAAATATTAAAATAATATATTACAAATAATTAAAATAATATAAATAATTAAAATTATTTAATTGATTAATAAATATTAAAATAATATATTACAAATAATTTTAAAATATAAATTCAGAATTTTTAGATATTTAGACTTTAAAATTAAAACTAAATTCTACACTAATATATCATTTTATTATAAAAAGAATTTATTTTTTACATATTTTTTTGTGTTTGTTAAGTTGTTTGTGATTATAGGCTTGACCCGTGGCTTGAGGAGTGGCATAGAGGGGCATCGACATCTAATCCGTCAAATTCATCTGTGATCCTAGGCCACACCAGCCCTAAGCTAACTAGATTTTTTAGCATGTCTCTTCCCCTAGCACAAGGCATAACCACCTCGATCCACTTGGAATAATGGAGAAATGTAAAGTTCTCTAGATTATTTTATTATTGGAGATTTGTTGTGATTAGTTAGATTGAATTCTATTCTTAAAGAATCTGCTCAATTCCTTAACGGATTTCTAATCTTAATTATGTACGAATAATTTGATGAATGAATAGAAGTGTCTTATGCAAGTACTACTCTTCATATTGAACTTAGTTCACGAGAGAGATGTGTATTTCCTCAATTTTATCTCTCTCTCCTAATTTTTAGTTGGAATCATAGCAAGGTTGAGAGTCTTAAGGCTAAAGGTGAGGGTTATATGACTATCGTGAAGCTAGAGTGAGTGAACGGGGATCGTGTGAGAGAGTTTGAGTGTGGAAGTTGTTGTGTGTGAAGGATTGAGGCCCTGTTGTGTTGAGGCCTTGCTTTTATTTGTGGGATTTTAATAGTTTTCAAGGATGAAATTTGATTAGTAAATTGTTTGTTATAGGGTGATTTGTTTGTTAAATATAGTTAATTTTTTTTTATAAAACTATCAAGATTTTTTTTATTTTTTTTGGTTGAATGTAACATACAAACATAATTTTATTTTACCTACTTTCACATAGTTGAATAAAACAAAACTAGATTATGCTATAGAAGAGAGGGTCATATCAATAACTTGGTTATTAGCGCCACTTCCTAAGTCTTTAGTCACATTTTGCATCGAACCTTTAACCTCAAATAAAATGATAACTCCAATCCACTTATAAAATTTCAGTTCTTAAAATACAAAGTGCTAAACTTATACTTATATATTCACATATCTTTGCAATATGGTTTTATGGTAAGTTCAGAATGATTGTGGATCTCGATGCAATGTTACTCCAAATAACCATGATAATTAACCAATGCATGATTCTGACCGTGATTTCCATCGGCAAGTAGCTAGCATGCCAGAGAATTAAATCTTGGAAGTATTGGGCATTTACTACCCTTAATAGTTGTTGGATATGGTGGCAAAGCCTCACGTTTTTCAATGGTACCTAGCAAACTTGGCACCGTCGATCTGCTCATGGATCAACGGCTTACATTTCTAGTGGGAAGCACCTGGACATTCACGCCCACCCTAATTTCTCTTTTCATCACTTTCATTTCTCAGTTAGCATTTTTTTTCTCTTTGTATGGATAGAGATATTTTTATCCTCGACTCGGAGGTGAGTTCTCACAGTGAAAGGCTAGCCTTCGACTCTTGTGTTGGCATCACCACTACAACGTTGTCTAAGTAAGAGTTTGGATTCCCAAAGAAATTTAACAGGTTGCGCCATCTTGTTAACCCTTTTACTCAGAGATGAAAGTTCTCAGTAGAGGAGATCCAAGGACTTTGACTCCATGCCGCTATGGCCTTTGAACTGCGCCATTTGCTAGCACTTCTCACACTCTGTCAGGTAAGAGCAATTCTTTCAACTTTGATAGTTTCAAACCTCCCTTTAGTTTTCGCCGTAAGTGTGGTTCGTTTGCTACTGGATAATTTATTAATTCTGGGTTTTTATTGCAGATCTGGAAGTATGAAGTTCTCTTTAACAGGTTAGCATTACCTTCCGCCGGTTTCTACTTTCTTTACTAGCCTTTAGGGTTATATATATATATATATATATATATATATATATATATATATATATATATAATTTTATTTTATTTTTTTCTCTGTTGTTTTCAAACTTTGTTTCTCCTTAACATTAATTATCTTATATATGTTGACTATCCGCAGGTTAGTGAATTCTGTTCTGGGATTTTGCAATCAAGCTCTTACCTAACGAATTCTAGTGGGACTTCTTCAACCTCTGCTGATGAGCTTGTTCGTTCCTTCAGGTACCTTGACGGACATATACCTCTCTATAGAAAAACCCCTTCCTGTGCAAATCGTTAGGGTTTATTTGACAGTGTTATACTAAAGAGTTGTATATTTCAATTCATGACTTGAGAAACAATTTATGTATTAATTAAATGACAGTACAATTGTTTATTTCCCTAACCCGAAATCCTAGGTTTGAGCTATAGTAGATTCTGCTTATGCATTCAGCTCCGAAAGATTTATGTGGCATTGCTCTCTTTACCTGAGCTTCTGAATTTATGCTTCTCGGAAGATTTTGCTATGTTTGCAGTATGAGTAATAGTTTTAACGGAGTCTTCTTTCATTGGTCCTGCATTACTCAATGGATAAACTGTCATATTTGAGTTTTACCTTATTTCTTGGTCGATTCACATACATTTCTTCATAAATATATATTCAGTCTGCTAGAGCAAGCGTAATTCTTTTAAAAGAAAAAAAAGATATTTCTCCTGTCTTACTTATATTTCCTCTCTAGAAATTGTTCTTTTGTTTCTAGAGATTAAGAAATATCCTAGGTTCTTCTTTGGTGACTGGAACACCATCATTAGGCCATGTATAGAGTTTATCGTAAGGAAGAGCAAAGTGTTTCAGGTCAGGAGTATACTCCAAACTTGATACCCATAGTTCCTTCCGCACATGTTAGTGATTTTCCTTGTTTTTCTTTCCAAAAGATTTTTAAAACACAGTGTGGTATCGATACAGGTCTTTAATCAAAAATATTGGTTTCCCATTTTTAATCTATGGTTTTCAACTTTCCATCTGTATCTTGACACCATTCTACTGTATTTATTTTCTTCCAGGATTAAACCCTCCACATCTCGGTTTCCTGCACAGATTCTTTTTTTTTAAAGGAAATATATACACATAGCCATTATATACTAAATCCTATACGAGCACTGAGTCAAACTTTCTTCTTTATTATAATATAGATTACATCAAAGATGGGTATAGACCTTAATAGGATTAAACACAGGTTTTCTTCCTGTATTTATATACTTCTTAGAAATAATCTCTTGTTTAACAATTAAATAGGAAATAATCACAATCGTTATTGTTTATATTTAAAATTTAAACCTAGACAGTTAACATTTATATAAAAGTAAACTTGACATTCACCGTGCTGTAATAGTAATTAGACAGTCACTTATCTAAATAAGAGTAAACATGACATTCACTGCGCTGTATTAGTAATTAGACAATCACTTATCTAAATAACAATAAACTTGACATTCACTGTGCTGTAATAGTAATTAGACAGTCACTTATCTGGATAACGTAGAAAGCTATTGGTGTCCACCCAACCTTCAAGAGGGGTGATTACTTCCTCCTCTTACCCCCATGCTCCACCTTGAAAAGGTACGGGTTGACAGTAGATTCTCTGTTGTGACTTCAAGATCCCCAGTCTAGTCAGTGCCCGAAATCTTCACGAATTTTAATAGGTGTTATATTTTTTTTCCACTGGTCACTACCAGCTCAAGAAAGAAATATTCTCCCTTCCTTTTTATCCTAAACAGAACCCCTATTCCTCACTGGGATGAGTCTCTTATCCCCAGAGGAGCAGGTAATTATTCAAATTGTCCAACCACCTTTTTCAGTTCCAGGAAAACATTTACCAACAGCCTTTTTTTTTTAATTTTTACTTTCAATAACTAATTTATTATTCAAAATCAAAATAAATAAACTTTCCTATAAAAACATTAATTGTTCTAATATTTTCTTAAAAAAACAGATAATTAAAATGACTTTTAACTAGCTAACAACTAGTTAATCATAATTGCAGCTTTCACAACTACCCCCCCTAGAAGTAACACCGTCCTTGGTGTTTCACTCTAGCTCTGAAAAGAGCTCCAGGTAAGCCTCACGCACAAACCCTTCGTCCTCCCAAGTAGCCTCCTCTGGGCTGAAGTGCTTTCACTGCACTTTCACTTGGGTGATGGCTCGCTTTCGGAGTATAATTTCTCTCCGGTCAAGTATGCGTAGTGACTCGACCAGGAACTCGCCGGCTATTTCCACCTGCAAGTAGCAAAATTCCTTGTCCATTTTCTTATAAAGAAATCATATCTGCAAGCTAGGATAAATATATATATATATATTCTATCCTACCTCTATATTTTTCCAATGAATTACGTGCTTCAGATCATGCACATAACGCTTCAACAGGGACACATGGAACACATTATGTACTCGTATGTGACTGGGTAAAGCCAACCGATAGGCCACAAGTCCTACCCTTTCCAAAATTTGGAAGGGTCCACAGAACCTGGGAGCTAACTTGGCACAAGAGGTCCACCGCAAATTACTCCTCTTGGGTTTAATCCTCATGTACACATGGTATCCTACGTCGAAATCCATATAAGACCTTTTTTTGTCTGCATAAATTTTCTGTTGATCTTGCGTGGCCTTCAGGTTTTGCCTTATCCTCTTTACCTCTGATTCCATTTCAGCAAGCATTTCGGGTCCCAACATTAATTTTGTTTCGGGGCTGCTCCAATTTATGGGTGTGTGACACTGTCTCCCATATAAGGCCTCGAAAGGATTCATCTTCAAGGACTCTTGATAACCGTTATTATAGGAAAATTCAACAAAATTCAGATAGTCTTCCCATTTGGTTGGCTGCTGCATTACATACATACGCAACATGTCTTCCAATACTTGGTTTACTCGCTCTGTTTGACCGCCGTTTTGGTGGTGATAAGCCGTACTAAATTTTATTTGGGTCCCTAGACCTGTAAACAGAGTCTTCCAGAATGTAGAATTAAACTTAACATCTCGGTTTGAGAAAACTGTCTTTGGAATTCCATGCAACCTAAAAATTTCCTTCATGAATATGTCGGCTATCTGTACAGTCTTGTAAGTAGATTGCATAGGTATAAAATGGGTAGATTTACTTAATCGGTCCACTACCACCATGATGGAGTCATTTTTCCTTTTTGTTTGGGGTAATCCTGTAATGAAGTCCAAGGATATGACCTCCCACTTCCATTCAGGTATCAGTATGGGCTGCAATAATCCTACGAGATGTTGATGCTCCACCTTCACTTGCTGACTCTCTAAACATTTACTTAGGTATTCAGCAATGTTTTTATGCATACTAGGCCAGAAAAATACCTTTCTAATTGTAGTCAAAATTTTCTGGTATCCTGGGTGACCTACATAATTGTTGCGATGGTACTCATTCATTATCAGCTCTTTCATATCCATACGGTTAGGCACATACACTTTACCTCAGAAAGTTAGCATCTGATCTTCAATTATCCCATACTCATAGACACTTCCTTGCTTTCTAATTTCTTCCATCTGTCGCCATAAAAATTGGTATTCTGGATCTTTTTGTGCCTCTTCCCTTACTTGTTCCAAAAATTTATTTTCCAACTGATTATAATATAGCTCATATATTCCATGTAGTTTTCTGCTTAAAGCATCAACTACCAAGTTTTATTTTCCCTTCACGTGCTGAATATCCATATCAAACTCACTTAAGAAGGCATTCCATATTGTCTGTCTTGAGTTTAAATCTATTTGCTTAAAGTAACTAGTCAAGCTACTATGATCTGTTTTTAACACAAACTTCTTGCCCAGCAAGTAATGTCTCCATACCTGGAGTGCATGTACCACTGATGTTAATTCTAGATTATATGTTGAATATATTTGTTCATCATCCTTCAACTTTCTTGATTCATATGCCACCACTTTTCCTTCCTGAGACAGAACTGCCCCAACACCTTCTTTACTTGCATCTGTACACAGTTCAAATTATTTGTTGGGGTCAGCTACCCTTAACACAGGTGCAGTGGTAAAAAGCTATTTCAACTTTGCAAAATTGTTCTGACATTCAAAATTCCACTTGAAAACTTTTCCTTTCCTCTACAAAGAAGTAATAGGAAAAGCAATTCTAGAAAATCCTTCAATAAATCTTCGGTAGTGCCCTGCTAATCCCATAAAATATCTAATATCTGTCACGTTTTGGGGTACTTGCCATTCCATGATTGTTTTGATCTTCTCTGGATCAACAACAATTCCCTCTGCTGAAATAACATGGCCTAAATACTGAATTTCTGTTTTGAAGAAATCACATTTTTTGAACTTAGCGTACAGCTAGTGTTTTCTTAGCATTTCCAGCACAATGCTCAAATGCTCCTTATGCTCTTCTTGGTTTTTAGAATAAATCAAAATATCATCTATAAATATAAGTACAAAATTTTCCAGGAAAGGATGGAAGATTCCATGCATTAACGTCATAAAGGTTGCTGGTGTGTTTGTTAACCCAAAGGGTAACACCACAAATTCATAGTGTCCATACCTGGTACAGAATGTTGTCTTGCAAATGTCTTCATCCTTGATTCGAATCTGGTGATATCCAATCCTTAAATCTATCTTGGAGAACACTGTGGCCCCCTTCACTTGATCGAACAAATCAACAATCCTTGGTAGAGGGTATTTGTTTTTTACTGTTAACTTGTTTAGCTGTCTATAATCCATGCACATTCACATGGTCCCATCCTTCTTCTTTGAAAATAGTACTAGTGCTCCCCAAGGGGACACACTTGGACGAATGTAGCCCTTATCCAGCAGTTCCTGTAACTGCATTTTCAGCTTAGTTAATTCTAGCACACTCATTCTATAAGGGGCCCTTGACACGGGAGAAGCTCCTGGCATTAACTCTATGGTGAAGTCAATGTCTCTTCTTGGTAGTAATCCAGGAATATTTTCTGGAAATACATCCAGGAATCTTGTACCACAGGTATATTTTCCATCATAGGTGATTTTTCCTTGGAATTTGCATACCCCACCTGTATAGCATATATCTGGCATCCCTTCCTTATACTCTTATTCATTTGGGATGCTACAATTGGGTGTAACTGTAATGGCTTTTTGATTCCTTGAATCTTTCTACACGTTCCATCATGCATTCTGTAATAAATAATTTTTTTCTTACAGTCCACTAAGTTCCAATGCTTTTCTAGCCAATCCATGCCTAGAAAAACATCATAAGACCCTAATGGAAGAATGTTCAAATCTACTTGTAACTGCTGTTCTGGAATTTCCAAAGTACAGTTTGGAATTTTAGCAGTTACCTTTTGTTTTTCTCCAGTGGCTAACTGTACCAGCCATGAAATTTTAAATTTTTGTTCTTTCAATTTACACAGTTCCACTATTTTTGGGCTAACATAGCTCAAACTTGCACCTGGGTCTACCAAAATAGAAATAGATTGAGTTAGTATTTTACCTTCCAGCTCAATCATTGTTGGTTGATAATCTGCCTCTTGGTCCTTCAATGCTGCATTGATACGAGAAATGTTTCACGCCACATCGCCTACCATAGAAGCTTCCTACAAGTTTGCAATTGTGTCATTTCTTGCTCGCTGGGGACAATTTTTGTAGTAGTGTGCTTCACCACACCCCCAACACTGTAAAGGTGGCTTAGTCACCTGCCCTTGCTCAGGCTTGCTGGATTCTTCTGTAGGTTTTTCTTCTGCTGGCCATCTGGTCCTCTAGTTATTTCTGCCAAATCATTTGCTGACAGAGTTACGTGTAGAATTCTTAAAGTTACTACTTTTGGCGCCCTTGAAATTTGAGTTACTTTTCTGTCCTTTCTTTGGCTGCCAATTTTTGCCAACCTCCCCTTTAGCCTTGGAGTGCTGATAGCACATTCGTGCTTTATGAATGGCTTCATCCATGGTTCGGGGGTTTACAAATTTTATTAGCTCCTTCATGTGTGTTGGAAAAATACTTAGAAATATCTGCACCTTAGCCTTTTCCTCTCAAAGATATGGAACATATCGTAACAGAGAGGTGAACTTAGTGATATATTCATCCATAGTCATCTATCCCAACCTTAAGTCATGAAATTCCTTAGCTTTTTTGTCCTAAAATCGTTCTGTTAGATACTTGTCCTTAAAGTATTGCTGGAATGATTCCTAGGTAACATATTGTTCCTCTAAGCAGAACAATATGGCCACCGCTAGGGTTAAATTTTACTCTGCTGCGAATGCCGAGAAGGAAAATGCAGGTCCTGCCCCTCCTGTTGCTGCCGATATCACCAGAGACTGGGAGGATGCAGTGGCTGCTACAGATACAGGGTTTCCCACCGCTCTTGAGAAGATCACAGAGGCGGCTCCCTGTGACCTTCAGATTTGGTTCTTAGCTGAAAGACCCTCCGCAGGCGTCGACAGTGAGGTGGGAATTGACAATCTATTCACAATACTCTCCACAAATCCAATCGCAACGCTGGTTGCGGCGGTTGCGGCACAAGCGGCTACCCCCAAACGCAAGACTGATGGGATGCAACCCTGGACAGAGGATGATACTCCTCCCTGTACAGGAAAAAATACTGAATACACCACTATAGAGGGCTTGCAAACGATTTTCTCCGCGGATCTGCAATCATGGGGCGCTGAGGCACTGAGATCCTTTGAAAAATCCTAGAAAAGCCTCACGGATCTAGGCATAAAAGGTTCTTGCTCGATACAAGGTCAGCTCTGCACTGGCAGGGTGGGGCTCTCAGGTTATCACCTCCCTTCTTTCCAGATCCAGATCACGCTTCTATCCGGTAGAACCATGTTGCATTGGGTGCAAGCTACGGATTTAGTGCAAGATCTCTTAAACAATCTCGAATGTAGATTGAGGATTCCATCGGAGCTTCAAAGGTTGCTTCATAAATGTAAACAATTTGAAAACCCTTTTCCCCTCTCTTTTTACAACATTGATAGAGATGCTTCGGTTGTGCTTACCCTGCGCCTGAGAGGCAGAGCATCGGGGCAGCCATCCTCTACTCCTGCCTTCTCCTATAAGGATGCAGTTCATGCACAACCACCCAAGAAAACTGCTCATCCAGCTAAGGCTCCCAAGCCTTTCCTTGTGGACAAGATGGAGGAATTCCCCTCTATTGAAATCTCCCATCCATCGCTGGATGATCAATTCTAGATATATGCAGAGACCGCCATCATTTGCAGGTTTAATGGCCTATGGCCTCAAACAACAGATCTATATCAATGGATCCACGCTAACTGGACAAACAACTGCAAAGTCTTCCTTTGCTCAAAGGGTTTCTTCATAGTAGCATTTGCTTTTAGCGAATATTATTAGAAAGCCTTAACAAGAGGCCCTTAGTTTTGGGGAACAACAGGGCTATTTCTCACCCCCTGGTTCCCAGATTTCGATCCCTCTTCAGTAGTCATCACCAAGCTTCCCATTTGGGTCCGTCTTCCTAACCTCCCGGCACATCTCTGGCACTTCTCGGTCTTCCAAGGATTTGGAAATGCTCTGGGCCGCTTCCTGGTTACAGATACCTCTCGAGGGGAGAAAGGAATCTACACCTATGGCAGAATCTGCGCGGAAATAGACTTAAGCAAAGGACTGTCTGATCAGATCAACCTCAAAATTGGGGACTTTCACTGGACATAAACCTTGGATTATGAGAACACTGCATTCCGGTGTAGACATTGCCATCAGACGGGGCATCTCCAGAACACATGTTCCAGGTTCCCCGCCAAAAATAAGAACACCAATAGAAAACCGAAGTCCAAGAGCTGGAAACCATGTGATCCACCTCCCATGGATGATATAGAGTCCTCCAGCTCGGATGAGGAGGAAATGGAAGCGGAAGGGGAGAATGATGAACACCCAAAGGTCACGCCCTCGGCCAGCCCTGAGGATCCCTATGCCCCTCCAATCCCACAGAAACGTTCGCATGAGTCTTCTTCCTCCGATTCAGACAAGGAGACTCCTTCTTCACTGCAGAATAATCTACAATTGGTTCCTGCCCAACCAAGTCACAATGGTTGGGTCAAAGTCAGTAAGAAGAAAGGGAAAAAATGTCGTTTGGAAGTCTCTACCCACTCTGGGTAGTTTCCTTTGTCTCGCTTACCATTTTCTGTTATCCTTGTTATCTTTTGCTCATTCCATGGTTGCTTTTGGGGACCGAGGTTAATAGTGCATCATTGCCGCCCCCCTTGCTTTTCTTCTTTGCTTATTTGCAAGCTCATATTGTACTATATGGTTTTTCCGAATAGAATTAGTCTTATTTGGCAAAAAAAAAAAAACATATTGTTCCTCTATGCTGCAAACATTCTTCACTTCTTCCCACCACAAAGTGGCTTTCTCTCTTAACTGATATATGGCTAATTTGGCCTTCAGTTTGATGATGTACTCGTACACCTAGCTTCACCATCAAATGTTGGTGGTTTTATATTTTGAAACTCCCCCTAGATTTCTACTTTCTTCTTTTTAACCTCTTGTTGATCTGACACATTGCCAGATTATGCTTCATTGTAATTTTTGTTCTTGGTTCGCTGGGACGGGCTTCTTTCCACTTTGTCAGTGGTGTTATTTCTGTTTGCTGCTCTTCTTCTTCTTGAATGCCTCTGTTAGTACTTGTATGTTCCACTTCCTGGTTTTGTTTATCTGACAGGGTTTTTAATATATTTTCCTAGTCTTACAATAGTCGTTCGTTATCTTTTCGAACACACACCATTTCCTCCTGTAGTTGTTGTACTGTATTCAACAGGAAACTGGTTTGGTGTTGTTGTTCTTCTAGCAGCCTACTCATTTATCAGTGTTGTTCGACACTAAACTGAACCCACATTTCTGGGTTCATCACTGGTTGAGCTTGGGGTTCCCCGGTGTCTTGGGGGGTTTGTTGTGTGTTTCCCCTTCTCGTGATGTTTCCTACTAAAATTTGTGCATAAATTTACATACAGCTTTACCGTTAGTTGACCCTTAGGGTCCCAGTGTATGAACGTTGTTTTGATACCACTTGTAACACACAAACATAAAAATTTTTTACCTACTTTCACATAGTTGAATAAAACAAAACAGGATTATGCTATAGAAAAGAGGGTCGTGTCAATAACTTGGTTATTAACGCCACTTCCTAAATATTTAGTCACATTTTGCATTGAACCTTTAACCTCAAATAACATAATAACTCCAATCCACTTATAAAATTTCAATTCTTAACTTACTAAAGTGCTCAACTTATATTTATATATTCACATATCTTTGCAACATGGTTTTATGGTAAGTTCGGAATGATTGTGGATCTCGATGCAACTTTACTCCTCATAACCATGCTAATTAACCGATGCATGATTCTGACCGTGAATTCCGTCGGCAAGTAGCTGGCATGCTAAAGAATTAAATCTCGGAAGTACTGGGCATTTACTACCCTTAACAGCTGTTGCATACGGTGGCAAAGCCTCATGTTTTTCAATGGTACCTAGAAAACTTGGCACCGTCGATCTGCTCATGGAACAACGGCTTACATTTCTGGCGGGAAGCACCTAGACATTCATGCCCACCCTAATTTCTCTTTTCATCACTTTCATTTCTCAGTTAGCATTTTTTTTCTCTTTGTATGGATAGAGATATTTTTCTCCTCGGCTCAGAGGTGAGTTCTCACAGTGAAAGGCCAGCCTTCGGCTCTTGTGCTGGCATCACCACTACAATGTTGTCTAAGTAAGAGTTTGGATTCCCAAAGAAATATAACAGGACACCCCATCTTGTTAACCCTTTTACTCAGAGATGAAAGTTCTCAACAGAGGAGATCCAAGGACTTCGGCTCCATGCTGCCATGGCCTTTGAACTACGCCATCTGCTAGCACTTCTCTCACTATGTCAGGTAACAACAATTTTTTCAACTTTGATAGTTTCAAACCTCCCTTTAGTTTTCACCGTAAGTGTGGTTCGTTTGCTACTAGATAATTTATTAATTCTGGGTTTTTATTGTAGATCTGGAAGTATGAAGTTCCTTTTAACAGGTTAGCATTACCTTCCGCCAGCTTCTACTTTCTTTACTAGCCTTTAGGGTTACATATATATATATATATATATATATATATATATATATATATTTCTCTATTGTTTTCGAACTTTGTTTCTCCTTAACATTAATTATCTTATATACGTTGACTATCCACGGTTCGTGAATTCCATTCCGGGTTTTTGCAATCAAGCTCTTACCTAACGAATTCTGGTGGGACTTCTTCAGCCTCTGTTGATGAGCTTGTTCGTTCCTTCAGGTACCTTGATGGACAAATACCTCTCTACAGAAAAACTCCTTCCTGTGCAAATTGTTAGGTTTTATTTGACAGTTTTATACTGAAGAGTTATATACTTCAATTCATGACTTGGGAAACAGTTTATGTATTAATTAAATGAAAGTACAGTTGTTTCTTTCCTCAACCTGAAATCCTGGGTTTGAGCTATAGTAGATTCCGCTTATGCATTTGACTCCGAAAGATTTATGTGGCAATGCTCTCTTTACCTAATCTTATGAATTTATGATTCTCAGAATATTTTGCTATGTTTGCAGTATGTGTAATAGTTTTAACAGGGTCTTCTTTCATTGGTCTTGCATTACTCAATGGATAAACTGTCATATTGGAGTTTTACCTTATTTCCTGGTCAGTTCACATACATTTCTTCATAAATATATATTCATTCTGCTAGAGCAAGTGTAATTCTTTTAAAAGAAAAAAAAAAGATATTTCTCTTGTCTTACTTATATTTCCTCTCTAGCAATTGTTCTTTTGTTTCAAGAGATTAAGAAATATCATAGGTTCTTCTTTGGTGACCAGACCACCATCATTAGTCTGTGTATGGAGTTTCTAGTAAGGAAGAGCGAAGTGTTTCAGGTCAGGAGTATACTCCAAACTTGATACCCACAATTCCTTCCGCACATGTTAGTGATTTTCCTTATTTTTCTTTCCAAAAGATTTGTAAAACACAATGTGGTATCGATAAAGGTCTTTAATTAAAAATATTGGTTTCCCATCTTTAATCTACGATTTTCAACTTGCCATCTGGATCTTGACACCATTCTACTGTATTTATTTTCTTTCAGGATTAAACTTTCCACATCTCGGTTTCGTGCACAAATTCTTTTTTTTTTAAAGAAAATATATACATATAGCCATTATATACTAAATCCTATATGAGCACTGAGTCAAAATTTCTTCTCTATTATAAAACAGATTACATCAAATATGGGTATAGACCTTAATAGGATTAAATACAGGTTTTCTTCCTGTATTTATATACCGCTTAGAAATAATCACCTGTCTAACGTTTAAATAGGAAAGAATCACAATCGTTACTGTTTATATTTAAAATTTAAACCTAGACAGTTAACATTTATATAACATTAAACTTGACATTCACTGTGTTGTAATAGTAATTAGACAGTGACTTATCTAAATAACAGTAAACATGACATTCAGTGTGTTGTATTAGTAATTAGACAGTCACTTATCTAAATAACAATAAACTTGACATTCACTGTGTTGTAATAGTAATTAGATAACGTAGTTAGCTATTGGTGTCCACCCAATCTTCAAGAGGGGTGATTACTTCTTCCTCTTGCCCTCGTGCTCCACCTTGAAAATGTACAGGTTGACAGGAGATTCTCTGCTGTGACCTCATGACCCCAGTCCAGTCAGTGCCAGAAATCTTCACGAATTTTAATAAGTGTTATATTTTTTTCCACTGGTCACTACCAGCTCAAGAAAGAAATATTCACTCTTCCTTTTTCTCCTGAACAAAACTCCTATTCCTCTCTCGAATGAGTCTCCTAACCCCAAAGGAACAGGCAACTGTTCAAACTATCCAACCACCTTTTTTAGTTCAAAGAAAACATTTACCAACAATTTTTTTTTTTTTTTAACTTTTACTTTCCATAACTAATTTATTATTCAAAATTAAAAGAAATAAACTTTCCTGTAAAAACATTAATTGTTCCAATATTTTCTTAAAAAACACAAATAATTAATTTTTTTTTAACTAACTAACAACTAGTTAACCCCTGGACTTTACTGCGATTGTGTAAGAGTGGACTACGGAGTGGACAGAGGCGACTGGTGTAGCTTTAAATTCAAAAGGGGGCGGCTGCATAGCACTGTGGAGACCTTAGTTGCGCAGAGGTGAGAGTAGTGTTCAATCCTCAACGTGAGCGGAGAAGAAGAAATCGGCCTATCAAGGTAGTGCTTTGTAGGTAGTACAGTTCTAAACCATTTGGATTCTCTCCTTCAGCCTCAACTACTCTGTGTTGAATTCAGTTATGTCTGAAAATTAGATTTTAATTTTTTTTCACTTGGGTTTCCATTTATTTTCCTGGTTCTGTTGTCAGGACATGAACCCGGGCCTCGGGTAAGATTTGTCCTGGTCCTGTTGTTTTTTTGGCTATGGTTCCCTAGTGTGGAATCCAGGCTTTAAGGTTGATGAATAATTCGACGGGAGCATTGGAGTTGTGTTGTTGGCTACATGTTGTTCCAATGGAAGAGTTGTTGGAGTGGGTTTGGCTGTAAACGGATTTTGCAAAGGAAATCTATTTCATTACTTGGAATTGATATCTGTTGAGAGCCGCAGAATATTTGGAGTGGAAGAGTTGTTCCAGTCTGTGTAGAAGGTGGAATTTAGAAGGCAAACTGTGTTTCGCACATCCCTGCATGTGTGGAGCGTAAGCACCGCTGAAGAGTATTGGTGAAAACCGAATCTGAGATTGTTGTTGGGGTCATTGCTTGACCAAGTGAGTAATCGACTGGTGACGCCCTTCGCGTTGTGGAGTTCTCGCATTGTGCGTGTTGAAGTTGTTAATGTTTGAATATTGATATGTATCAAGGGATTTCTATGTTCAACGTTGGACCTGGACCTATAGGCTATTGAGCGTTGTATAAGACTTTGGCTTTGATTTTTTAGAGACTTGCATGGAGAAACCTTTGGGTAAAGTTGTTGAAATTGAATTGTTCCTCAGATTGATGTGGAAAGTCGACTACGAAGACCTTGTGTTAAAGCGAAAGCTCTGTGATTATCTTTCGTTGAAGGGAATCCGTGTTGGCGGTAATTTATTAGATATCCCTTCTTGTGCTTTTGATCTCACAATCGATGGCTCCAGGAGAGTTCTCATAAACTATGGAACCACGCTCACAGTCCAGAAATACGTTGCATATGAGACTGTGTGTAACGTATTGAGCTCAGCGATTAGTCTCCCGAAGACCGAAAATCCATGAGGACTGGACCTCTTTTTTTTAAAACTACCTTCTAGCTCTTCAACCGTAAATGGTCAAGATGTAACATTCCACGTCGATGGACCAGATTTGTAAATATTAGTCGGTGAGTAATGTCATCACTGACTATTCATCTCCTGCATTATTGAAAGGAAAGGGATACTATGGAAGGAAAAGTAAAATAAACCATTCAGAAGAAAGTATCATAAGGCAGAGGTGGCATATGAAATTCAAAATACGAACCAATTTGAAATGGAATGCAGTGAGATAGTTGAAGATGAAGGTGTTGTTGAATGTGCTACAATATATGAACCACTATATGATAGAGGAAAATATTTTGACCGAAGGTTGGTTACAGATGTTGCAAGAGAATAAGTTAATAGATGATTTTTGAGTGGAAAAGTTCAGTGCGCATATAAAATAGCAAAGTTTGAAGAAGAGCGATAATTCATTAAATTTTGGATTGAAACACGATGTTTTGATAAAATTTGCATAAAAGTCATATCTACATATGAAGAATAAATGAAACAACCAATTATGAGAGTAGAGATAGATGAAGAAAGGAAATTTTTCTCAAAAGAGTAAGCTGACAAGAATGAGTATGGTTTTTTTTATGAATCTAATATTGCTTTTAAGTGTGCAGTTGTTGGCAGTTAGGAAGAAGCAATAAAATTTGAAGATATTGCAAACATTAAAAACAAGTATAAGTCCAAGAACCTACATCAATGTTGAATATAAAGGATGTTAGCATGCAATCAAGATCAAGAAAAAGGAAATTAAGAGTTCAAATTTTCCACCTTTTGCTCAGAAAACATAAAAAAGAGAAGAAACTCCACCTCTATCTTATGGCAAGAAAGGTGAAGATAAGATTCATCAGCAAATGAACAAGCATGGATCCTTTAGCAAGAACGAAAAGATGAAAGTTCAATTATCAAGTTGTTTTTGTGTACTATTGAAAGCCTAGCTGAGATCCTATTAGATCCTATTCTTAATAAATTTGTTCCATTCCTCAACATATTTCTAATCTTATTTATGTACGGTTGATTTGGTGAATGAATAGAAGTGTCTTGTGCAGTGTGTATTTCCTCCATTTTCTCTAGTTAGAAATAATTAATTCCTACTTGTCTATGGTTGTAATTCTCCATTTGAGGAGTTTGTTCCTGCATAATAGGAATTAGCTAGAATATAGATTCTCCTAGTTTAGTGTGTGGTTGAGAGAATCTCTCAACCACACTATTGTACATCTAAGATAGAATTCCTATCTTGAGACTATTGCTTGTATAAATATGTGTGTAATTTCCTTCATTCATAATATAGAATATATTGAGTGTGTGTGTGCTATTTTATCTTCTCTCTCTCCTAAATTTTAGTGATCCTGGGTAGCCTTGCTAACGAAGCCCATCCTCAACAGTTTGTACCAATAAGACTTGACTAATTGAAATTTTATATGTCAAATTACGTTATATAAATTATTAGAACAAAAAGTGAATTTTAAACTAAAAGCTATATCATACCATATGGGTAGTTATTCAGTTTATTTCCAATTTGAATTTAGTTTTTTGAAATGTTTTCATTATTATAATTTTAATAATATTTTTACAAAAAATTATTCAATAATATATTTTGTTATTAAATATTTTTATTTAATTTATATTTTTAAAATTTAAAATTTATTTATTTTCCATTATTTTAATTTACAATAGTCATGATATAAAATGTTTAACTTTAATAACATTAAGTTTTATATTTTATAGAACTATTTTAATGTAATTTTTAATTTTAATAATGTTAAAATTAATATTATTTTATTTTATTTTATTAATTTAATTGTTTTTTTATTTAATTAGTTTAAAAAATAGAAATATTTATTTAATAAGAATAATTTTCATTTTTATCACATTCTATTTTAAGTTTTATGTGTATTTTATTTTATTTTTTTATTATAAATTATATTTAGTTTTATCTATAATATTAATTTTAATTTTAAAAAAATTATCATTTTCACACAGTTAATTTTATTTTAAAAATTAATTATTACAATATTTTTGAATTGTAGTTGAGAATTTCTGGAATCCTCTGTGTAGAATGATTGAAGAGCTCGACGTTTCGGGTGAACACTTCACCCATTTTTAGGAGGAGAAAGCTTAGCGACTTAAATAGGAAAGATTTTGGCTGAGAATTTCAACGAAGATTAGAAGGAAACCAAAAATAGTCGTTAAAAAAGAGAATAAATTAAATTGAAATTGAAATTAATTATAATTTTTATATTACTAATTCCTTAAAATGAGATATCTCTTAGGGAATTTTATGTTAATTAATAGAATAAATCAAAGGTAGTTGAAAGGAAGTCAAAACAAGGTTAAAAAAATGAAAATCTTGCCATTAGAGAAGGATTATAGAATGAATAATTAATTTGATAAAAATAATAGTTAATTCCATATATGAAGAAATTATAATTATTGGGATTTGTTTAGAGAAGAATGAATAATTAATTGGATAAAAATACCTAAATCCCTATATGAAGAGATTAGGATTATTGGGCTTAATCACAAAGGTAAGAATTAAATTTAATATAGATAAAAATAATAATAAAATTTAATATCTACAATAGGATAAATTAGTTGATTAGATATAACTAAGATAAAGATAGAAGAATGGTTGCGATAGAGATTTTTTTAGTCACCAAGGCAAAAGATGAGAGTTAAATTTGAAATTGATTAAGAAGATTAATAAAAAGGATTTAAATTCAATTCTAAAATAGGATAAAATTAGTTGATTAATCCCTATAACTTTAAATTCTTCATATTTAGAATTAGTTTTCAAATTATTTAATTTAAAAATCTCATCCCAATAATTCTAGTTTTTTCATATATGGAATTTGTTATTTATATCAAATTTAATAATAAAAATCTCTATCCCATTCTTCTATCTTTATCTTAGTTCTGTCTAATCAACTAATTTATGCTATTGTAAATATTAAATCTTATTATTCTTTTTATCTATTTAAAATTTAACTCTTACATTTGTGATTAAGCCTAATAATCCTAATCTCTTCATATAGGGATTTAGGTATTTTTATCCAATAAATTATTCATTCTTCTGTAAATGAATCTCAATAATCCTAATTTATTCATATATGGAATTAGCTAATATTTTTATCAAATTAATTATGCATTCTATAATCCTTCTCTAAGGACAAGATTTTGATTTCTTTAACCTTGTCTATTAATTAACATAAAATTCCCTAACAGTTATCTCATTTTAAGGAATTAGTTATATAAAAATTATAATTAATTTCAATTTCAATTTAATCTAGTCTCCTCTCTAACGGTTATTTTTGGTTTCCTTCTCATCTTCGTTGAAATTCTCGGCCATAATCTTTCCTATTTAAGCCTTCAAGGTTTGCTCTCCTCCTATCAGTCGCTAAGCTTTCTCCTCCTGAAGATGGGTGAAGTGTTCACCTCAAACTTCGGCCTCTTCAATCATTCTACACAGGATTCCAAAAATTCTCAACTACATCATGTATCTGACTATGGAAATGTTCAAGCCATGATATTTTAATTGGTTAAGATATAAATTATTTTATTATATATTCTGATTTTAAAATTAAAATTAAATATTACATTAAGAAATTACATTATTACACCGAAGGTGTCTCTTTATGTGGCTAGATGGGCAAACACTATTCATCCCAACCAATCTCATCCCCCTATTTTTGTCTTTCTCTAGTAAACACTTTTTTACTACGCTGTAACGACTTGATTTGTTATGGTACATATCTCGGTTTGAATATAGTCGTCTCCTCAACTAAAATCTTGTTCCACCAATTGTTCCAAGCACAAGTAACCACCAACCCTCCTACCTCTATGAGCCCATAGCTACGACTAACAAATAATCTCGACTCTTCAATCTTCAGTAGTGCAACAACTAGCGGAGGAGACTTGATATTTAAATAGATGCATCTATGGTTCTGACAATAGAGAAATATTGAGGTAAAAAATCGGACTCAAAAAAAAAATGTACAACCAAAATAAACGCTATAAAAAATAATAGGATTCAAGATGATGATATCAAACATGGGGGATAATTCACCATTTTTGGAGTAAGAAAGTAAAAAGATTAAAAAGCAAAAAAACTATTTTTTCAAGTCGTAGTTTCAACTTATCTCCCTATGATTTTACTCGAATTTCAACCAGGAGAACTCGTTGCATGCATAATTTAATTTCTCATCCAAGGGGTACCCATGTTGTATAATTTTGATGGACATTCTACACAAAAAATGAGCAATACATGAAAAACGTGATTGCTTTGTATTTTTCATTTTTCGTGTAGCAGTGTCCATAGACAATATGCAACATGGGTACTCATTGGATGAGGAACTAAATTTTGCATCCAATGAGTTCTCTTGCTTGAAATTTGAGTAAAATCATAGGGAGATAAGTTGAAAAAATTGTTTTTTTCTTTTTTCCCTCTAAAAATTTATGATGTAATCTAATCTTATTTTATTATTTCCATTATTTTTTTATAATATTATTTAGGAGGCTCATTTTAGGCCTTGAAATTTGTCTAATGACTACTCATTTTGGAGCAAAGGTTGTGTTGTCACCACTGTTGGCACTCAGAGCAAGAATCATTTCACACAGCCTACACGACACTCAAATATTCACTCCTTTCACATAGCATTGGCACTCAGAGCGTCCTTTCACACACTTATTGGGCACTCATAGGCTCACTCCTTTCACATCGCATTGGCACTCAGAGAATCCTTTCGCACAGTTATTTGGCACTTAGAGATTCACTCCTTTCACACCAGAGATGACACTTGGATCTTCTTTCATGAAACATAGGCACTCTAAACTCAAATTAATCCATTTCAATTTTCATTGATTCACAACAGTAGATCACCATTCCATTCATAAACCCAATGCATACATCGATTGAGTAGTCTCTCCAAATTGAAACCCACAGTATTATTTAATTAATTTTGACACATACAATATACGACCGAACATGTTCATCTTCCTGACAACGTGAACCTCCTTGCTATATTTTTTCAGCAACCTCAAATATTGGCAATATATATAGATCAATTAAGATTTTCCAAACCAAAGGAGGTTAGATTTATGGACTTCAAGTTTGGAGGAAACATTTCAGATGTTACCGAGGTTAAAAAGAAAGTTATTCCAATTCCCAAACACATGTGATTTTAATATTTTAGTGACAATCATATATAGTGAAAAATATATGTGAATGGTTGAGGACTGGAGAGGGAGGGAGGTGTAGAGTGAAGGGGGGAGAGGGAGGGAAAGATGGAGAGGAAAATTTGGGGGATGGAAGCCAATAAGAGAGAGGTTGAGAGTAAAAGGAAGAGAAAGAGTGGGATGGAGATAGAGAGAGAGGGATTAATAGAATGAAATATTATATGGTGGGTAGAGTGAGAGAGGAAAGGGGAAGATGGAGAGAGAGAGGTGGGAGTACTCATAGTTAGATAGTGGGGGAGGGGAATATGAAGCAAAGGGGATATAATGGTGCAATATGTGTGTGTGTGTGTGGAGAAGAAGTGAGGTGGAGAAATATGGAGGGGAGCGAGAAGTTAGGGGAAGAGATCAAAAGAGAAGTGAAATATGAGAGTGTGAGAGTAAGTAAGAGAGATAAAGGTATAGAGAAAAAAAGAGGGAAGGGGTTGGGGAGTAAGGGTGATAGAGGCATAGAGGTAATAGTGATAAATATATAGAGAGAGCGTGACTAGATAGTGAGTGAGCAGAGAGAGAAATACGATGAGAAAAGAGTAGGAGAAAGGTACAAAGTGAGAGTGTGAGAGTGTGTGAGAGATGGAGAGAGATAAATCGAAGGAGATATGAGGAAGGGAGAGAGAGTAATGGGGTGGGGGGAAGGGAAATGGAGAGAGAGATGAGTGGAGAGGTGAAGAGATAAAGACAAAGAGGGGGTAAGGTGAGAGACATAAGTGTGGAGAGAGAGTGTGTGAATGAGATGTGGAGAGTGAGAGGGAGAAAAAGTAAGAGAGAGTGTGGCGGGAATAATAGGATATAGAGGGGGGGTCGGGGCATAGAGTAACAAGTGGGGGAAGGATAGAGAAAATGGATTGATGGAGAAATAGAGATACATAGAGAGGGATACGGAGAGAGTGCATGTGAGGGAGAGTGAGGGGGAGGGGGAGAGAGAGGGAGAGAGAGAGTAGGAAAATTGTGGAGATTGGTAGGAAACAAGAGGGTGGGGGAGATAGGATGTGGAAGAGATAAAGGGGGTATAGAAAGAGATAATATGGGTTGACAGAGGGTGATATAGGGAGAGGAAAATGAATATGGAGTGAGAGAGAGGGATGGAAGTATAAAGTATAATATGGAGGGGGTAGAGAAACAGGATGGGATAGATAGAGATAAAGGGAGGAGGATAGGGAGGGGACATAAAGGATAGAATATTATAGCCTATAGAGAGAGGGGGGAGAGAGAGAGAGAGTTGGGCAAATAAAGTGATGCGGAAAAATATAGAATAAAGTGATGCAAACAAATATAGAAGTGAGGTGGAGTTAGTAAGGAGGTAGAGAGAGAGATATAGGGAGGGATTCAAGTAGAGAGGTGAAGATGGAGAGAGAGAGAAACCATGGGAAACATGGAGGGATAGGTATGGGGATGAATAAGGGGAAAAGGAGATAAAATATTAGAGTTGAAAGAGAGGTAAAGGGCATAGCACAGGAGAGTGGTGGAGAGTGAGACTGAAAAGGAGTGAGAGAGAGATGTAGGTACAGAGAGATGAAGAGGTGGGGAGGGAGAGGAGGTGGAAGAGAAAGAGAGGGAATATGGACACAAAGAGATGAATGGGGTGGGAGAGATAACAAGTGGGAGAAGGTGATTGGGAGGGGAGTGAGATGATATAAGATTAGAAGTGAGAGAGAGTGAGAGTGAGTGATAGTAGGGTGAGGTGAGGGATGGTTTGAAGCATGGTTACAAGAGTGAGAGCGAGGCAGAAATAACCTCTCCTATTCACCTTCTTGCCATCTTATTTTTCAATTTCTACCTATTTTTTATTTATTATGTTTGGTGAATACTTTCAAAAACAAATTTTATTTAAAAAAAACTTGAATTCAGTCGTATCTCAAGCAGTGGTGATTTGAACAGAGATGCAAGACATCAATGCTTATTTTTATAAACACATCCTATGTCAAGCTCAAGAAAATCTTAGTGACTTGTGGTTCTAACCTTTATCTACTTCTCCTTTCTCTTTTCCAACCTGAATTAAAAAAATTAGGAGCATAAGCTTTTCTCTAGACACAAGTTCTTCATCTTTCGTATGTCTTCCATTGTAAAGCCTGTGAAAATATTATGGCTTTACACCTCAAACCTTCGTATGCTCTTTTTGTTGAACCGACTTTAATTACTCATCATAAGATGACGAGCTTTGTATTGGACACAAGATCTTGATCAAGCCCTTCTACCAACAATCTCATGAAAATATTATTGGAGAATTTGGCAGACCTTATATGCATGAATTTAGTAGTGGAATTTTTTTGTGGTGAGATGACCTAAACCTAAATATTATATTCCTTTGGTGTACCTTTGCACCTTTAGCAGAAATTTCTAGTTAATTACAAGAAACAAAATAAGGGTGTTCATTTTTGGCATGTAGATAAACTAAGAGGAATTGAGAAACCATGTCTACCTTTCTTCAATCTCATGTTTTTTTTTTTTGCATCCAACTCAAAGCCAATCATTAGAGAGATCAAAAAACCTAAGATGATTTATCCTTGATGATTGACCTTGCATAAGAGGCAAGATAAATGTTAGATAAAGGAAAGATAGAGATGGTTTTGGATTCCAAGTATATTATAGAATAAAATATCATATTATATATAAATTATTAAAACATTTAGCTTAATTTTTATATATTTACATTGTATAAGGTGCAGTTTAATTAGTAGATGTTTTGGTCCTTTTTCTTAAAATTTAATAATATAAATTTGGGCAAGTATGTGATTTCTTGTTACTAAAAATGTGTTTTGAATCTATAACTAGATTCAAAAACCTATAAAACATTGGGGCATTCAAACAACTTACGATTCTAGAAGATATTTACCAAATTTTGGGCAAAAATGATCATAAAAGAGAAAAAAATATCTATTAGTTAGGCTACACTATTATAGAATTAGTTATTATATATCAAATTTTTTGAAATAATTAATCATATAAAATATTTGTGACTCCATTAAGTTATATTTGATGATGATGATGATAATAATAATAATAATAATATATTTTTAAGGACTTGGCCAAACAAATACCAAATTGGTGTATGAGACTCCTTTGTTTTGGGGATAAGGGACCCACTCTAAGTAGGAATTTGACTATGAACATACTCTACCCCCTATGGATTTGAACATATGACGTTTTATATAATTAATTGTAATATATTAATTTTGTTAATTGCTAATTTGAAATGTTTGTAATTTCATTATTGACAATTATTTTCCAAAATACTCTATATTTAGTACCTAAAAAATATTTATCAAAGGATATTTACCAAAATCTTGTTCAAAACATACACATGATAATCTTTTATTTATATATTTCCAAATTTATATTATAATTAATTCAATATTTTAAAATTTTATTAGTTTTGAGATTCCAACTAATAAATCATATTTTTTTTTATATAAGATTCATTAGATATCCAAATTTACTCTAACATTATTGTAACTCTAAAAAAAATACATTTGAAAGTTTCAAAAAATAAAATGATAAATAAACTTTATAGATTTTAATTTATGTTTTCTTTAAAGTAGATAATATTTATAACCATTTATTAATTATAATTAATATAAATGATTCATTTTTAAAAATTATTTATGTGGTATTATTCAAAGATTAAAAAAAAAAAAAAAAACTAAAAAACTAAAACTTATATTTGACTCTCATAATATGGAGTTGATATGAACTTGTCATCTATTAAATTATTATAGTGTGATTGCTCATATTTAACTTGTATAATTAAAAATTACAATTCATGTTTCAAATTTTAAGGGAATTTTCATAATTGTTTTTTTTTTTTTTTTAATTTAGGATAATCGGTAACTGATGAGAGTTTTCCTGGACTTTTCAAAATTGTTAATACCCATTTGTAGTTGTATTTATGGCACTACAAATCAGGATGCTATTGCATTAATGCTCATACGATGTGGTTGTGGTATTTTATTTAATTACAATAAATATGTCAAAGGCTCAAAATATTTTTGATGTTCCTGCCACTCGCATTGTTTGTTGATTGAAAGGCTTGTCTAAGAATGATGTTGTTGATTAAATGGTGAAACAATTTTACTAAATTGGAAGGCTTGTTTTCTTTGTTGCTTCGCCTGCAATTTGAAGAGGGGATGCTCCAGCACTAACAGTGAGTATTGTCTCAACGTTCACAAAATCTATGCCTCTATTCTTTCTTGATTTGCAATTTTATTTTTGCAAATATTGTGACTAAATAAAAAAGGGATATTACAAGTCATTGTTTGTGAAACTCCTTCCCATCATGAGGTTTAGGGAATCTAATGAGCAAAAATGGTTTCCCATAGTGGGGAAGATGGTGCAATGGTGGGTAAGAAAAAACTATGTTTCGCTCTATAACTACTCCAATTGACTATGTTGATCAGTAGTATTTATAAATTAAAGTGTGATTACAGTGGTTTTTATGTTGGGTAGTTGTTGAATAGCTTCAACTTGCTATTTTAAGCATTGATTGGTTTGATTAGTTAGCTTCTATGGCCTACCCATGATGTCATTTTCAGTCTTTTACATATTTTCAAGATGTAGTAACTTATTATTTTAACTATGTTCTTTGGATGACAGTGAAAGATTCTATGGCCTACCCATGATGTCATTTTTAGCCTTTTACATATTTTTAAGATGTAGTAACTTATTATTGTACCTGCCGCTGGTAGGATACTACGCATCAAGTTTTTCCTAATTGTGACATTAATTTAGGTTGATTAGACAGATGTTTTCAATTTTTTTTGTTTTTGCCATGGTTCACTATGAGATCTATTATTGTTGATTTATTTTAATTATTTTAATTTGAATTATCTGTTATCTAATTGGCCAAAAAGTTTCACTTCTTATTGCAAAATGCCTAGATTTTATCGCCATTATTTGTATTGCCATTACAAAAACATTTATATCTATTCTACAGGTGTTGTACTTTATCTGGAGTCGCATTAAGTAAATTAAAGAGACAGATGCATTCCTCATATGAGCCGCCTATTGTGGTCTGTCAGATAGCACGCATATCCGTGCATATGCTCATATATCATAGTTGGTGCGCGATATATAAAGGTAGGGTGTAATGCATCGTGGGCCCGACGAGTGGTGTTGGTTTTTAAACCATAGGCAAATGCATAGATTATAACAATAAATCGAATGGATAGAAGAATTTATTAACCTTGTGGGACCATCACGAATCACAATCGTCGATGTGTTTATGGACTGTGATTTATATGTGTTTGAAGTTCGTGCTTAAAAGGCATTAATCGCATTGGAACGTTTGTGAATGCATCAATTGCATCAGAGGAAGGGCATTGCATTGGAACATTGGAAAATGCATTAATCGCAATCAGAAGCATTGAGTTGTGATTAATCGCATCAACAAATAGAAAAGAAAGGTTTATAAAGCTGTGGCGCTCAAAGTTTTCAAAGGTTAGCGTTGTGGTTAGAATATGAGAGCATAGTATATGCGTAATCTGCATTGTTTTAAAGAAGATATTAAAGTTATATTTTTTTTAAATTAATGTAGTAAAGAATAAAATAATAAATCTATATCAAATGAACCTTTTGCAACTGTGGACCCCGCTGAACGTGAAAAAACTTAAACCAAATATGGAAGATAAATTTGTGTTATAAAACTTATCAGGTCCGAGGCTTGCCATTGCAGTATGCTGAAGACATAAGAACTTGCGATTTGCGATTGCGATTGGGCGAATCGCATTGCATGATTCAATAGTAGCAAAAAAAAAAAAAAACATATCAAGTTTTAGAAACTTTCCGATCCGATGAGTTAAAAGACCTTTTAACATATTTTGAACATATTAGAAAAATTTTATACTTAGAAATATGTTAAAATGAATTCTATTTATTCATGGCATCGCAAAAGATCAAAAGTGAATTTTAACATTTATTGCAAGGATTCGTCGATCTCCGATTATATGACAAATGTTGAAAATGCCAGGAGATTAAATGGTAATTAAAGTTTTTGTAGTTGTCCTCATTATTGTGTTTTATTTCGGCTGAAAGCATTCATTTGAATTGCAGAACAAAGGTTCAAATCCTTTCATTCGCAGAACTAGAGAGAGTTTACCCAACTCTAGAATGTCAAAGAGAAGCAGAAAGTCTAAAGCTGCTTTTGTTGCAAATTCTCCTGTGCTAAACATGCCACCCAAGGAAAAACTGCCAAAGCTCAAGCTAGTCACAGACACCTCCTTTCAAGGACTGGGGAAGATGACATGGGAGAATGTATAAAAATTTCTTGAAAAAGAGAAACCTAGGGTTGTTGTGCCCAAAGCAGTTGTTCCTGATGAAGAAGATTCAGACTCTGAGTCTGAATCTCAACTTAGTGCATTGGCAAATTCATTTTTACATCGAGTTGCTGCCCGAGTGAATACTTTTCCCTACTGTGATGTTATCAGATGGGTCATTGACAATGTGACGATTCAAAACAAGACTTTTGTTTCTACTTCTAGATCAGTGTTCGGGTCATTCAGGGTAGAAGATATTAAAGCAATGTACCATCTTCCCAATCCACAAAAGATTTACAACAAAGAATTCCTTCAGGAATATGCTGAAGAACATCGAAACCAGGCAGAGCCAATCAAAGAATGGAGGAATAATCCTGAGAAATATAAGCAAGAGGCATCAGGTATGTACTCTGTGGAGTCTCTTGCACCTCCATATTATTATGCTGCAGCAATGATGTGTAGGTTTTTTGGAAACGACAACTCTGCTAGGTTTTCTATTCAAATGGTCCCATTAATTCATTTTGCTGTTAATTCTGAAATTATGGATTGGGCTATCATTTTGTCGGATAAGATAGCTAATCGAATTCTAGAGTATAGAAAAGATAAGAATTCAGGGAATTCTTCCCCTTTCCATTTTTGTGGTTATATTTTGGACGCCCTCTGTTTCAATTCTGAGTTCCCCATGGTAGGTTGGAAATGGGCTCAAAAAGAACCTATTCCTATTCATGTGTATCATAATTTATTATGGAAATAACATTTCAAACTTCATGTTTATAGAGTCTTCCATGGTTTTCTAATACCAATATACCAAACCATTTTTGGTCATTTCCCTCCTAGACTGTCCAATAAAGCCAAGACTGATTTGTCTTCTATCAAAGGTTGGTTCAGAGAAGAAAATTCACTTATATCAGAATTTTTGGGAGTATTGTTTAGCCACATATCCTTCCCCTATATGTTCCAGATAAGCTGTTAGATCAGGAAATTTCCTATCAACTGACAGTTGAAGGAATGTCTAGAATTTTGAAAAGCAATTAAAAGCTTATGTGGCCTAGCTTCCCTTTTAAGTGTGGTGACTATACTCTTAATATTTTTGCTCACGCTGAGAAAGAAGTTGGTAAGATTTCTAATCTTAAGTTTTCAACAATTCCTGGAAGACAATACGACCCAAGGAAAGTGGCGCATGATTTTACTACGTCTGTTTCGATTGCCTGATTCGAGCATGAACTAGACATTTTTGATGATTTATTTGTTTCCAAGTTTTTGATTCAGCCAAGTCCAAGTTACACGTTGAGGACTTGAAAAAGTTTTTGTTTTATAGAAGCCAAAGGTTACTTAATTTTCCTCTTGATCAATTGAGAGCTCCCATATAGGGGAAAGAATCACAACAAGCAGGAAATAGTTCTGGTAAAGAAGTAGAAGGAGCTGATCCTGTTTTAGGGAAAAAGGATAACAGAAGTAAAGCTGACAGTGCCAAAACAAAAATAGCTTCTCAAAAAGATACACAAAATCCTTTAGTGCAAACAGAAAAAGGGAAGACTGGCACTGATGTCCAGGTACATATTGAAAAGGGAAGTACATAAAGTAAAAACACTGAACAAGCATCCAAGAATGATGCAGGTTCTCAACTGGGAGGAAAAGTAGATACTGAATTAGTTGTTTCTTCTCATTTTCTAAATCAATATTAACAATTTGCACAACAGATAGGATTGCAAAACAATACTGAAGTTGATGATCCCAAAGATCAGGATGTGGAAATCATTCCTGAAAACCCAACTAGAGAAATTATGCTAAAGATAGAAGAAATTCCTCCTTTAGATATATTCTACAGTCCCAAACATAGGGCTATGGTAATAAAACAAAGGAAAAGGAGGAGAACAGATCAAGATTCTCTTTTGGCATCACAAGGGGAATTGCTAAATGTTGTTTATAAAAATGCTGAGGTGGATCCATATGAGGATCTCACCAAATTGTCTCAGTATGCTGGTGCCTATAGTGCTGCCACTATAGATAAAGCTTCCAAAGTTTCATAGCTAGTAAAACAAAAGGATATGCAAATTGCTATGTTTGAAGAACAGGTTGCAGGTGATCAGCAAAAGATAATTAAGTTGGAACAGTGGGTACAGGATGCAGAACTCAGAGCTAAAGAACTAGAAGAGTAACTCAACCTTGAAAAGAAAAAGATTGATGAACAAGCCTTGAAAAAACAACAGAAATTGGCTCAAGAAGTAGAAAAGCTACAAAATATTTTACAAAATGAGAGAAATTCAAAGGTTGAACAGGAAAAAATGTTCCAGTAAGAAATGGACAAGTTTAAGGAGTATCCCAAGCTGGATCAATTCATTACTAAGGCTCTTGAAATAAACAAACTACTATCTCAACAGTTAAATGAATTTTGTTTAAATTTGACACAAATTGAGCCTTTGTACGAAATTACATCGTCTTTGATAGATAAATCAGTCACTCTTAGGCAAGAAATTGAAGATGTTGATGATAAAATTTATGAGTTTCTTTCATGGCAAGATACAGAGCAAGGAAGAAAAGCTAACCTTGCTATAATTAAGGAGAGACACAAGGAAATTCTATTTATGGAATGGGAACAACAGTTAATGAAATTAGAAAGAGCCACATCAAGGGCTAAAAGTTTAATGAATAATACAACACATTTGATTAATGACAGTTTGTACGCTACGAATTTGATCTCAGATTGTATTCCAGGTGAGTTACCTAAAGTAAAAGAAGCTGATTCTAGGTGGAAGCAAGAGATAATTGATAAAAATAAAAAATTTATCAAACTTCAAGGAATTTCATGGGATAATATGTGGTCTTATCTGATCAAGCCACACAGTGAACAGATGGCCATCAAATTCCTTTCGAATGCTATTCAATGTGTCATTCCTGAATTCTCTGATGCTACATACACTGGACAGTTACATTCAAAAATGACTCGGCCAACAGAAGTCGAAGATATGCTCAATCTCTGCCACCTTCGTTCATCCATCTCAATCGATGATTGATGAGCTAGTCTACTACAAGTTCGCATTTTAGTTTAAGATGTTTTATTTTAGATATATTATAGGAATAGTTTTAATTATTTTGTTTTATTGAGTACCTATTTAAACCCCTTTCATGTATTTAGAAAGGGGTCCTTAATTTGTAATATCTTTTGACTTGAAGATTACGTTTTTGTACTAGATTTACTTCTATATTCTTTTATAAAGGGTCACATCTGGTGATTCTGTGTGGAATTATTTTTTAAGTGTTGGATTTATGTAGGTCGAAGTTGATTTTGCATTGTAATTTCTAGATTTTATCTATTCACTGTTAATTTCTTTTGTCATATGATATTCTCTTTTAAATTTGCTAATTTTGGAGGCTTCAAGATTTTTGGGACTAGAAGGAGGTCCAAAGCTATGAATGGAAAATAAATCTAAATCTGAAAGCCGTTCTAAGAGCACATGAATTATAGAACTGCTCATAACATCTTCAGAGTTGTCAGGAATTTGTTTCAGAAGAGTAGTTGGTTTAAGTATAAATGTGTGTTTGTCTATTGGTGCTGTGTTTATAAAGTTGCACTCTGTTGAACTATGATTCGATGGTAGCGATACAACTATGTGGACTGCTTGTTGAGCTGAAATTTGTTGAAGGTTAAGCAAAGCATTGCCTAGAGATCGTATCATTTGAATAGCATTAATTTTTCCTTTTTCATGTTGTTTTTGTATCCTTTTGAATGCATTTGTCATAGATCTGTCAACTTTGGTCATATATGAAGTGCAATATGAAATTGCAGCATATGCACTTAGAACATATTGAGCATCTGTATTTGCATTCCATAGGTGAAGCATTTTGTATGCAAAGCTATTATTCCATATTTCTGATAGTTTTCGTTGCAAGAATACCATTGGTTGTGTTAATGTACTTTTTATTAATTCGATGTAAGCAGTCTCTGTTAACTGGAATTCATGTCAAAAATCTTCATGGCTAGTTAATTTGTCATAGTGTTTTTTCTCTAAGGTGCTTTGCAAGGACAAAAGTTTTTCATTTATTGAATCATGTACCGAAGTAATTGGTTCAGGAATGCTTGTTCTTTTCATTGGTGGCATTGGAAATTTGTATCTATACTGTGATGCTTTTTTTTATATATATAGCTTTTGGTATGATGATGTTCATGTATCTTTGCGAGTTCTGGATCAAGGTGATTTGTGGTACAAGTTATATAGTTATCCAAGAAGTTTTCAATTTCTAAGTTAGTATTAATTCCATATACTAGAGCATTTTCTATGCATATAGGAGCATGTTCATGTGCACTATCTCTATTTTGGAACTCAGTTACAAAGTAATAATCTATTATTTTGCCAAAAAATGTGCTATGTTGACAGATCAATTGCTTCAATGCATTTGTCTTATGACTATAGTAACGTGTACATGTTACTGGGTCCTTTCTGACAAGATAATCAATGTTGCATTTCTCAATTGTTTCAATGTGTTTCTCTTTATTTCTATTGCTATGTAATTTAATAAGAATTTGTACTAGTGGTGTCCAAAGATGCTTTGCAGTTGTAAATGTAACAAAGAAATTTGGAGGGCCTAATTGTCGTATCATTGCAAATATATGTTTCTACATTTGTTGATGGTAATCAGTACAAATTCTTATGTGTTTTAAATCTATGTATCCAATGTGACTTTTCAGTAACTTTTCTAAGTTGGGCTTGTACTTAACATCTTTTGCCAACAACTTTGTTGCTTGTAATTTTCTTTTTCTTATTCATACTGAGATGCATGGCATGACCTTTTCAATGAGTATTTGCATTATCTTGATGAACAAATTTGTGATGTGATAGGAAAAGTGACCACTGCAATGCATTACTTCCCACTTTACTATTTCTTGGTAACGAAATCTTTGTAGTATATCATGGTCACGTGGATCTGCAAAGAATAGTGATATCACTATTAGTATCTATGCGATGTTTTCTTGCTAGATGGTAGTTTTCAATGTCTATGACTTCAACCATTTTTTTCCATGTATTTATTCTTCATATTCATATGGTGATTTGTTTACTAAGTACTATGTATCTTAGATTTTTTTTCCTCAAAGATGAGAAGAGCTTCTATAATATTTTTTGGTTTAATGAATATATCTCTATGACAATGTTTACTAATACAAAATACTAATTTTACTATTATATTGTATCTTTGATTTCAAAACAGTAAAATAAGAAGGGCAAAGTTGCAAGTAACTAGTTCCTATTTTGCATCCCCATTTTTAAATTTTTAGAATAAATTCCATTTAAAAATAAGTCCCCTTTTTATATCTTTTACATGAATAAAAAGATGCATATCATATTTTATTCACAAAGTTTACAAGTTTTAAAAACTTACCCATTTGATGAGTTAAAAGACCTCTTAACATATTTCGAACATATTAGAAAAGTTTTATACTTAGAAATATGTTAAAATGAATAGTAAATCGCAATCGGAAATTTGGAAAAGTTATTTTAAAGAGTTGTTATTGCTTTGAGAAATTCCGATGCGATGGCGCTCAATCGCAACCGCAATTCGGAATAATATTAAGTATTTCACTTTTTCTATTTATAACAATGCGATGCGATTTATTGCAATCATGTCTCGGAAAAAAGATTAAACATTGCATTCGTCTCATTGGAAAATTCCGATGCAATTGCGCTCAATTGCAATTGCTTTTTTGTATTAATTCGATGTACGCAGTTTATATTTAGAAATATGTTAAAATGAATAGTAAATCGCAATCGAAATTTGGAAAGGTTCTTTTAAAGACTTGTTATTGCTTTGAGAAGTTCTGATGCGATCGCGTTCAATCACAATCGCATAAAATTCTGAGATAGATTGTAATAGTCCAGTTCATTTTAAATCTCCAATGGGATCGGAATTTGGAAAAAATGCTTTCACTGAAAAAAATTGCAATGCGATCAACATTTATTACAAGGATTCGCCGATCTCCGATTGCTACGTGGCTTCTCCAGAGCTTTATCGCACACATTATAAAAATACCATTCACTACCTTGTGAGCATGCAATATACCACTACGCTTTTGTAACATCATCATTTTGCTATAAATATTTGAAATTCTATGATATAATATTACACAACAGCAGTGTATACAAGCAATAATAGAGAATGCAATTATAGAAATTTAAAATTTAAATTAAGTTATGTTCTAAATAAACTTTATTATTTTTGTATTATTATTTATTTTAATTATAAAAACTTTAAAAAATTATTTAAAAAAAAAATAATTATAAAAAATTATTAGGATTGAAATTTGTTGAAATGTTAAATAAATCTAATACAAATAATAATACTTAAAATCGTATTTTTTTAAAATAATTTTAGTAATTGGGATTATGTTAAATAGTTATAGTGAATAATTCTTATTTTTCTAATTCAGATTCAAACTTTCACCAATTACATGATAAACATTAATGTGTTGATAATTATTACTTAAATTAGTTATATTTGAACTAATCTATACCATTTTCGTATATATGTAGATTAACTTCGCAGTTTGACAGTTTTCGAACTCCACACCTCTCTAATATTTCAGCCATGAGTATTAATTGTACTGTGGCTAATTATATCAATTTAATGGTTTTTATATTTCTCGGGATCTTATCTCATTAAGTGTTTCGTGCCAATTTTTATGGCCTTATTAATTCTGCTCAACTTGCTATTTTAACTAATTCGCTTTTTGTTTCGTGTGCATATAAATGCATCTGAGTAGAGGCAGTTCACTCTATTAGTGTTGTACGAAAGCTTTTCCATTGAAGGTTATAAACCTTTCCAATTAATATGACATTAACAACGTTCAAGTCTTGCCACATTAACTTTACTTTTCAAATATGCTTTATTCTGAATATAGTATAGTTGAAACCATAGGTAATAAAGATAAGATTATAAAACCATGGGTAATTATATAAAGACTTTTATCGTAAGTCGAGAGTAAATTAAGTTATGTTTGTACTATATATTGTACACTGACGAAAGAAGTTGATCCCCGAGGTACTTGACATCAGTGCTGAACTTCTCTAGACTGACCCGCAGTCATATATAGCATTACTAAGTACACATCAGCCACATGCTAATAAGAACATCATAAATAAAATTGTGATGCATGGAGCTTTTATTGCTGGTATGATTAGAAGTTGCAAATAGAACATATAGATAACATTTTAAAATTAGAATCTATTACGTTTAAAATGCTCAACCATAGATTAACTAATTATAAGTATATTATAGTTTAAAAAAATAAGTTTTTATTTACGTTAATTATAATTTAATACTTAATATATATATATATATATATATATATATATATATTAGATATTTATTTTGTTCAATTTGCTACTTCTCTTTAAATTATTTGTGCTAATAGTTTGTTTATTTATTATTTTATACTATTAAATATTGAATTGCAATTGAAAAATACTCTTAATTTATATAATTTTTATTAATGTAAATTTAGAGAATTATGATAAATAAATATAATAAATTATTTTTTAAGGTAAGTTTCCACTTAAATTATTATTATCAATTATTTTTTTGTATAATATTTAGATATGACGAAGTTCTTATAAATTTAATTTGCATAATATTTATACATCTTCTATACTATATATTTTTTTTAAATAAATATTCAATTTTATTTTTAGTACTTGCTACTTAGTTTAATTTAATTACTAATTTATTTCGTATTGTTATTATGTAATTGGTATTGGTTAAATGTAATTAATATTTAACTTGTTTCAGACCGTTGTTAAAAGACAAATTAAGCTTAAAAAATAAATTAGGTTGGGGATGTTGTTTAGCCTTCATTAAATTATGAATAGTGATTAATATATTTTTTCCTTTCCTATGAAATTTGATTAAAAACACTTCCAAGAACCATTGGGCCCAGGTCATTAAATAATTTATTTAAAAACATAAATTACATATTTATCTTTGTCTGATTTGAGGATTACATTAAAGTAAATCCACATCAAACCTACATGCTCCTACATGAAAAGATTTGGTTGACTGATTCCATGCATGCCAATAAGCATCAGACTCGATACAAATTATTCATTAGCAATATATTCCTCCAGTTACGTTACTATGTAGGCATTGAATATTATTACAGAGAATTAAATGGGGTAGAATAAATATTTCAATTTGTAATGTCATCCACATAGTTTTGACTTGCAACTCCAAATTATTGAATTTTGGTATGTGGAGTTGTTTATTTTTTATTATTAAATTATAAATTAGTTAGTAATATATTTTCTAGTGGGTTGAAAATACTTTTAAGAACCATTGTATCCACATCATTAAATAATTTATTAAAGAACACAAATTACAGATTTATCTCTTCTCGCTTCGAGGATTACATTAAACTAAATCCATGTCGAATCTACATTTATCATTGGTCATTTCTTGATTGTATAAATGCTCACTGTTGTCCACCTATATTGTTACCAAAACCATCATGAAAAAATTAAACTCAAATTTCAATGCTATTAACTATACATAGAATCATTATTAACAATAAGGTTTTCCGCATCGAATATGTAATTTATCATATCCATTATGCAAGTGCAAATCTGAGTTGGAGGATCTAGTCGATGTCACAGACATCCCATGTAGATCTCTTGATATCAACAACCATTAATTCAAAATTAAATAGCATAAAATTATGGCAGTTGTACCAGTTTCTACTTTGCAGTTGTTACTTTGCTTTAAGCTTTCTAAATCTTATTTCCACTCTTTAGATTTTATGCTCTTGATCGTCGAAATATTTGTATTCTGCTCAACACATTTGCAACTAGATTTATCGTGCGACTGGACGTTGTACAAGCAATCTTTGGTAAGTCAGGTTGGAACTGTGTGCCTCTGGTTGCAAGGTTCGCTAAGCATAGTTTCTCTTACTCTTTCACGTAATTACATGTGTTAAATTTTCTTTCTTGCTTTGATTCTAAGTGCAAAGTGGATGATATTCTACCTGCAATTTACATATTATGCACTGTGTTTTTAAATGATAGCAGATGGAACATTGATAATTGAAATTCCATTCGAATTTGATAAATTTGATATGTCTTACAAATCTCATTTCTTTTTGACAAATTTACAAATTTCCTAAAAGTACTTATCAAGATTATGTCCTACAGAGAAAACATAGAAAACAAAATTTTGTTACGTCTCTAGTATGAGAATACCATTTGTATCAGCCTCGGAGGATTCAAAGTCATTTTCCTTGGAACGACTTTGTTTACTAAAGTTGTCGTTCATTAAAAAATGTAGATTATTATCATCATCATTTTCTTAATCAAATTCCACTTCATTTGTAGCTTCGGCCCATCAAAAAGGATTTGATTTGAGACTATGCAACTTTGACATCTTATCATCTTCGATATTGGCGGAGTTTTCCTCCTTCGAAGAAGCTTATCCGTTTGCAATATTAACAACTTTGTTTACTAAAGCGTCTGTTCATTAAAAAATGTAGATTATTATCATCATCATTTTTTGAATCAAATTTCACTTCATTTGTAGCTTTGGTGTTAGCAGCTCAAAAAATATGTTCTTGTTCATAGAACAACATATTAGCAGGATTATTATCATTTCTATCTAGAAGCACTTCGACCTTGACTTTATGGTGAAAAATTCGAAGATCTCCAATACAGACTTGCTAGACGTTAAATAACATCCAAAGGCGTGCAAAGTCGAAAAAAATATTAAATATGATGAGAACAGGAGAGAGAAAAGAAATACTTCTATTCCTTAACAATAAAAACTGCTATTACAATGTCTTTCTCTTACAGAGGGTTTTACAAAATAGTGACTGCTGCAAGACACAGCTGATTGTTCATCATTTTAGAAAGCAATTGGAACACAAAAAACTGGAGATAAAAAATGGAACAGTGAAAAAAAAATTAGCTAATAGAATAGATGCAAAGCTAAGGGTAGTTAAGACAGTCCCAAAAAAAAAACTCTATGAAATAAATTAAAGTTCAAGCTATTTTGTGGCCATTGGCATCGTCCAAAAAATTATTGCACGTTGTGCATCTTATGGAGGCAAGAAAATACAAGCACCTCAGTTGAAAGTTAGTCAGAATTAATCTTTAAACAATTGTTTCCAGAATACAAGACACCTAACAAGAGTCATTAGTTTAATTGATTGACTAAAAGCAATACTAGGAGCAGTGAAAATAGAAGTAGCAAATAGAATAGATGCAAAGGCAAGGGTAGTTTATAGGTTATGTAGTTATAGCTTAGTCAGAATAGTGCTTGTTACACTATAGTCTAGAGATTTATAGCAAATTAGAGTAGCTACCCAAATAGTCATTTAGTCTTATTGTTATGGACCTATGGTGGTGGTATTCTTAGTCCCATGCCTTAAGTTATTATTATAGGATCTTAGAGATTTCATATAGTATAAATCAAGATTGTTCTATGTCATCTATTATTCACATTATCCTGCACAAGTTACTATGTCTCAACTTCTGGTATTGCTCTTATTCTTTAGTCAATTGATACCTTTGGATAGTTAATTTGTTGTTTTTTTCTTGACGTTTTAGCAAAGTTAGGTGCCACTTGCTGCATTGAATGGAATATTTCAATTTGGAACGATGGAAAGTAGTGACATGCAACTTTCCAAGATGCTACAACAACTAATAGCAGAAGAAGACACCACTAATATCAAAATAAACTGTAGAAACAAAGCAACGAATAAAACAAGTGTTGGATACTTTGCATGTAGACCTTGTAAGAAGTGGTTTACTTGCAGCTTCAAATGGTGCAAATGTTGTTGTTGTATGCAGTACATTTGTTAATATGAAAAAAAATAATAAGCAGTTCTCAAAGATCAACACGAAGGAAAGCAAAGAAAAAAACAAATAGTCAATACTTTAAATCTAGATGTCATACTAGGTCGTATAGATACGACTTCAAATGATCCAAATGTCTTTGTTGTATATACCATCATTGTTAATGTCCATAGAACAATGTCTGGTTGTTAGCAATCATCATAGAATACATTTCTTCGTCATTGAAATGAATATTTTGTCTTATCACAAAAAGTAGTGTAAGCACCAAATTTTCAAAATATAATGATAGAATTAGTCCATATTATGTTGACCTATCTTGTTCAATATTTGCTACATTGACTTGGAAGTACATGCTTTGGTGCAATAAATTTGGGACTTGCATAAGAAATGAATTCTTGGTAATAACTAAGTCAATTCTCACATTTGGCTATTTGTATGAAGCATATTGTTGTCTTCAAGTATCTAACTGTAGATACATATTCGTAATTAGAACTATGTTGCTTACAACTTGCGAAATTAGCTTTACTAGTCAAGACACATAGAATCTGTATTTCATGCTTTCTATTGTGTAGAAAAGTCAATTATTTCTAGAATACATAGCTTGTATGTGAGATTCATGTTTTTAGAGACAATAATCAATGCTCCATCTTCTTTTTTTTGCAATGATACTTCTGAAATACAGAGAGATGCAAAATAGGAACTAGTTACTTGCAACTTTGCTTCTCTTATTTTACTGTTTTGAGATCAAAGATACAATATAATAGTAAAATTAGTATTTTGTGCTAGTAAAAATTATCATAGAGATATATTCAATAAAGAAAAAAAAAATTATAGAAGCTCTTCTGATATTTGAGGAAAAAAAATCTAAGATACATAGTACTTAGTAAACAAATCACTATACGAATCTGAAAAATAAATACATAGAAAAAAATGGTTGAAATCATAGACATTGAAAACTACCATCCAGCAAAAAAACATCGCATAGATACTAATATTGATATCGTTTTAATGAACCATAGTCTCTTTAGACTACAACAATTTTCATATACTCTTGGAGATTGTTTGTTTAATGCATTTGAAGTGCTTTTGCACTTTCATTACTCATATATTAAACTGTGCAATGGAATAATAGAAAATTTTCTCAATTGTCTACAGCGAAATGACACAGAGGCAAAAGAATCATACCAATATGAACTAGATCCTGTAATGTTATATCAACTTCATGGAATTCATGATGTTGACACATACCTTCGTAGAATGCGTTTTTCTGCATCTAATAGCAATTTCCAATCTGAAAGAGGCCTATGGGGAGACACATTTTGCATACAGTGGCTATCAAAGTGGTTGAACATACCAATTGGAGTCTGGTCGCTAACAATGAAAAGAAGGTATTTTTTCTTCAACCACGATCTAAATATAATTCCACTAAAAATTTTGTTTCATGATACAGATCCAATTAGTGGACATTTTGAATCCCTATTATACAAAAGATTATGTAGATGTAACTTTGTACCAAATTATTCCTTTTCACCTCTTTGCAAACATTTTGAAAACCATTATGAATCTGTTGTTCATGAAATGCAAATTCATGGATTGCATATAGCAAAAACAACTATGTCGAAATGTGCTAATAGCATGTTTACTGCAATTTTTTATTTAATAGCACCTGAATTTGATGAACAATCTCTTAGACTCTACATTGTCCAATCTTTTTGCAATGCACTAATGTGTAGGAGCAACGATGCATTGAATTGTATAGAAAAACACTTAACAAATGAAACTATACAAAGTCAAACAATGGTTGCAGATTGGCAACAATACCTAATTAATATGGCAATGCCATATGAAAAAGGAGGAGTTGAGGGAACATCATTTTGCTTCCAATGGACATCGATCATATTTAATGTAAACATACAAATATGGTCATTTACTAGTAAAACCATTGTAAATTACTACCAATCAAAAACAAATTTCAACCAAACGTACAACATATTATCATTTGAAACAAGTACATCACACATTCATTATGAACCATTACTATCAAATCAAAATACAAATCGGTGCAATTTGCAACATAGAATAGTACAGATGCACAAAAACACCAACAATAGAATAAACTTGTGCAAATTGAAACAAATGATACGTACAAATGACCCAAATAAAATTGGACAAAATAGAAATAAAATAGAAAATAAAAATTGCTCATCACGAAAAAGTACTCCGATAGAAATTTACAAACAAAAAATCGAAGACACACCAAAAACCAAATGTCCAATATGCAAGACATTGCAATTTCAAAAGAACATCTCAAGCATTGGACTTGAATTAGAAAAAATGTACATAAACATATCTAGAAAACAGAAGAAATTGCATTTAAATATCATTTGTCGATCTTGCAAAACAGCACTTGCGAATGAAAAGTTGCCTCTCTTTGCAACACCTGAAAAAATAAGGCGTAACAAGCCATTGCAAACTATAACAAAACTTTCAGAGCTTAAGGAAAGACTTTTTGCATTGATAATTCCCTTTTCACAAATAAGACAATGTGGGAAGAAGCGATCACAAATGGGGTTAACTGATTCAATAATAAATGTACCTGTCCAGATGGACATTGTCCAAAAAGAATTTCCACAATCCATAAACAATACAATCACAATTGCTATTGCATTAAAACGGTGACTAGAATACAAGAATGCATATCAAACAGGAAAAGTGTGTGTGCATATTGTCATGAGAGCACTTAAAGAACTATGTTCTCAAAATTTGTATAAAACTGAAAACATTTCGATTAATAACAATTGGAATCATATACTTAAATTGGACAATAAAGGTAATAATTTATCTGATGATGACAACATTGATAGCAAAAGTGAAACTAATAGCATTTCATAAAGTGAAAAGCCAACTGAAACCTTGGTACATGGATTCATAGCTTCACAACAAATTCATGATTTACAAGACAAGATTATTGAAATAGCACCAACTGAGGGACAACGACCACTTGGGATATTCAAAGACAAACATGCAGAAGAAATGAGTTTCCCAACACTATTCTTTGGAAATCCACGTGACAATGATATACTACAAAGATTTCGTTACCAAGAAATAGTAAAATGGGAACTAATGCATTGCAGTGGTCACTTTTCCTATCACATCACAAATTTGTTCTTCAAGACAATGCAAATACTCATTGAAAAGGTCATGTCATGCATCTAAGTACAAATAAGAAAAGGAAAATTACAAGGAAGAAAGTTGTTGGCAAAAGATGTTAAGTACAAGCCCAACTTTAAAAAGTTACTAAAAATTCGTATTGGATACATAGATTTCAAACACATAAGATTTTCTCCTGATTACCATCAAAAAATGTAGAAACATATATTTGCAATGATACGACAATTAGGTCCTCCAACTTTCTTTGTTACATTTACAAGTGCAGAGCATATTTGGACACCACTAGTACAAACTCTTACTGAATTACATAGAAATAGAAATAAAGAGAAATACATTGAAACAATTGAGGAATGCAACATTGATTATCTTGTCAGGAAGGACCCAGTAACATGTACACGTTACTATATACATAAGAAAAATGCATTGAAGCAATTGATCTGTCAAGATAGCACATTCTTTGGCAAAATATTAGATTACTACTTTGTAACTGAGTTCCAAAATAGAGGTAGTCCACATGAACATGCTCTTATATGGATAGAAAATGCTCTAGTATATGGAATTAATACTAACTTAGAAATTGAAAACTTATTGGATAATTATATAACTTGTAGCACAAATCACCTTGACCCAAAACTCGCAAAGATACATGAACATCATCATACCAAAATTTGTAAATAACGAAAAGCATCCCAATGTAGATACAAATTTCCAATGCTACCAATGAAAAGAACAAGGATTCTTGAACCAATTACTTCGGTAGATGCCTCGATAAATGAAAAATATTTGTCCTTGCAAAGCACGTTAGAGCAAAAACACTATGACAAATCAACTAGTCATGAAGATTTCTTAGATGAATTCCAGTTAACAGAAACTGATTACATCGAATTAGTACAAAGTACATTAACACAACTAATGGTATTCTTGCAACGAAAACAATCAAAAATATGGAATAATAGCTTTGCATACAATATGCCACACCTATGGAATGCAAATACAGATGCCCAATATGTTCTAAATGCATATGCTACAGCTTCATATTGCACTTCATATATGACCAAAGTTGACAGATCTATGACAAATGCATTCAAAAGGATACAAAAAGAACATGAAAAGAGAAAAATTGATGCTATTCAAATGATACGGTCTCTAGGAAATGCTTTGCTTAACCTTCAACAAATTTCAGCTCAAAAAGTAGTCCACATAGCTCTATCACTACCATTGAATCATAGTTCAAGAGAATGCAACTTTATAAACACAGCACCAATAGATGAACACACATTTATACTTAAACCAACTACTCTTCTAAAACAAATTCCTAACAACTCTGAGGATGTTATGGCAGTTCTATAATTGATTACTATATCAATAGGCCTAATGCTATTAAGCATATATGTTTAGCCGAATTTGTATCAAAGTATAGGAAAGATGGCAAACCAATATCAAAAAGAAAAAAAGAAAAAGTGATTCGATTCATTAAATACAAAAAACACATTGACTATGAAAACTATTACAGAGAAAAACTTTTGCTATATTTTCCATTCGAAAACAATGAAAATGAACTAAAGCAAGACTGCTTTACATGGAAAAGTGCATACATGTTTCATAAGAACACAATAAAGAACAATGAAACTAAGTTCACATATAACATGAACAAGAAATGGGGTGATTTGGAAGAAGCAATTCAAAAAATTGATAGCAGCACTACAACTTCTAATCATACAATAAAAAAACCTAGAATATCTGATGATGTTACTGAGAAGTATGACTTGGCTAAATATTTGCAATTTCCCCAATGCAATGAGAAAAAAGGACATCTTAACATTGGTTTTCAATTTACAGAACATCCATTTATGCTTAGCAATGAGGAATACTACAAGATTAGGAGAATACTAAATAAAGAACAACAAGCAATACTCAAAGACATTGCAATGAAAAAACGAAAGAACATAGACAAACCTTTCTACTTATTTTTGACTGGAAGAGCTGGTACTGGGAAAACATTCACAGCAAAAGCAATATTCCAAATGCTCATGCGCATCTACAATGAACATTACAATACAGATCCTTTGAAGCCAAAAGGTTTGATATTAGCATACACAGGTAAAGCTGCATATAATGCAGGTGGAGTTACAATTCATTCTGCATTTCTAATGCCTTTCAACAAATATAGTTTTATTCCACTTAGCAACGATGTATTAGACAATTTAACACAATTGTACGAAGAATTAAGGGTTTTTCTCATTGATGAAGTATCTCTAATTGGAAGTTGTTTTCTATATCAAATTGATGATCGATTAAGAAACATTAAGCACAATCAAACAAAATACTTTGGAAACATTGATATCATATTTTGTGGCGACTTATACCAAGCACAACCTATACAAGATTCACTAATATTTAAACAACCTACAATAAGAAAGCAACCAACAACATATGACTTTTGGAAAGAACATGTAAAGTACTATGAATTGCACATTGCAATGCGTCAAACAAATGAAAAATTCATTAGCATTTTGAATAGGATGCATTTAAATAATCAAATAGAAGATGATTTGAATTACCTAAATAGACATTGTATTCGAAATTCTCCTAATGATCCTACTTTCCCCTATATATTTTTTAGGAATAAAGATGTAGCATTACATAACAAGAAAATGTTGTCTATTGTTCCTGGTGATGAAATCGTAATTAATGAAATTGATTATGAAGAAGAAAACCATGGACACATACCATCTCATGCACAAATGGAAACATTGCCTTCACAATTTGTCCTAAAACTTAACATGCTAGTTGAAATATATGCAAGAAACTATGACTTACAAGATGGTCTAGTCAACGGTGCAGATGGTATCATTAAAGCATATGTGAAATTAGACAATTTTGATGTAATATGGATCAAATTCTATGATGAACGTGTTGGTTATCACCAAGCACATAAATTTTCTTTTCTATATAGCAAAGAAATTTCTAGTGATTGGACTCCTGTACTGTGCACAACAAAGCCAGTTTCTATATTAGCAAAAACAGGCAACTTGAAAATAAGAAAACAATTCCCAATCCAACTAGCATGTGCACGTACAATACACAGATCACAAGGCTTGACACTATACAATATTGCATTTGATCCTTTAGGAATATGACGCCATGGATTAGTATATACAGCTCTTTCTTGTATGAGAAACATAGAATCATTGTATTTGCTTAGTCCACTTAAGAAACAAAATTTCCAAATTCGACCCAAAATTTATGTTGAAATGGAACGTTTACATAGAAACGCAAAGTGGCAACTAGACTACAACTATTCATTATTAGAAACAAAAGCATATATTTAAATTCTTTCTCTAAACACTCGCAGTTTACAAATACATATTGATGATTTGTTAAATGACTATGATCTAATGCAATCTGACATCCTATGTTTACAAGAAACACATTTGAATAATTCAATGCTTCTAAAAAGAGTTGAAACATTTTATTGCATATCAAATCATAGTAAACATGGTTTGCTAATTTGTATTAAAAAGCATATAAAGATCTTGAACCATATTCATTTTGAAGAAAAAGACATTGAAGCTACACTAGCAAAGCTACTTCTTCATGACATGGATATTATGGTTGTGAATGTCTATGTTGCACCATATGCAACATTGAACAATACATTGGATCTTCTTTCAAAAGCATTATGCAAAATACATTCAAATCAAACAATAGTGATTCTCGACGATTTCAACATCAATATGCTTGAAAACAACAACAAAACAAACAAACTAAAATCGTATATGCACAATTACAACCTTTATTTTCTTTTAGAGACAAATAACAATAAAAAATTATCAATAATTGATCACAAATGGTCGAACATAACTTGTAGCTATAAGACTTTCAGATTAGATACATATTGGAGCGACCATGATACTATTTGTCTCATCATTGAAGACAAAAATGCAACACAAACACAATGCAAATGAAAGTAGTCTAATGCTTTTTTCTAGTCAATAGTATCATAGCCTCTTAACTACTATGAATTTGACTTCTAATTGTTTGTCTTGCAAATTGCTATAGCTTTCTACAATGAGTCAAATTGCCAAAGACAAGTCACAAAAAGAAATAAACACATCCAGGTTTGCTTACTACACTAAACTTACTTACCCTTCAATGCATATGTATAGATATATCTCTATGTTTAACTATTTATTTCTTTCTACAAAACTATTGCAAGATCTATTCTTATATTACTAGTGCTAAGTTCTCAATAATGTACCATGCTTAAACTTGACAATCATCACCAATTACTTATTTACATCAAAATTGTTACATGCATAATTCTATGAATCCCAGTCTTCTTGTTCTTCTTTTCTTGTCAACCGTTGATTCCTTTTCCTCACCCTTCTATAGAAACTTGTCAAGCTTCCTATTCACTTTACATTTGAACCCTTTTTTACTAAGATCTCCTCCAATTTCCCGTCTTGCTTCTTGTCAACCTCTAAATTGCCATAAATATAACATCAAATACAAATTAAATTGCTTCCAAAATTATAACTCCATTTCAGTTACATCAAACTAAATTATTTCATAATCCATATGCATCTTAATTCACATTGTGCAATTTGAACAAAATGTGTCCAATCTCATCATTATTTCTCTTAATACCGCTATCATCTTTGAAATTTTATCTATACATTTTCTTTTTTGGTTTCTTTTGTCCTATGGTGTTTCTATGTTATTTTTTGTTGAGTAGTTCAACAAAGTCAAATGACATATATCTTGATCAACATATTTATTCCGTAAATTGCCAACTACCAATAATAAGTAACAACATTGGAAAGTGAGCTTGATCAAGAAACACATCTAGACTTGCTTATTACGCCCAAGTTACTTAGTCTTTGATGCATATGTAAATTTTTTCATGCCAATCAGCAGTACCTGAACTTTCATACATCTGTACTAGATGCGTTTACACGTTTCTATAGTACTGGAATTTTGTCATTTTTTCTATCAGCTAAAAAAACTTTTAATATTTGCAACTAAGATCAGAATATATCTCTATTGCACCAATAGAATTTTCTGAATTTAATATTGTATAGTTTATAAGTATTCCATTATCCAAGTTTTTAAATGCAATTAATATCTCTCTCAATATATAATATTCAGTTTCCAGTACAATATACAATGACCTTATACTTTTATTTTTATTCTTAGTTATTAAAATTTACCAAAGACTTCGTGGTTGCGTTCAAGCGCACGATTCAGTGACATTGCATCTTTTTGATCTCGCAGTTCTGCACAACAACCTACAATAGACAAAGAACAACAAATATCAAGTGCAACTGAATCAGACAAGTAAGTAAACTTGAAAAAAATTCTTATACGTACCATTTACATAGCATTCATATTTATCACCAATATATTTTACTTCTAAACGTTTCTTTTTCCACATCAACATCATCAATACACAGATCAAAAGCAACATATTTAGCTCCAGTTACCATTGATGAACTAAACATTCGCAAAACTGGAAGAATGTTCAATGGAGATGTTATGGTTATCTATAGCACATATCTTGATAAAGTCCACAAAGCACGACAAATACTACGTGCAGATTTGACAGATGCCAAAGGAATAATGACAATCACATTGTCCATACCAATTGAGCTTATTGAACAACATGGCCAAAAAATATCACCAGGAAAAGCAATATTTATTACAAATTTTAAAGTACTTCCTAAAACAAATTATGACCACAATGATTGTGATTGGATTCTGCTGCTAACTGAACTAAGCACCGTACAGAACATACCAACAATTTGCAAAGAATACAAATTCATTCCAGATACAACAATAAAACACCTTACAACAAATACAGAAACATATCCAATTGGAACGATTGCAGCAGTTGTGACAGCTGCACAGAAAGTTGGTTTCCAATATACATTGCAAATTAAAGATGGAAATTTCGATGACAATAGAGCAACGGTAACATAAATTACTTTACAATGTTTTTATATTGCTATTTCCATGCTACATTTCAATTCAGTTTCAAAAAAAAAAAAAAAAATTCTGTATTCTTTTGCAATTGTAGTTATTTGAAACATTTGCACCGCTCTATGATCAAATTGAGCAAGAATTGCAAAAAGGCCATCTTCCAATTCTGTTATTCAAAAACATAACAAACAGGAAAGAACTAAGGGACATAACACTTCAAACAATGCAAGCTACATTCATCACAAAAGTGAATGCAGAAGTAGTAGAAGAAATCAGAAAATTGAACCCTCCAACATTCTCTGTAAGTACAAATGAAATAGCACCTCTAATACTCAATTTGCAATTGTTTCCCCATCTATTTCTATTTTGACATATACTACTTGTCCTTATCTATGAACAGATAAAAGGAACATTGACAATTGCAAGCAGTTACTCTACGCCATTTGAACCAGTTTGTGTTGAATGCAATTCACCAATACCAGCCTCTACAATGATAGAGGAGAATACAGTAGATTGCCTAAAATGCAATAAAAATTCAACCTTTTCCTATTCACAGTGTCTTAATTGCATAATCAAGTCCAACAATACCAATTTGCAATGTTGCATTCGAAGCAAATTCCTCTTGAAATAGTTACTTCCCAACCTAACGCATATGTCTTTTCAAGACTATGTTAAAAGGAAACAAACAACAATGTATATGCTACGTGATTTCAAAATCAATGGTACATTTACAATCAACGAAGACAACGAGATCCAATCTGTTGACAACAACAGAAGCCCTACCAAGGCTAGGTATACTTATAATTACTCTTCATCTTTCAACAAAAAATCAGATATATGCAATTTAAATTATGTTATCCAAAATAGCAAGATTTGACTAATTTTTCCCTTTTTTTGCAGCACTAGCACTTCTTCAAACATTGGCTACAACAGAATCACATAGTAATCCAGAAATCAGTGCACAATTCTTCTCAATTTTTGTACAAGATTTTATTGCTCAAATCTGCCTTTCTCAAAGTGTAGTATGTTTGCAACATTTTCCCAGAACAAGAACGTAGAGGACTGTGAACTAGTTCAGAAGATGCAATGACCTTCTTTGCAAAAACATGGATCCAGACATGGATAGAGATACAAAGCTAGATACTTTGTGTGATTAATGAGCTAGTCTACTACAAGTTCGCATTTTAGTTTAAGATATTTTATTTTAGATATATTATAGGAATAGTTGTAGTTATTTTGTTTTATTGAGTACCTATTTAAACCCCTTTCATGCATTTAGAAAGGGGTCCTTAATTTGCAATATATTTTGACTTGGAGATTACATTTTTGTACTAGATTTACTTCTATATTCTTTTATAAAGGGTCACATCTGGTGAGTCTGTCTGGAATTATTTTTTAAGAGTTGGATTTCTGTAGCTCGGAGTTGATTTTGCGTTGTAATTGCTAGATTTTATCTATTCACTGTTAATTTCTTTTGTCATACGATATTCTCTTTTAAATTTGCTAATTTTCGAGGCTTCAAGATTTTTGGGACTAGGAGGGACAAAGCTATGAATGGCAAATAAATCTAAATTTGAAAGCCATTCTAAGAGCACATGAATTATAGAACTGCACATAACATCTTCAGAGTTGTAAGGAATTTGTTTCAGAAAAGTGGTTGGTTTAAGTATAAATGTGCATTTGTCTATTGGTGTTGTGTTTATAAAGTTGCACTCTGTTGAACTATGATTCAATGGTAGTGATACAGCTATGTGGACTGCTTCTTGAGCTGAAATTTGTTGAAGGTTAAGCAAAGCATTGCCCAGAGATCGTATCATTTGAATAGCATCAATTTTTCTCTTTTCATGTTGTTTTCGTATCCTTTTGAATGAATTTGTCATAGATTTGTCAACTTTGGTCATATATGAAGTGTAATATGAAACTGCAGCATATGCACTTAGAACGTATTGAGCATCTGTATTTGCATTCCATACGTGTGGCATATTGTATGCAAAGCTATTATTCCATATTTCTAATAGTTTTCGTTGCAAGAACGCCATTGGTTGTGTTAATGTACTTTGTATTAATTCGATATAAGCAGTCTCTGTTAACTGGAATTCATCTAAGAAATCTTCATGGCTAGTCAATTTGTCATAGTGTTTTTTCTCTAAGGTGCTTTGCAAGGACAAAACTTTTTCATTTATTGAATCATGTACTGAAGTAATTGGTTCAAGAATCATTGTTCTTTTCATTGGTAGCATTGGAAATTTGTATCTACACTGTGATGCTTTTCTTTTTTTATAGCTTTTGGTATGATGATGTTCATGTATCTTTGTGAACACTGTACTAAGAATAAATTTAGTCTTATCTTCCCTGGTCTTCGCCTAATCATGATCGTATTTTTCCGCCATGCTCACCACAAAATAATGAAAAAAACAACACAGACTATCTGTTTTTTTTGTTTTAAAAAAATAAACAGTAAAAAAAAATTACATACCGTCTTTCGCACTTTGGTATGCTTTCAAAATAAAAACATTACAGTCTGTTACAATAGCCTCTTGGGCTTCTTACTTTATACATGCCACGCATATTAAAACATAAAACAAAAACTATATGAAATGAAACTAAACTAAAATTTGTAGGGTGTATTACAAATGCGCTTTGTATATATTTAAAACAATACAACAAACCAAATGTTGTGAAACCTTTTGTCGCGTCATAAAAACATTAAAACATTTCATTTACGCATATACCCGCGGACCTGAAAAGATATTAAATCCGCTTCATAGACTGCATCGGATCCGAAACATAATATTACAAAGCAGCCAATACAAAAAGTTCCGATGCCGATTGAAATGCAAACGCGCGATCAATTATTAACTGCATCATATAACATAGATCGGGTCCGTAGTTATAGCATAACAAATGGTTCAAATAAAAAACTCCGATGCCGATTTTTAATCATACCCGAGTTCAACTTTTAGCTGTGACCTATAACATGCATTGGCTCCGGTTCCTTTCATTGTTCAATTGGGTGACAAAGAAAACGCTCCCGATATGTTTCAACTTGCAATGCAATATGATAATTCCACGTGGTCTTGTCCACCCGCAGACCTTGGCTTAAGTAGAGGCCCATTCTTATATGAAATAGCATGCGATGTCTTTTTCACCAACACTAATTATTTTTTAATTAATATTTTTGTTCAATATTGAAATATATATTTTTTTTATTAACATATTTGAATTATTCAATAGAGTCATTATTTAATTTATTTAATATAAATAATATAATATTGTGGCACATAGACTAGAAAGAACTTCTCATCACAATAAAGAAATAAGATAATATTCAAAATTCTAGATATCTTGTAAGAGTATAAGTGTGTACTCTTATAAATCATTAACTAATTACGCTAGATAATATGTTTTTTTTAATATTATTGATAAATAAACTTGCATTTACAAATAATTCCTCATACTAATTGTTTCCATTGCTAATTTCACAATAATAACTAATTCCAATATCTTTTTTTGTAAGTTTACTATGTCTGTACTATTTTCTATTTATGTAAAAAAACAGGCATAGTAGATACAAAAATTAGACCTCAACCTGCCTAAAGGAAACCAAGTCTATTAGCCAGCTGAGTGCATTGTATGCCATCCAAAACATGTACTTTTTTAGATTCCTACAAAAATTTTTTAGCTAACTAATATCAGAATTTACTAATACTAACATTTACATAATGCATCAAGAAAGCTAACAGCTAAAAAAACTAAATCTAACGGCTCTAGTCATCATCTAACTCCACTGCGGCTAGATCTTTAACACTGGAACCTAGCATGTCAACTTGTTGGATGGCCTTAATGTCCTTCTCCATTCTGCCAACGCAAGCATACTGATGCAATTCACACAAGTTAATTTCCAAGATGCTTTTGTTAATCTCTGCCAGGGTGGAGACTGCCTTAGGATCCCCTCCTACTTCCTGAACTGAAGTAATGGCATTAACTAGCAGGCATTTTACTAACCAATAGGTTTTGATTAAGTGATGAAACAATGAGATTCTCCCTCGGCTATGCCCATTATCGATAATCACATGCTGTAGTTCTTTCGCTACCATATCATCCTCTTCTTCAATTTTGGTTCTAACTTCCGTCTCTCATCCGTTAATTAGAGATTTTATAAAACAGGATGTCTCCTCTGAGTATACCTGAAATAAGGGCTCCATGAGCTCTCTACTGGATTTCCTGCCTCTCTTGCCTAGCGAGCTTCAAATTTTTTCCTTGCCTTTGTCCATATTGAGCTTTCTACCTCTGTTTTTCTTCACCATATTTGGATATCAGACTAAGAGGAAGATGATAACCACTAAAGCAACAAGACAATAGAAAATACCAAAACAGTTAATGAACAAAACATACAATTGACAATCGTTGCGGAAGGTAGTTGAGGCATAGCGATCGTGAGCCCCATGACGCTTCAATAGACTATAAGCATTCCTTCCACCCCCTTTTCCTTCTTACCTAAATTTCTACCTACCCCAGTTCAAAGAAGATGCAGATTAATAGGCAAATGTAACCAGGGGGCATAGCAAAACAAACAATTGTCCTCTTCCCGTCACAATCCTTGCCATTTGGCACCCCGATCGGGGGAACTAATTCCAATATTTAAAAAGTAAATATAAACATATTTATTTTTTGCAAATATTTTTATACTTTGTGAAATATTTTTATTATTATTTAAATAAAACTATACTGATTTAAAAGTCCAAATCACACTAAATTTACTTAAATTTAAATTATAATATATTTATTATTTTAAAAATACATATAAATCTATTTTTAATTTTAAAATTATTAATTAAATTTTAATTGTAGTAACTAATTTTATTATTTTGAAAGTTATTTTTATTTATTTAAAATAGTCTTATTATTTTTTTATTTATTTAAAATAATCTTATACATATAGTTCTAGTTTTTGTTGGTATACTGGATCACCTAATGTTATAAAGTGTTTGAATACACTAATTACATCAAGAAAATATGGATAAAATTTAGGTTAATGGCCAGCTTTCATAAATACCTAAATATAATTAAAAATATATAATATTTATAAAACTAAAAAATAAAAAATTATAATATTTTAATATTTTAATATTTTTTTTTATTTACATTTATAAAGTGTTTGTTGTCTCAAGAAGCAATTTATATTTTGTAATGACAGATGTGTAGGCATAAATATTTGTAAAATTTAACATTTAACATTTATATGTGGTAGTCTTGCTTTGGCACGTACTAATAAATTGAGATGTGAATTGGATAAGTAAATTGCTTACCTAGGGAGAAGAACTTGCATAAATTTAGGTGATTAGAAACCACTAATAACTATATATATTTACATTTTTACTCCTACATAAGTGACAAGCAAAAAATAAATAATGGTCAGAACTAACTCCTAATAAGTATCTCTATTTACCACCTATTCATATCCTTTTTTTATGAAAATACTTTCTTAAATTATGGTCAGAAGCAATTAATGGTAAATGTATTGTTTACTTCAATATTAATTATTGTTCAATGTTAAGTTAATAGTAATCAATAGACGAATCAATTCTTAGAGTTATGCATTGGCAACACTAATAATAATTCCATAACCATATTTAAACTTAATTAATAAACACATAAAAACTTAATACTTACAATATAATAATATTATTAACAAGACAATGTACTTGTAGACTCAATACAACACAATATTTTTTAAATTAAATTGAAAATTAAAAAAATTATAAATGTTTTGTTAGCCCTCTATGAATTCTTTGACAAGCAAACAAGGGGCTAAATGCATTCTCCACTTAACCTTTGTTTCTTCACCTTTTTTCCCCTCTTAAATCCTCGTTAATCCCACAGTAAATCACCCAAATCCCCTTTTAAACCCCTCAAATACCTTTGTTTGGCTTAAAATTCTTCTATTCCCCTCACCGAACGCCCTCTCTGGCCTTAAAAAACATTAAAATAGGCCTGAAACCCACTCTTATCTACGACAGGTTTAGTCCCTTTTAAGGCCAGCCCCTTAACCACTTCCCCGCATGATCCCAGCGCTAAGACGAAGCGTCGGCCCGTAAGGCGCTTATCGCATCGGAGGATTGGAGCGGAACACCTTTTTCCTTTGTAAACGAAACCCCTGATGCCATAGTATTTTTGTTATGTTGAACCCCCGCCGTGATCTCAGCCGTCGATCTCCCTAGGTCTGATGGCCCATCGCTAATCATAGTGCGCTCGTCACCCCTATCCATTCACTCCTTCGATTGTGTGCGAGCCGTCGATCCGTCTCTAGATCGGACGACGCTCGTTCAATTGCATCTCCGCTTCAACCGCAATCGGAACTTCTCGCTGTGCCGCCCCTCCGTCCCTCCTGATTGCGATCCTCCGATTAGATCGTAGCCGCCCGTTTCCTGTGATCTAATGGCCCTCATTTAATCGCCTTCCGTGAGCACCGGCTGCCACTATGTCAGCCCATTCCATCACATTCTCACTCATTACCTTTGTAATCTACCCGCTTTAAACTTTAATATTCCATATTAAAATTTATTTCATTTCTCCGCCTAACTGCATATTGACATTCCCACTATAGCCACGATTCCCACTTCTGCAGTACCACGCCACCACTCCTCCATATCATTCTTCGGCCACCAACCTGAATGTTATAATTGGTTTGTTTTTTGTATAGGGTACACAGACTCATGAATTCACTCTATTTTCCATAGTCGCAGTCACTGCTCTTGTTAATTGAATATTTCATACCTAATCCAGTGGTCAAACGAAAAGACACAGTTTGAAGGTAAAGAGAAAATCAATCAAGCCATATCAGCTCTCAGCATCAGCGGTACATTTTCTCAAAACAGTACGAGTTTTCACGCCTCCCCCAGTCCCTAAAGGCCACTCCACTGAGAGAAAACTTCCAAAGACTGTCAGGATGGAAATTATGCAGGTATGGAAACCGAGAAGACCTCCAGTCACCTTACTTGCTTTAAAAGACAGAACAGACTGCCTTACAGTAAGAAAGGATGCCAAACAAACATCTTAGGTCACTATCGACCTGACAGAGACCTTGAACCAGACCACCAAGTACAACGCATTGCTACTAAGCAGATTTAATGCGTATCACCTACTTTTGCTATCCATTTTTTCTATAAAGAACCCCAGAAAACATTTTGTAAAGGGTTAAATTGTGTTATTGCGAGTAGCAGAGTATTTTGTAAAATAGTAGGTTGGGAGGAGAAAGTTGAGACTGTAATCAGCTATTTGAGCTGAGTGTATGTCACTGGTTTTGCATCAATTAATCAAGAAATTTCACAGGATCCTGGTCTATTACTATGGGTGATGTTATTCTTATCTCATTGTTATTTACATTTTTCATGCTGTTCATTTCTCTTTTGGTACGAATCAAAAATATAGCATAGGATTTACCCTCAGATGTTATTTCCTACTAGCTAATGTGAACTCGAGCTTGCTGCTTGGATGTTTCTTGCTGGTCTCAAAGCAAGGAAAGTTAAAGGTCCTTCTCCGATCTATAGACTCTAGTTTTGCCTCAAATGTTGTCTCTGTTTTTCCCTTGGAGCATGCTAAAGCAGACCTGGACTTAAATGACCTCTGGTCTGATCTATAAGCTTCCCCCTAGTGACTTGATTGAAAGCTTTCTTTGACTTGCCCTTTGAAAACCTTGGCTAGTTGTTTGCATGTAATTACCTTTCATGACTCCATGGCCCAATGGATGGTAAAGACCACTTAGCCTATATTGGCTTTTAATTGCTGATGGTAGACAACAGCCTGCTCCAAACAGTCAAACTCATCCACCTCACGACTCCACACTCCATAACTACCACAAGACCAAATGACTCCACTCGTAGAGGACTGTGAACTGGTTCAGAAGATGCAATGACCTTCTTTGTAAAATCATGGATCCAGACATGGATAGAGATACAAAGCTAGATACTTTGTGTGATCAATTAAATCGAATAGCACACATGTTTGGTAAAGTGTTGGAGATGTATATGGCTAATCTGAATGCAAATGACGATTACTTAGAGAAGTCCATGCATTTTCCAGAGCAAGAGCAAACTCCAGACCCAGATAATCAGCAGGACATGTATAATGCTCAAGAATCTGTGCAAGATGAGGAGGAAGGTAATCAGGAGGTGCCTGATGACTCACCCCTGTCTTGCACTATGCTGACTAAAAAAGATCACAGTATGATAGCAAAGGCTAACAGGTAGTGCTGCATTGAGAGAACAACTGACCACATCGAAGATGCAGAGTCTGAAGCAGAAGAAGAACCAGCACGCATGGAGGCTCCTCCTATAGCTGATTATTCTTCTCAGATTCCACTAGAAGAGTGGCACCCTGATCATCAGGAATCGACTGAATCAGAAAGAGATCAGCAAACCTTGGAAATTTGTCGAAACTTCCCTACAAACACAAGTAGTTATCCCACAGAAGAGGCTCAAGAAGATATCCAGCCTCCAGGTCAGTTAGTACAAGAAATAGAGGACTGTTGTTCTTCTGTCTATGATAACGAGCAGGACATGTACGCTGCTCAAGAATATATGCAAGATGAGGAAGAAGGTAATTGGGAGCTGCCTGATGGCTCACCCCTGTCTTGCACTATGCTGACTAAAAAAGATAACAGCCTGATAGCAAAGGCTAACAGGGAGTGCTGCATTGAGGGAACAAGTGACCACATGGAAGATGCAGAGTCTGAAGCAGAAGAAGAACCAGCACGCATGCATGCTCCTCCTCTAGCTGATAATTATTCTTAGATTCCACTAGAAGAGTGGCACCCTGATCATCAGGAATGGAATGAATCAGAAAGAGATCACGAAACGTCAAAAATTCCTCAGAATTTCCCTGCAAGCACAAGTGGTGATCCGACAGAAGAGGCTCAAAAAGATATCCAGCCTCCAAGACAATTAGTACAAGAAATAGAGGACTACTGTTCTTCTGTCATCGATCATAGTCTCATCGGGCTCGGAACATCGGACCAGACTACATCAAACCTCCGAGAGCACATAGCTGCAATAAACGATGAGTCCTCCAGTTCAGAAGATGAAGCAGATACTCTCGAGAGAGAGAGAGAGTCTTCCCCTTGATCCAGTACAAGAAGGAGAAATAATGGTCGAAGCCTGCCTGTCAAATATTCATAACCAGGTATCTTATCATGATCCTTATGTTCATTTGCTGCAAATATTTGAATAAGGATCAAAGGTCTTGTTGAAAATTATGTTGCAAACAGAAAGAAAACTTTTCGAAGCTGCTGTTGAAAAATAGAAAGAGTGGGAACAGCCCTGCCTAACCAGCCTCCAATCATGGGATCACTTGATCCACTGCTTGCATTCGAAGACAATATTTGTAAGCTAGACTTATTAATATTCTAGTTAGGGTAGGGTAGGTACCAAAAGATCAATAAAACTCAGTCCGTGAGCATTTAGTCATGTGTTTTGAATTTCTGCCTATATTTTATAATTGATTTGTTTTATTGTGCAGGGTACACAGAGTAATGAATTCACTCTATTTTCCATAATCAGAGTCATTGTGATCTGAAATACAGAAAAGGCCATTACAGCAGTAGCTCAGTGAAACAACAAAGACAAATTAAGAGGATTAAGGCCTGTTAATTGAATATTTGAGACCTAATCCCGTGATCAAAGGAAAAGACGTAGTTTGAACATAAAGAGCAAATGAACCAAGCCATATCTGCTCTCATAGGGCATTTCTATTAAGCACAGTGGGCATAAGTACCACCCCCATTCCGTGTTAATAAATCCATTTAATTAGTATCACCTACTCCTACTATCCATTTTTCCTATAAAGAACACCAGAAAACATTGTTTTGGGAGAGGGTCGCAGAGTAGTTTGTAAAGTAGTAGGTTGGGAAGAGAAAGTTGAAACTGTAATCAGCTATTTTAGACTACTTTTGCATCAATTAATCAAGCAATTTCACAGGATCCTGGTCTATTACTACGGGTGATGTTATTCTTATCTTATTGTTATTCACATTTTTCATGTTGTTCATTGGTCTTCTGGAATGCATCAGAAATATAGCATAGGATTTACCCTCAGTCTAGGAGCACTAGATAATAGGGCCCCAAAGTGGTGATGATGTTGTCTCATCTTTTGGTCTTGCCAATCTGGCCAAAACATGGGAACCCCGACATATTTTTTTTTGAAAATTGAATTAAAAATAAAAAATTTATAAAATAAATTCCAGATTTTATTTTAGTACTAAAAATATTATTAGTACTAAGTTAGAAATAAAAATATTACTATTGCTAATTCATAAAAAGCGATCATTGATAAGAAATAGGTAGTAGTTACTCTATCATACTCATATTAATGCCAAAAATAAGCTAAGCATATGTAGCAGATCTAATCTACACAACAAATGCATATGCTCATGGGTCATCGTAGTAATTATCAATTGGTTACCATCATCAACACAAAAGTTCTTTTATTATAATTTAAATAGATTTAAACTACTACTATATGGCACATAAATTTCTAATTTTTACTTTGATTCAATTATATTTAAACTAAATTAAGCAGCAACTTTATCACAAAGAAAATACTAATAGATATATCTAATTACCTAGATTCACAAGCAAAATACCTCAACTTACCATTTACTAAAAAACCTAAATTGATTAGATTGTAAACCTTAACACTTTGAACTAAACTAAACAACAACTTTATTAAAAAGCAAATCCCCAGAAACATGTTGAAACTCAAATTGCAACATTTCTATATTTGCATTAAGCAACATGTAGTAGCTACTCTGTTATACTCATATTAATGCCAAAAACAAGCTAAGCATATGTATCAAATATAATCTATACATCAAATGCATATGCCCATGCGCCAAACTAGTAATTATCAATTGGTTACCATCATCAACACAAAAGTTGTTTTACTATAATTTAGATAGATTTAAACTACTACTATATAGCACATAAATTGTTATTTTTTACTTTAATTTAGCTATATTTAAACTAAACTAAGCAAACACTTTATTACAAAGAAAATCCTCAAAGACATCCTTTAATTCAAATGGAAACATTTAGCAAATCCTCATAGACATGCTCAAAGTCAAATTGCAACAATTATTTCCTATTTAATTTAACTATACTTTATTACAAAACAAATCTTCATAAACATCCTCAAACTCAAATTGTAACATCTCTATGATTACACTAAGCACCATGTAATAGCTGTAATAGCTATCCGTAGACATTTTCCAACATCACATTGCAACATTACTATATTTAAACTAAGTGGTAGGCCCCAAAGTGGTTATGATGTTGTCTCATCTTTTGATCTAATCTACACAACAAATGCATATGCTCATGGGTCGTCCTAGTAATTATCAATTGGTTACCATCATCAACACAAAAGTCTGTCATACATATATCAATGCCAAAAACAAGCTAAGCATATGTAGCAGATCTAACCTATACATCAAATGCATATGCTCATGGGTCATGCTAATAATTATCAATTGGTAACCACCATCAACACAAAAGTTGTTTTACTATAATTTAGATAGATTTAAACTACTACTATATAGCGCATAAATTCTTACTTTTTTACTTTAATTTATCTATATTTAAACTAAACTAACCAATAACTTTATTACAAAGTTAATTCAAATGGCAACATTTAGCAAATCCACATAGACATGTTCAGACTCAAATTGCAACAATTATTTCTAATTTAATTTAACTATACTTTATTTCAAAACAAATCTTCATAAACAACTTCAAACTCAAATTGTAACATCTCTATGATTACATTAAGCAACATGTAATAGCCGTAACAGCTATCCATAGACACTTTCCAACATCACATTGCAACATTACTATATTTAAACTAAGCGGCAGGTAGTCGCTACTTGTAACCTTGTTTTAACTATGTTCTTTGGATGACAGTGAATCGCCCATGGGTTTGGTATTTATGAGTAAAATAGATTTTCTTAATCTTTATTTTTATGGAATATTATCCAACGAATGGACACTTAAAAATATAGTAACTAATAGGAAATATAAAAATTTGGATATTGATTCTATTCATAGGAAATAAAATAAGAAATTTGGATACTCATTCTATTCATAGGAAATAAAATAAGACGAGTAAACTATAACTAAATTATTGTCTATTAAATATCTCTCAGGTAACTTTTATATATGTGAAATCGGAAAGAAACTAAATAACCAGATTTGTAGATATTCTTATTAAATCGCTAATTAAACCATAAGCATATGATAATTGATTTGATTAAATATTTAATTAAATCACAACACAAACTTAATTCACGTACAACTATAAATTTTTATGCTTATAGAAGAAATATAAAACAAGACAATAATTAAATAGTTCAGATATAAACATAAATAATTGAAATTATTCCAATCAAATTTTAAAATCAACATAAAATCACTAATAGTACCAATTTTTCTCCACTGTGATGATACATATAATCAAAATGGTTCGGTTCTTTCAATTAGAAAGAAACAATACAATAGTGTAACTGGTCAATTTTCTTCAAAAATTCAGAATCCTTTACACTAGACTAAGCATCTACTTAAATATTTTTTTACAACTACAAGAAAGGCAGTTACTCTTCCTGAATTTTCTTAAAAATCCTAATAAAAAAGACAAAAACAAGGAGATTGTTACAACGACGAGCCTGATTTGGAATTCTAATCCTTAGAAACATTTGTTGTGAATGAATCTTGCAACTAATTTCCATCTTTATAGAAGTACACCAAATTGATGCAATGAATTAATTAATTGAAGAAATTGTTGATGAATATTGAATAAAAGATTTCCATTGTTGATAAATCTCTAGAATTTCGATAAGCTCGAGAGGATATTGAGGTTGAACACTTAATTGATAGTTGTACACTTGAGCCTCTAATACTCATAACATTTGAGTGATTTTCTCATTGATGACCTTAACTACTTTAACTTGACTATGAGGCTTAATGATGAGCTCCCAAATCAACTCGGCGAAGACCATATATAACTCTCCAATTTTATCATGAGTTTCTATTCTATCACTTTGAAACTTAAACTTCGATATTTATGCCTCCAAGAGCATTTCCTCATCATCCTCTGCTATTGGTTTTGTTTATTTAAGAGAAAAAATAGACTAAATAACATAATAAAAAGGTATTTATGTATCCTTAACAATCTTCTTGGTTGAGCATATGTGGGTTTTCCAAACATGTAGAATCGTAGATTTCTCAATTTCATTAATTTTCAACAAGTTTGGTGAAAACCTTTTCTGATCATCCTATCATTGTAAAATCTCATTAAACTTTCACTTTGCTTCAATGTATTTCTCTTCCATATCAATTAAATTATTGAAAAATGTCAATATTTTTATCATGACCTTGCATTATGCCCAACTTATCACAAAATTGATATTGATCACGCTATAATTATTGATTCAGCGTATGAGATTCGTGATTGAACTTGGCGAGATCTATCAAATTTTCTTCAACCAAACTAATATTTTCTTTCAATTCATCCTTTCACTTGATCTCAAATTCAAGCTAGAATTTAATTAAAGTAACCTTAGTGTTCATCTAAGCATTAATTTGTTTACATTCTTGTTTCAGATGGTGAATCTCTTCATTGTTCTACTTGAAAATTTTCCTAACCTTTAATGCCTTATCTACGCTAGAAAAATCAAAGGCTCTGGTATAAGGAGTCAATTCTTCATATTTCTCATCATATTTTTCTGATGATCCTTCCCAAATAACCTACAAAGGAGATTTTGGTAGAGAAGTAATTGTTGATAGAGATTGTGTTTCAATAACCTTCCTTTTATTGCTACTCCTTTTTAATACAACTTGTTGGTTAGAGATATAAAATATTTCTATAGGAAGTGTGGTTGCACAAAATGTCTAGGCACCGCGACAACGACTCAGATCGAGGGCTGTCACCCTAATCCTCAATCTCTCTATTTAAGTTGTCTCCTTATAGCAGACTAAGGGGGGTAGACCCTATGGAAATGGAATGAAGGAGAACTCATTGGGAACCAACCAGTTCGAGAGACACATTGAAACGACCAAATACATGTAAAATATCTAGCAAGATTAAATGATTCGATTGAATTGGAAAGATTGATACCAGTGCCTTATGGAGTCAACTATCCTGCTAAGGAAATTACAACCAAGTACTTGATGAGAAAGCATTGCTATGCAATGTTAATTTAGAATGCAGAATGCAAGGAAAATGATTTGAAGGAGCGAGATGGAGCAAGCTTCGAATATGAGAGTTATGTTAAAAAGCCTAAAACACTTAGATTATAAATAATCTGATCTAACCACTAAGTACTTAAACGAGAGTGTCAATTATGAAGATGTCAAAATTACTCGATTAAAGATATACAGATCCACAATAGAGCTCTCAAAATCAGATATCAATCACACTTACTTGAAAAAAAAATTCAAATATTAGTATTCAATAAACATCCAATAATTCGAGTAAATGAAACAAAAGTTAATTAAACATTAGACAATTTTAATTGATATAACATGTTCCAAAACTCAGATGCCACTGATCATCAAACCTAACTGAAACATATGAAATTTACTAGCACTTAAATCTTAGTAATTATTCATCCAGATATACCATGAAAGTTAGAGGCTAAATAAACATTTCATCAAATAATTTATGGATTGAACGATATTCTAAAATAATGCAAATCCAAAAATTAAATTTTCACCTATAGTCAAACTTATAATATATTCTTCAACAATATTTCAGATCTAAAATATAAATTTCCGCAGTAATTTAAACCATAGATCAACAAACAAACGATGTTGGCACCAATGTCCAAAATGACTAAAAATAGTAAAAATTGATGAACTTGAAGAAAAATCAATTTTTAGGGCTTGATTAAGAGACCTTTCAGATCTGATATTTTTATTTCAGCAGTGAAATAGTGACAGATCAGCAAGATAAAACTGCCCAAAACAGCTGCCAAATACTTCCAGAAATAGCAAAAATATATTAAAACTTCAAAATTTCAAATTTAAGGCGTTAAGAGAGTTTGATTCAGTAATTTTCAGAATTGATAAGTTTATAACAGCAGTAAAATGATAACAAATCAACAAACTGAAAATACTGAGAATGATCCCCACAATGTCTAAAAATAGTAAGTTTTGCCAAAAAACTGAAAATTCAAATTTTTAGACCTTATTTAGGATATGCATCAGAAATGTTCAGATCAGATTTTACACAATTATGCACAATTTTCAGCAAGTTTCAAAATCAAATCTATGCAAAATTAAAGATGCCCAAATGGTCAAAAATTCTCAAAATGAAGATTTTGCAATTCTAAACAATTTTGACCATATAAAATATGTTTTTAGGGCCTAATTATTTCTGATTTGCTTACTGTAGTAAAATTTGCAGAAAATAAGGTTTTAGAGATCAAACCATTAGCCTAAGGCTTTGAAGATCTCACCGTTGAAAATTCTTGAAATTTTGGGATAATGTTGCCACTTGAAAATTAGAAATTTGGAGACCAAAATCCTATAAAATAGCCTCAAAATCCTATACATCCTCAAGTGTTTAGATCTGGCTCAGATCTGAAGTTTTCCTTGGCTAATTTTTTCAGATCTATTTCTGCAAACAAATATTGAGCCCAGATCTTGCCGTGCAGGGTCTAGATCTGGCTCAGATCTGAAGATTTCCTTGGCTGATTTTTCAGATCTGAAGATTTCCTTGGCTAATTTTTCAAATGTGAAAATTTCCTTGGATGATTTTTCAGATCTAGAGATTTCCTTAGCTGATTTTTCAAATCTAATCCTACACAAGTGAAAAAAGAAACTCAATACCTAATATGTACAAAAATAGCAAAAATCCTAAAAACCCAAATGTTAGAATTCAAAATTATGTTACAAAACTTCATATCTACACATGTAAATTACAGATCTATACAATATATTTACAGATCTATGCACATGAGTTGCATATCTATCAGATTTGAGGAGTATAAGTCTAACTTCACTCCCAGATCCGAAGATTTAAGGCTCTTACTAGTCAGATCTAACTTTAAATTAAAAAAAAATTAAGATAATTTTTTTATTTAGGCATAAGCTCTAGAAAGACCCTGCAAAAAATATTCCGTAAGATAAACTTGGGAATTAGGAAACAATGAGCTTTTTTAGATTTATGAAATCTAAGAGTCGGCTGGTCTAACTGAAGACTTTCCCATATGCTCAAATCTTAAAAAAAAACAATCTCTGCACACTTAAATATGAATTTTAGATTGATAGAGATTAAAAAATAAACATGAGACCTTTCAGAAAAATAGATAACTAATATTTCCGTTAAATCAAAATGCTATTTTAGAAACCTTGAAAAGTGCACAAGATACTTGTATGCAGATTAATCCATAGAGGCTATCAACCATCAGAAACCAATAGAAGTAGCAGAGTTTAGAGACAACATCACCACATAGATCTGGAAAAGAAACACCAAAGTTTGTAACCCCAAAGTCTTTATGCTTTATTCATCAAAAAAATCACAAGAGCTTCCAAGAACAAGTGCACGATTCAAAGATCAAATGATTAAAAGACTGACAAAGACCTCTAATTTATCGGATAAAATCTCCAACGGCTAGTTCGGTTGATCCATGTCAAAATAATCTCGACTATCGAAAAGATTTGATCATCTTTTAATCTGGACCGTCGAAATTATAATTTTGAGGAAATCTGAATTTATCATTTAATCCATTTTAATTAACTCGAAAATAATATTTTTGAGTTAATTATCTCAAAATTTTGATTTTGACTTAGCCAGCAAAGCCCAAGGGTCCAAAATTCCTTGAAATTCTCAATATTCCCTTGGTCTGGGGCCTTTAAAAATTTATTTTTTTAAAGACCCACGAATTTTGCCTTTGAAAAATTTTAACTCACCTAGGACTTAAAATTAATTAAATTTATGGCTTAGGATTTTTAATTTAATTTGACCAAAAAAATTAATTAATTGACTAAGAGGGGATTTAATTATTTTTCCAACTCTCTTTACATAACATAAATACATTTAGACGCATAAAGGGGGAATACCCATTCGTATTGACCCTCAAATAGCTACCCAATTCTGCGACTCAAAACATGATCTAGTAGACCAAGTAGCTTGGAATAAAATAATCTAGCCAATTAGCTAATATTATTCCCAAACTAATTTTACAAAGACTCGATAGAAAACACTAGGACTCACTTAGTATCTTGATAACAAAATCCACCCTAGCTTTGGGGTGAAGCTGGAGGGAAAAACTCTGCCGATCACTTGTGTCGAGAAACACAAATGCATCAGTGAGACAGAAAAATTCCTAGGATAGAAATAGTCACCAACATACTAGGCTTACCTAAGTTGTTACATACATGGTGGTCTTACTTAAATCATTTACATCATAAACATGCATAATGGGTTTACATCATTTATAAAACTGCTGACTGATGATGAAAACTGAATGGCGCAAACACATCGAACATGATGAATCACATTTGAAAAAATGGGGGTGCACTGTTATGGGGTCGTTGACAAAGTGTGGTCAATATCTGGCTCTACTTGGGGACACGTTGCTTCATTGAAATAATGTGAGAATCTAGAATTTGCATCCAAGCAACACACAAAATTACATAAGTAGCGTCCATCCAAATATCATCATATAACATTAAGCACATGAAAAATAGAAGCTCTTCTATCATTTATTATTCTACTTATCATGAAAAGTAAATCTACTCTAACTACAAAAATGAAATGCTAAAATAATAAGGTGTAAGGTTAGAGATACAATACAAAGGATGCCCTGTGGCATCAGATGTGTTCAATATAGTGCATGCTGAGCATTTGTCTGCTTTCAGGAAAGTCTGTAGGTTTCTTTTGAGACGTGCCATGTCCAATCTTGCATATTGTAGGACTCTGTCTTATCTGAATGTCAAGTTGCTCTCGGACATCAGATGAATCAAACCGCTTCTTTTTTTCTGCTTTTTTCTCTTCTTCTTAATGGGCTTTGTTGTCAGCAATGAGACCACTGTAGATTTCTTGTCCTTATTTTGAAGATGCTTGTACAAAACATCTGATGAACCTGTATTGTGACCAATCTTATTCTGAATATACTCTGTCAATGGTAACACATAAGCTTGGTCTTTCTTAACGTCCTTTGTAACCATAGTTAATTTTTCCTTAATGGGAAAAGTGACCTCTGTGTGATGAGATGGAAATTTCTTCAGCAAACTAGGAAGCCTATGATATATTGACAAATCTAACTTGGGTTGGAAATTCTGCATGTATGATCTTTCCATTTTTTCCAACTTATTCTGAATAACAGTCATTTGATTATAATGCTTAATATTTATAGTACCAATTTCCTTCGTATGACTTTCTTCAATATTCAACAATTTGTGTTCCATGTTTTTTATTGCTTCATCATTATCCGCTTTCATGGCCATGAAGAAATTTTGCATAAATTTCATCTCCTTCACATGATCTGCTTCCATGATCGTCATTTCCTTGATATGTTTTTCTTCTAAGGCCAATAACCTACTCTGCATAGAACCAATTTCCCTGGCATGATCCGCTATTATTTTTTCTTGATTAAGTTCCATATTCTTAATGATTTGAGTCTGTTTGGCCTCCATATTCTTGATTACCTGAGCTTGATTTAGATGTATATCATTAACGATTTGAATCAATTTGTTAACAAGATGCTTATCATTGTCAACACTAATTTGACAACTTGTTTCTGCTTCACCACTACCATGGATTTGTGCTATTGTGGTACAAGTGGATTCATCCTGAGAACTGTCTGGAAATATCCTGCTGATAGTTGAGTTCTCTACAAGATCAATTTCATTATTTTGCATAATACAGGGAACACAAGGCAAGCCACCATGTTTTACATATTTATCTTTAAAAGCGTTGATGATGTGTTGTAAACAATACTCCTCAGAAACATTTTGAAACCAATCGATAGCATCACCCTTTAAGGAATACCTAAAGAGACGTATCTTGATATCTTCATGACTATATTGTGAAGGAAGACAATATCTGTTTATTATAAAATTAACCGTTATGAGATGATTTTGAGCAGTGGTTAAATCACCACCCGAGAAAACAGACATTTTTCGAATGGCCTCCTTTGGCATGTCATGGAAAGGATCACCCATGATGACTTACTTAAATGGAATAACCAAATGGATGTTAGAGAAAGAGATCCTTATTCAAGAATAGTCAAGAGGTCCTTAAGAAGCAAGCTTCTTAGCAGGAACTCTTGTAAGAAATAAAAGAATTGGAGTCGCCAATTGCACATGAAACTAATTCTAAAACAGAAGAAATAATCGAGAGTAGCAGATGGACATCAGGGGGGATTCTTGTCTAGGAGTAAATAGATGAATAAGTGGAGTTGCCACCAAAACAAGAAGCCAACTGAAATGTCCAGGTGCTAAAGGTGTAAATGATGAAATGATTAGTGAGATGACAAAAGATAATATGATGAAAAGATGAAGAGATGAAAAGATGAAATGATGCCAGAAAATGTGATCCCTTGTGACAGGCTAATGAATGGAAAAAAAATATTAGAAGATTAGAAATGTCGTTAATACCAAGGAAAAAAAAACTCTATCCCCGGCAACGGTGCCAAAAAATGTTTTCGCACAAAATGTCTAGGCACCGGGAAAACGGCTCAAATCGGGGGTTGTCACCCTAATCCCCAATCTCTCTATTTAAGTTGTCTCCTTATAGCAAACTAAGAGGGGTAGACCCTATGGAAATGGAATGAAGGAGAACTCGTTGGGAACCAACTAGTTCGGGAGACATAGTTAAACGACCAAATACTTGTAAATATCTAGCAAGATTAAATGATTCGATTGAATTGGAAAGATTGATACCAGTGCCTTATGGAGTCAACTATCCTGCTAAGGAAACTACAACCAAGTACTTGATGAGAAACCGCTGCTATGCAATGTTAATTTAGAATGCAGAATGCAAGAAAAATGATTTGAAGGAGCGATATGGAGCAAGCTTCGAAGATGAGAGTTAATGTTAAAAAGTCTAAAACACTTAAATTATAAATAATCTGATCTAACCACTAAGTACTTAAGTGAGAGTGTCAATTATGAACATGCCAAAATTACTTGAATAAAAGATATACAGATCCATAATAGAGCTCTCAAAATCAAATCTCAATCACACAAATTTTTCTCAAACATTAGTATTCAATAAACATCCAATAATTCAAGTAAATGAAACAAAAGTTAATTAAACATTACACAATTTTAATTGATAGAACAAGTTCCAAAACTCAGATGCCACTGATCATCAAACCCAACTAAAACATATGAAATTTACTAGCACTTAAATCTCAGTAATTATTCATCCAGATATACCATGAAAGTTAGATGCTAAATAAACATTTCATCAAATAATTTATGAATTGAACGATATTCTAAAATAATGCAAATCCAAAAATTAAATTTTCTCCTATAGTCAAACTTATAATATATTCTTTAGCAAGATTTCAGATTTGAAATATAAATTGCAGCAGTAATTTAAACCATAGATCAGCAAATAAATGATGTTGGCACCAATGCCCAAAATGACTAAAAATAGTAAAAATTGATGAATTTGAAGAAAAATCAATTTTTAGGGCTTGATTAAGAGAAATTTCAGATCTGATATTTTTATTTCAGCAGTGAAATAGTGACAGATCAGCAAGATAAAACTGCCCAAAATAACTGCCAAATACTTCCAGAAATAGAAAAAATATATTAAAACTTGAAATTTTCAATTTTAAGACTTTAAGAGAGTTTGATTCAGTAATTTTCAGAACTGATAAGTTTATAACATCAGTAAAATGATAACAGATCAGCAAACTAAAAATACTAAAAATAATCCCCACAATGTCTAAAAATAGTAAGTTTTGCCAAAAAAATGAAAATTCAAATTTTTTAGACCTTATTTAGGATATGCATCAGAAATGTTCAGATCTGATTTTACACGGTTATGCAGAATTTTCAGCAAGCTTCAAAATCAGATCCAGGCAAAATTAAAGATGCCCAAATGGTCAAAAATTCTGAAAATGAAGATTTTACAATTCTAAACAATTTTGACCATATAAAATATGTTTTTAGGGCCTAGTTATTTGTGATTTTCTTGTTGTGATAAAATCTGCAGGAAATAAGGGTTTAGAGATCAAACGCTTAGCCCAAGGCTTTGAAGATCCCACCGTTGAAAATTCTTGAAATTTTGGGATAATGTTGCTGCTTGAAAATTAGAAATTTGGAGACCAAAATCTTGTAAAAATAGTCTCAAAAGCCTATACGTCTTCAAGGGTTTAGATCTAGCTCAGATCTAAAGTTTTCCTTGGCTGATTTTTTCAGATCTATTCCTGCAAACAAATATTGAGCCTAGATCTTGCCCTCCAAGGTCTAGATCTAACTCAGATCTGAAGTTTTCCTTGGCTGATTTTTCAGATCTGAAGATTTCCTTGGCTGATTTTTCAGATCTGAATATTTCCTTAACTGATTTTTCAGATCTAATCCTGCACAAGTGAAAAAAAGAAACCCAATACCCAATATGTACGAAAATAACGAAAATCCTAAAAACCCAAATGTTAGAATTCAAAATTATGTTACAAAACTTCATATCTACACATGTAAATTACAGATCTATATAATATATTTATAGATCTATGCACAAAAGTTGCAGATCTATCAGATCTGAGGAGTATAAGTCTGACTTCACTCCCAGATCTGAAGATCTAAGGCTCTTACTAGCCAAATCTAACTTTAAATTCAAAAAAATTAAGATAATTTTTTTTATTTAGGCATAAGCTCTAGAAAGACCCTGCAAAAAATATTCCGTAAGATAAACTTGGGAATTAGGAAACAATGAGCTTTTTTAGATTTATGAAATCTAAGAGTCGGCTGGTCTAACTGAAGACTTCTCCAAACGCTCAAATCTTTAAACAAAACGATCTTTGCACATTTAAATTTGAATTTTAGATTGATAGAGATTAAAAAATAAACATGAGACCTTTCAGAAAAATAGATAACTAATCTTTCTGTTAAATCAAAATGTTATTTTAGAAACCCAGAAAACTGCACAAGATACTACACAAGATACCTGTATGCAGATTAATCCATAGAGGCCATCAACCATCAAAAACCAATAGAGGTAGCAGAGTTTAGAGACAACATCACCACATAGATCTAGAAAAGGAACACCAAAGTTTGTAACCCCAAAGTCTTTATGCTTTATTCTTCAAAAAAATCACAAGAGCTTCCAAGAACAAGTGCACGATTCAAAGATCGAATGATTGAAACACTAACAAAGACCTCTAATTTATAAGATAAAATCTCCAACGGCTAGTTCGGTTGATCCATGTCAAAATAATCTCGACTGTCGAAAAGATTTGATCATCTTTTAATCTAGACCGTTGAAATTATAATTTTGAAGAAATCCAAATTTATCATTTTATTTCATTTTAATTACCTCAAAATTTTGATTTTGACTTAACCACCAAAGCCCAAGAGTCCAAAATTTCTTGAAATTCTCAATATTCCCTTGGCCTAGGGCCTTTAAAAAATTATTTTTTTAAGGACCCACGAATTTTGCCTTCGAAGAATTTTAACTCACCTAGGACTTAAAATTAATTAAATTTATGGCTTAGGATTTTTAATTTAATTTGACCATAAAATTTAATTAATTGACTAAGAGGGGATTTAATTATTTTTCCAACCCTCTTTACATAACATAAATACATTTAGACGCATAAGGGGGGAATACCATTCGTATTGACCCTCAAATAGCTACTCAATTCTACGACTCAAAACATGATCTAGTAGACCAAGCAGCTTGTAATAAAATAATCTATTCTCAAACTACTTTTACAAAGACTCGATAGAAAACACTAGGACTCACTTAGCATCTTGATGACAAAATCCACCCTAGCTTTGGGGTGAAGCTGGAGGGGAAAACTCTGTCGATCACTTGTGTCGAGAAACACAAATGCATCAGTGAGACAAAAAACCTCCTAGGATAGAAATCGTCACGAACATACTAGGCTTACCTAGGTTGTTACATATATGGTGGTCTTACTTAGATCATTTACATCACAAACATGTAGAATGGGTTTACATAATTTATAAAATTGTTGACCGATGATGCAAACTGAATGGCGCGAACACATCGAACATGATGAATCCCATTTGAAAAAATGGGGGTGTACTGCTATGGGGTCATTGACAAAGTGTGGTCAACATGAAGCATTTCCTATATCTTAAATTGAGACACTTGAATTTGATCTAAAGTTTGTCAAGTAGTAGGTAATTTAGTGATAGGCTTTTTGAAAATCACACGAGGATCTAAAAGACTGGTGTCTGAAGTAACTTGGTGTGACTCAATTTGTTGATTTCTTGCATAAAGTTATCAATAATGCATAATATCAATTCCCTTTGTCTTCTCATAGATTATCTCTTTGATAGAAGCAACTGAATTTTGTTTGCTTACTTCTACAGTATGATTTTTTGGCAAAGGAGTTGTTTGAATAGTAGGTTCAGTAGTTGATTTCTTCTATATAAGATTCTTTTCTAAGGATGAAGTTCCTTGAGCTGAAATCTAGTGAGAAGAAGACCCCTAAAATGTAGAACCTGAAGCTTTATCTACAATTGTTTTTCCTATCGATTGTTGTAGGATTGATGGTAGTGGATCCCATATGGAATATCGAAATACTAAAAAGGCTTCATACTATTCAAGTGATAGATATTCGTCCTTTATGCATACCTCCTGATATAATTTTTCTCCTTTAAATAAATCACCATAAACATATGATTCCACCACATATTTTCTAAAGCCAACATCAATAGTTAAAATCTCAACAATTTTATGAGGGTCATGCAACTTCAAAGGAATCGTAGCCAACTTTAAGGCATAAAAAGAAACTAATTCCTTCTTAGCATGCTGGAAATTTTGGAGAGAATAAATACAAATTTGAATTAGGAATGTAGGTCATGCCCTTTTAGATTCTTTCTTTAATTCCAAATTAATCCATGTACTTATTGTCTAATAAGTCGTCTCCCTATAAATAAGCATATCAGGTATATAGAGAGACAAAGCATGTGGTGGACCATGATAGCCAAAAGCTCAGATATAGGTAAAATTATATTCTACATACCAATCCCCAATTCTCTACAAGCACTCCATAGTGGGTTGTGAAATTCATGGGGCTATTGTGTTGAAAATGGTCTGGTGGATGACGACAATAAAAAAATGACAAGTATAATAGAAATGATCAAAGTAATTTTCCTCCCATAGTTTTCTATGATAGATGTGGATAGGTAGTGGTTAAGAAAGCTTCCACTTCTAGCCCATTGCTAGAGATGAGGAAGAGAAAAAGATGGCATCCATGTAATAAGCAGACATCTGGAAAGGGGGTTTATGAGTAAGATACCTTTCTTTTCAAAATTTGACAAGCTTAAGGGAAATTTTATTAGATAAGATCTCTACCCAATTAAGAACAAAACCTTCAACATCTCTCTGAATAACGAAACCCAATCCAATGGAAAATGTGAAACGTTTTTCTGGCCATAAATTCTACACACCATTGAGGTCACACAATAGAAAGGGGAACATAAAGAATCAAGTGGGTATTCATGGGAAGACTCTTCTTTATTTTTATTAGGGTCTCTTCTTCAACCTCTATGCATTCTTCTTGAACAAAACCTTTCAAGAAATTTTGGTCAAAATTATGTTTGGGCATGGGTAGTTTATACATGCCTTGAATATCATAAGGAAAAGGAACCAATGACTACCTTTGGGTTGATAATTTTCCACTTGAGAGGGTCTATATGATCAATTTCCCATTATATTATATTATTGTAGGGAATCATTCTTGGTCTAGCACCCACTTTATGTAACCTTGATCTTGCAGCATCCACAATTGTGAGTTCTTGACTTATTGTGCCACCTTGATCTTCTGTCACAAATTTAGTGCTTGTTTATTCTGGCCTAGCATCTAATAAATATTCTTAAATGGTTTTGTAAATGGAATCATAGGAAGATATGTCAGCATCCTTTGTTTAACAATGACAAAAAATAGAAATATCTATAGAATTTTGTCATCTATATGCTCCATGATTGTTGAGATTCAACAAGATGACGATCCTAGTGAAAAATTAAGCACCTACACTAGGTGGGCCCCGCAAACTATTTTTAGGTGTATGTTTATTTTTAGAATGTTGAGAAAAGTCTACTTATAGTGGGAGTCTATTTATATATAGTTGAGAAAATTCTATTTATAGATGAGTTTTTGTTTTTAGATGCATGGGTGAAGTCTATTTATAGATTGCATGTCCAAAAATAGAATGCATGTCAATTATTATTATCTCTTAATAATAATTAGACAATAAATAATAATATATTCTCTTGAAGCACTTGATTTCAGTTAACTGATGTGGCAAACCAGTTGACTGAAGGAATTACGAGTTCTAAGGTTGGTTGGTGGGACATGCAAGTGGACTTAGTTGTAACTGAGTGATACAAGTTGTAACAGAGTTGGATGTGTAGTTATGAGAGTTGTAAAGTAGTTTAACTCAGTTAAGTGAGTCAAACTCAATTGTGCTAGTTGTAACTAGTTGTAACTAAAGATACACTAGTGAGAGATCAGTGAATTAAATATTAAATTAATTCACATGGAGTGATCTCACATGCAACTGAAGATTTACTATTGTTAACTACATGCATGTCAGATCCAGTGGAGACCTAGTTGAGAGATGGGTGAGAGGGACAATTTGACTATCTGTTGTGACATTAGTGGGTGCACTCATGCAACCACACACACATTGGAGATTCCAATGAGGATTGCGCAGTCAAGGCAAGGTAGTATCTCATTCATTCAGGGATTGTGATCAGCAGGGATTGCGCAGTGGAGGCAGGCTGTTAGGAGGCAGTAAATTGGCGCATGTATTTGCCAATTTTTGTATGACAGTGTGAGATGATTGTACATTGTAAACACTGTTACCAATGAAATAGGTAACCTGACCTCAAAACGGGAACTCTAGCCCAAAAAGACTCAAAAAACATGAAAAAACACCCCAAAAACAAAAAAAGTGTATTCTAGAATGCACTTGGTTTTTTTTGAAGGTCAAATTTCAACATTTTATAAAATTATGCTAAAAACAAAATTGTTTCTTGAAAAAAGGATTGAAAAAACACCCTCAAAACAAAACCAGTTGATGCTGAAATAACCAAAAAAAAAAAATTGTCATATTTTTGACATTTTTAAAAATAGAAATAACATTTTTTAATTTTTAAAATTCAAACATTAAAAAAAACCTAAAATTTAAGAAAAAAAAAATTTAAAAATAAAAACATTTTAAAGCTTAAAATTTAAAAATATATAGGAATAAAAAAATAAAAATAAAAACAAAATAAAAATTTTAATTCAAACATTAAAAAAAACCTAAAATTTAAGAAAAAATAAAAAATAAAAATTTAAAGATTAAAATTTCAAAATATATAGAAATTAAAAAAAAAAAAAAAAAAAAAAAAACAAAAATATTAAATTAAAAAGAAAAACAAGTTAAAAAAAGAAAGAAATTATAAAAAATAAAACATAGAAATTAAATTTAAAAAAGAAAAAGAAAATGTTTATTAAATTTAAAAAAAAAAAATTTAAATTAAATTTTAAAATAAAAAATTAAATTTAAAGAAATATATTAAATTTTAAAAAAAAAAAATTATTGAAATTAAAAGTAAAAAAATAAAAATTAATTAAAAATAAAATACAATAAAAATATTAAATTTAAAAAAATATATATTAAAAAAACAAATAGATTTTAAAAAATAGATTAAATTTAAATTATAAAAAATAATATATATATATATATATATATATATATATATATATATATATATATATATATATATATGAACTTAAATTAAAAATATATATATTATATTTTATTAAATTTAAAAATAAACTGTTAATATTAAAATAACAATTTTGGGAATTTTGCTTCTGTGATCCATAAATTGTGTAAGAAATTCTTTCGGTGAAAATCACATGTAGGAAATTTATTTAGCTATAAAATTATATTTTTTAATATTTTCTATTTATATTTCTTTTTATTATTTTATTTGTTTATTACTTAATCTATTTATTTTGGTTTATGAGATTTATTTCTTTTCTTTTCTTTTTTTATATTTATTTATTTATTTTATTTTTCATTTATTTATTTTTATTTTTATTTGTATTCCTATATATTTTATTTTATTTGTTTATATATATATATATATATATATATATATATATATATATATATATATATATATATATATATATATAATTTTTTTAATTTTATTTTATTATTTTTATTATTTTTATTTTTAAATAAAATAAAATTATTTTAACATTATATTTATTGGAAATCACTAATATTGAATTAAATTTATTTTAAAAACTTTTAATATAATTTTATCATACATAATAAGATTTAGTTTTATTGATAAATTTATTTTATTTTATTAAATTAGTCAAACTCGCTGTTATTTTACTAACGGCTAGTTGGAGCATTCATGTCTATTTAATCTGGTTTTTTGGTTCAGATTTCTCATCTTGTGCTGATGATGAGCCACACTAGCTGGTTCGAAACGCGTCGGCAAAAATTCCCTACATGTGATTTTCATCGAAAGAATTTCTTATGCAATTAAAATAACAAATTAAATTTAAAAAATATATATATTAAATTTTAATAAAGAAATGAATAAACAAATAAATTTTGAAAAAAAAAAAAAAAAAACTTTAAAAATCAATTAAAATTGAAAAATTGAAAAACATAATAAAAATAAAATATATTAAATAAAAAATAGAATAAATAATTTAAAAAATAATAATAATAAAATTTAAAATTTACACTTGATGTGAAAATTTGAGTATGGACGGAGTTTCGACAACCAGGCTTCGGGCTGCTCTGACCTAGGCCGCCGCTCGGCTTCTGTGGCCTCTGGCGTGGCCTGGCCCGATTTCTGTTGTTCCCCAATCACTAAGTGGGTTGCTGCCTCTCTCGGTGGGCCCCGGTTTTGACTGGAGTGGTCGGTATTGGTGCGTCTCTGTGTATTGGTCTGGGTTGTGAAGCTGCTCTCTGCACCGAGTTGATTCTCTGGCCCTGGTCGCTGCTTCATTGGCGGCTTCTTCAATGTTGAACTGAGGGGAGGGGTTGTTTTAGCAGGCCTCTGTGGTTATGGCGGCTATGGAGCCTCCTCCGCCACCCCCCCCTGCGGATGCTGCTGCCTTCCTTAAGCTTCTCGAATCCCTGCCGAAGAAAAAATGCTCAGAGACTGCAAAGTTTGTGAAGAGAATGGAGGATATCCCGGAGATATCTCTCCCTCCTGAAGGTCTGATCAAGGTCGCCCTTTCCTTGGCGGAGAGGGCCTTGGTCGGTCAGTTTACGGGCCTGTGGCCCTCCCCCAAATCAACGGAAAGCTGGGTCGCTCGAAATTGGGCTCCGCTGATCAAAGGGAGAGTTACCTCGTACTTCCTGGGTAAGGGCTTCTTCTTGTTCGAGTTCTCTGACAAAGAAGATAAGGATCTAATCTTTCGCAACGGCCCCTACTTCATGGGCCCTCAGGGGCTATATCTTAACAAGTGGACCCCTGATTTTGATCCTGCAGTCGATGTGCCCACGGCGGTGCCCGTTTGGGTTAGGCTGCCAAATCTACCTGTCCATTGCTGGAATGGGGAATCCCTAAGCCATATTGGGAATATCCTAGGCAAGTACATTGATCGTGCAAGTATCAAGGATCAATTTGACTGTGCGAGAATCTGTGTCGAAGTCGACTTGGAGATTGGATTGCCCGAGGCGATAAAGATCAAGGTTAGAAGCTGGTCTCATTTGCAAAAGCTGGATTATGAGCAGCTTCCATTCAAGTGTCGGAAATGTCAGGTTTATGGTCACTTTGCCCGAAGTTGCCCAAAAAACTATGAAGCAGAGAAGGTTAAGGAGGAGGGGTGGTCACAGGTTAAAAGATCTAAAAACGCCCACAGAGCTTCTCGCCCCGGAAATACTAATGGCAATGGCTCTCAAGCAGCCCCTAAAAAGCAGACACCAACAATGGAAGAGCAAGGGAACAAGTTCGTGCAGTTAAGCTCAGCCATAGAAGGTTCCCAAGAATCGGAGAAGCCGAAGGACTCAATCCCCACAGAGACCCCCTCCGGACCAATGCAAGTGGATAGCTTTGACAACAGATCAAAAGAGGCCCTCATAGAAGAGCCAGAGGAAGGGAATGACTCGGATGAATCAGAAGAAGAAGGCGAAATAGAGATTTCGCAAACCTCAGCCAGAAGGTCTTTAAGAGGCCGGAAAACTGCTCGGGAAAAAAGAGAGCAAGAGACCTACAAGGACAACCTTCAGGGAAGTCAACCTACTCTCGAGAAGCTCCTGGCAAACACACCAAAGAAGAATAGAAACCAGTCTCAGAGCTCGAGAGGAGCTCATCCTCCAAAAAGTAAGTGATGAAGTTCGTCTCCTGGAACTGTAGGGGGCTGGGGAGCAGAAATAAAGAAGATGCCTTGAGAAGTCTGAAACGAATCGAAACCCCAGATATAATCCTCATCCAGGAGACTAAGATGGAGGATTCTTCATTCCTCCAGATTGGGAAGAAATTGTGGAAAAATAGTGATGGTCAAGCTGTTTCTGCCCGAGGTGCCTCAGGCGGTCTAGGCACGATTTGGGATGCTAATAAGTTTATAAAGATCAAAGAAGCGAATAGCATCCATTGGTTGTTTACAAAACTCCGTAATGTTGAAACTGAGTTGATTATTTCTTTACTAAATGTCTATTCTCCTGTCAACGTAGGGGAGAAAAAAATTTGCTGGGAATCTATCAAAAGGCTGGCAGAATCCGAAGTATTGGAAAACACTATAATAGCAGGTGATCTCAACCTCACCTTGTCTTCGTCAGAAAAACGTGGGGGCTGCATTGTTAGAGACCCAGCGCGGGAATGGGTTGATGAGCTGATACATGATTGGGACCTGATCGATGTTAAGCCTCGGAGCGGAAAGTTCACTTGGACGAACAAAAGAATTGGTCCGGGCCATATCGCCGCAAGGTTAGACAGATTTCTTGTCTATAGCTCCTTTTTCCTTCATGGTTTAGAGTCTCGAATGCACATTTTGTCTTGTTGTACTTCTGATCATCGCCCTATTAAACTTGAGTTAGTAGAGCAAACGAACCAAGGACCCATTCCCTTTAAATTCTGCTCTCACTGGGTCAAGGAGCAGTCGTTCTTACCTTTGATAAAAGAAATCTGGAATATCTCGGTCAAAGGTTCCCCCTTTTATGTATGGGAGGAGAAATTAAGGAGAACAAAGGCTGCTTTAAAAGACTGGGTCAGGTCCTTACCCAATCCGGCAGAGGAAAGAAAAATGATTCAGGAACGGTTGGAGAAACATCAATTGGCCTCGGAAAATGTGGAGATCACCAAAGACACTCTAGATGAGGAGGCTTCACTGCAGAACCTGTTTCTTAAGGCTAGTCTGGCGGAGGAAAATTACTGGAGATTGAATTCACGCAGCCTCTGGCTCAAGGGGGGAGATAGAAATACCTCATTCTTCCACAAGCAAGCCCAGGCTCGAAACTGTCGAAACTCTATCTCAGAAATTTCCGTTGAGACCAATACTTATAGAGACTTTCATAATATAAAAAAGGCTGCCTTTTCCCATTTCAAAAACCTATATACTAAAGATGAGGCCTTGGATCTGGATCCGAATCTGGTGAATGAAGTCCCCTCTTTGATAGCAGACAGTCAGAATTATTTCCTGGAATCTAAAATAGACAACAATGAAATTAAAAAAGCCCTTTTTGCCATGGAACCGGACAAGGCTCCGGGACCTGATGGGTTTACAGCTTGTTTCTTGCAATTCTGCTGGCCCATTGTGGAGAAGGACTTGTGTAGAATGATCCGGAAATCCCAATGGTGCCAGAAAATTGGGGGTAGCACTAATTCTGCCTTCTTGGCCCTCATCCCCAAGGAAAAAGGCGCCAACTCCTTCAGCAGATTTCGCCCCATATCTCTTTGCAATATAGGCTATAAGTTGATTACGAAAATAATAGCCAACAGACTTAAAACCACCCTTCCTGGGATCATCCCTGAGAATCAAGGTGGCTTTATTCAAGGAAGACACATAGTGGATAACTTTATTTTGGTCCAAGAGGCAATCCAATCCAGTGTGGCTCGCAAAGAGCAAGGTATGGCAGTCAAGCTAGACCTGGAAAATGCTTTCAACAGAGTAAGACATAAATTTCTTCTGGAAGTGCTGGGAAAATTTGGGTTTGGTTCCAAATTCATAAATTGGATCAAGGCATGTATCAGCGAGCCTTGGATCGCCCCTCTGGTGAATGGCAGAGCCACTGAGTTCTTCAAAGCTTCTCGAGGTTTGAGACAGGGGTGTCCATTATCCCCCCTCCTCTTTGTACTCCAAGCCTCGGTTCTCAGTTTCCTATTGAACAAAAAACTTCAGGATCAAGAGTTGTTAGGTCTGAACATTGCTAAAGGAGTTCAGAACATTAATCATGCATTGTTCGCAGATGATTCCCTTTTGCTGGGAGCTGCCTCATTGACCTCAGCTAGAAGATTCAAAGAGGTTATTAATAAATATTGCTATAATTCTGGAAGTAGTCTCAACAAAGGTAAGTGTCACATCTACTGCTGGAACACTCTTGCTGCCTTGCTACATGCCATTTCCAGCTGCTTTGGCTTCGTGGCTTCCTCTTCCTGGATAGCATTCAAATATCTGGGCCTCCCTATCTTCCATAAAAGTGCTACAAATAGAGACTGGTTACCCCTGTTGGATAAATTTGAAGCTAAGATTCGTGCCTGGGGATTCAATTGGCTGAATCTGGCCGGAAAGTCGGTGCTCATCAAAGATGTATTGAATAGCCTCCCCATTTTTCAGTTTGCTGTTCTATTGGCCCCTGCTGGAATAATAAAGAAAATGGAGGATTTGACCAGAAAATTTTTCTGGAAAGGAGGGAAGGACAATGCAAAAAAAATTCCTTTAATAAGCTGGGCCACAATTGCCTTGCCCAAAGTGGAGGGAGGTCTGAATTTTAAGAGTCTTAGCCATCAGAATGTTGCTTTGGGTGCAAAGCTGCTATGGAGATTAATAGCCCCTAATCCGGGGTGGGCGCAGCGTGCCTTGTGGAAGAAATATTTCCGTGGCAAGAGAACAAGGTGTCTGGATCAGCCCATAGCCATCTCAAACTCGGTTATACATAAGCTATGTGAAAAATCCTCCCCTCTCATCAGAAAAAATGCTCATTGGATACCAGGTAATGGCAAGCATATTCGAATCTGGGAGGATCGGATAATGGGATGTGACCCCTTGGAGGACGACCGGTCTCTCCACTTGTTGAAGGATTGGATGCAGAGAGCTGGTTATTTCTCTCTGTGGGATATTTCCATCTGGGATAATGGAGTTTGGCACAGTTGGCTTAACTTCGATGTGCCTCAGAACCTGATCAACGAGCTCGATACTTTCTTAGATCATCTAAATGGCAAGGCTCCACTGAGAAGCAGGAAAAGGGACGTCAGAGGATGGGGTTCGACCCCTGGGCAGTACTCTGTCTCAAAGGGCTACAGACAGATCATATCTATACCTCATGTTCCTCCAGATCCGACTTCTTGGAAAGGTATCTGGTTTAACCCAACGCTGCCCAAAATCAATCATTTCTATTGGATTTTATGCCATCAGAGGATCTTAACTGAGGACAGGTTGAGAAAAAGGCGTTTTGCTGGTCCTTCTCTGTGTTCGATGTGTGAAGAAAGCGATGAGACTGCTGCTCATTTGATTCTTCATTGTAACTTTGCCAAGGACTTATGGGCTGAAGCCTTAGGCCCGTGGATTCAGCACGTTGACCTCCCAAATAATATTCCGGAGCTGTTCTCTCTCTGGTGGCGCCTTTACCCCGGAGGAACTTCTAAGAATACGCACCTCAAGCGTGCCTGGAACATCCTCCCCAAGTTGACCTGCTGGCAAATCTGGTTGGAGAGGAACCGGAGGATATTTCGAGAACAGAGGAGCGCTCACAAGATTATATGGGTTAAAATCAAAGCCCTGCTCAAAGACTGCATTGGTAATCAGCTTGAGGGGGCGGGATTGAGGGATAACGAATCTGTTTGGCGCGAGCATCTGGATCTCCAATTCACTGTTGCAGACAGATCGCTTAAACCCCTGCAGGAGTGGCAGCTCAGACTTTCAGCGCTCGATCTCATGTCATTCTGTTTATCGAAGGCGCACTGCCAACTTTACTTTGACGGCGCTGTAAAAGGGAATCCAGGTAGATCCGGAGCGGGGGGTGTGATAAAAAACGATGTGGGCGCCATGGTTCTCAGCTACGCCTGGGGTGTGGGTTTCACCACCAGCATCCAGGCCGAGGCTCTGGCGCTGCTTCAGGGTCTCAAACAGTTAAAAACGCTTGGCATTCCTGTGGCCTCCGTGTTTGGAGACTCTCAGACTATTATTAAAATTATGGTTGACAATTCCTTCCCCTCAGATACAAGATTGTCAAGACTGATCAGACGTATTAGAACACTGTCAAAGGCATTTCAGAGATTAAGCTTCTATCATATTATGAGAGATAATAACAGAGAAGCTGATACGGAGGCAAATAAAGCAGTCAGCCTTCCTCCAGGAGTCATCAACAGCAAGGGAGTTGAAAGCCGAGATCCCATTCCATAACTGACTGTCCTATGTTTTACAGTCTTATATTGAATCAGTTTGTCTGCACGTTTAAGGGAGGGAAAATTGAAGCGGTGGTCCGAAAAATTGATTGTATGAACACATGGGGGTGCAAAGAAAACGAGGTTTTGGCTTGGCCATGGAGCCAGCAGGCCTGGACATTTGAAATTGTAACCAGATTTGAGGCTATGAGCCAGCATTAATATATCCTTCTAACCGTTTTTGTTAAAAAAAAAAAATTTAAAATTTAAAAAAAAATATTAAATTCAAATAAATTAATTCAAAAAAAAAAAAAATACTAAATTTTAAAAAATTAAATGAAAAAACTAAACATAAAATTTAATAATAAAAAAATGAAAAAATTAGAAAAAAAAATACAAAATTTAATAAAAATTATTAACAAAATTTAGAAAAAAAAAAAATTTAAAATAAATAAATAAAAACAAAAACAATGAATAAAATTTAAAAAAATATTAAAAAAAAATAAAAACAAATTAAATTTCAAATTTAAAAAAAAAAAAAAAAAAATAATAATAATAAAAAAAATTAAAAAAAATCAAATTAAAAAAATAAAATTAAATAAATAAATAAGAATTTTTTGATCGTGGTGGCGCCACCAATCGGCCTCCCGCCCAGGTGGCGGCGAAGGCCGGCCGCTGGGCAGGAGGTCGATTCTGGGAATCGCCCTCTCGCGGCGGTAGGTCGATTCCGGGAATCGCCCTAAGGCTGATTCCGGGAATCACCCTCCCGCGACGAGAGGCCGATTCCGTTAATCGCCCTCCCGCGACGCGAGAGGGCGATTCCTGGAACCGCGGCAGGAGGGCGATTCTCGGAATCGGCCTCTCACTGCAGAAGGCCGATTCCCGGAATCGGCCTCCCCCGGCAAGAGGGCAATTCCCGAAATCGCCCTCTCGCGTCGCATGAGGGCGATTAACGGAATCGGCCTCTCGTCGCGGGAGGGTGATTCTCGGAATCAGCCTTAGGGCGATTCCCGGAATCGACCTCCCGCCGCGGGAGGGCGATTCCCAGAATCGGCCTCCCGCCCAGCGGCCAGCCTTCACCGCCACCTGGGCGGGAGGCCGATTGGCGGCGCCACCACGATCAAAAAATTCTTCTTATTTTTTTTTTTAAATATTTTTTTTAATATGATTTTTATTTTTATTTTATTTTTTTTAAATTCAAAAAATGTAAATTTTTTTTTTTTTTTAATTCAAATATTTTTTTTAAATTTAATTTGTTTTAATTTTTTTGTTTTTTTTGTTTTTAATTTTGTTTTTAAATTTAATATTTTAGATTAATTATTTTTTAAAATTTAAAATTTATTTATTAAATTTATTAAATTTTAATTTAATTTGATTTTTTTTTTAATCTTTTAGTTTATTTAGTTTTTCATTTTTAAAATTTATAAATTGTTTCATTTAAAAAAAAATAGTAAATTTATGGATATTTGTTTTTTAATTATTTGCACGTGATTTTTTTCATTTTTTTTGTTTTTTAATGATAGTTTTTTTGTTTTTTTTGTTTTTTTTGTTTTTTTTTTAATTTGTTTTTTTGTTAATTTTAAAATTTGTATTTTTATTTTCTTATTATTATTATTTTTTTAATTTAAATTTTTAATTTTACTTTTTTCTTTTTTGTATTTTATTTTTTTTTATCTAAATTTTAATTTTGTAATTTAAATTATTTTTAAATTTTCTATTTTTTTTTTTTTTTTTAATATATAGTTTTTTTTAATAACTTAGAAAAAAATGTTTTTGATGTTATGTTTTTTTTTTTCTTTTTTGGTTAATTTTTGTTTTTTTCTTTAAATTATGTGTTTTTTTTTTCAAATTTTGTCATTTCTTTTGATATAATTTTCGAATATTTTTTGTTTTTTATTTATTTATTTTTGTTTAATTTTTTTATTTTTAAGAGTTAATTTTTTTATTTTTTTACATTTTTATTGGTTTTTTTTATTGTTTATATATATATATATATATATATATATATATATATATATATATATATATATATAATCTAAGTTTTTTGTTTTATTACAAACATGAAAATCACCACTCTAAAAAAAAGTTGATATTGCATCAATATGTTTCAAAATTAGCATGAAATTCACCGGTTAAAAAAAAAAAAAAATTGGTGCTGCATCAATACGTTTCAAAATTAGCATGAAAATCACTAACATTATAAAACAAATATTCATACCTCATAAATAAAAATATTAGAATGTCAAAAATGTGCTAAAAAAAAAAAGGTGATTCTGCATCACCACTTTTCAAAAACGGGTGTTTTTTATGCTACCAAAAAAAAATATGTAACAGTGCGGCTACCTATTTCATCGATAACAGTGTTTGTACTAAGAGCTCTTGGATTAGAGTTTTGTATGAGATTGTTTCATGATCCATGACTTGATGCTAATCACCCTGAGCGAGCAACACCACCGAGAGGTCCATCCATGATCATTGACAGACCAGACTTGATTTTGGAGAACATCCTTGATCTTCGTACGAAAATTCTTGGGAGAAATTCCCGAAGGGAGTTTCTCATTCACTAGATAGACAAACTGAAGGAGGCAAGTTGGGAACTAGAGGATTCGCTGTGGAATTGGTGAAAGGAGATTACTGAGTTTGATGAACAGTTGATGAGGTCTAGCGGATTGCCGAGGATGACAATGACTCAAGGTGGGGGAGTATGTCAGGCCCACGAGTCGGCATTCCTTGAGTCGAGTGAGTCAGGCGCCTCACACGAGTGTGCCCACAAGTGCCTTCGGGTCGTATCGGGCACCTTGCGACATTATGGATGCCTTTGTTGCCTCATAATCGCAAGTGTGTGTGACATTGTGGACGAGCGACGGACGTATTAGCGAAGTGACAGGTAAGCAAAAAAATGAAGCATCGTCGCTTTATAACGGAGGGTTGTAACATTATAGGGTGTGGGCTATCATCGCATCATAGCCGACATTCCAACACGGTTATGACGGGCGGAGGTAAAATGTGGGTCAGGCCGGCTCAGGGCCATCGAGATCCACCTGACGCCCACAACATTCGGCAGAGTCGTGTATTAATAAACATGATGGATAAATGGACAAGGCATTGAATCATCCACTCGGCAGCACAAAGCAACTTCAGCTTGCGAAGTGTAGCTGTGGGGATGAGCCCGCAAGTCGGGCAAGCACAAGTCTGAACGTAGCGGGTCACTCGGGTCAGCTCGGGTTGAGTGTTGTGAAGGTGCAGGGTGGCTCACGATAGTGCACTGGCAAGATGCGACGGGTCAGTTTAGGCGGGTCGTGTGCAGACATGCAGCGCAGGGTCACAACAATACATAGCGGTGGAGTTGGGAAGGTCTGTGGTCGAGTCGTGTAACCAACCCACGACCGAGTTGCAGTCACATCGCGTACTACAGGTGCAGCTGTGTGAACGAACTCAACATGGGTTTGCAGTAGAGTTTGAATGCATTTTGGTAGCATGGGCCGATCCATGTGACTCCCCGGCAGCATGCAAAAATTCATTGAAGGGTCAAGTCGTGTAATTCAGATTTCTATGTGGAACAAGTGCTCGGCTTGTATAAAAATAACGAGTCAATTTTATACATTATATTTATAAAATTGTGTTTTATCTACAATGGTTATGTGCACATTTATATTGTTGAACATGTTTTAAATTTTTCATAAAACATGTTATAATAAAGTGAACATTAACACTTGAAATTTTGGAAAGGCATAGTTTGGAAAATGACGAAAAAGAAAACTAGTCGTTTATTCGTTGTTGCACGGCCCGCCAATGTGGAAACGAGGTATGGGGGCGTGACATGACCCGACCCAAATGCCTTTCCTTAGGTGCCCTCACACGACCCGACCCGACCTGAACGAATGTGTTTCCTTGGGTGCCATCACAACGACCCGACCTGCACTGACACAGCCCACCCAAACGCATTTCCTTGGGCGCCCTGACACGACCTGACCCGACCCAACCTACCCAAATGTGTTTCCTCGTGCGCCCTCACACGACACGACCCAACCCAACTCGCGCGAATGCGTTTTCCTGGGCACCCTCACACTACACGAACCGACCCGACCTGACCTACCCGAACGCATTTCCCTGGGCACCCTCACACAACACGAACCGACCCGACCCGCCCGAACACATTTCCTTAAGCACCCTCACATGGCACAACAAGACCTGACCCAACTCGACCCAACCTGACCCGCCCAAACGTGTTTCCTTGGGCGCCCTCATATGATACGACCCGACCCAACCTGCACGAATGTGTTTCCTCGGGCCCCCTCATATAGCACGACCCGACTTGACCCACCCAAACGCATTTTACTAGGTGCCCTCACGTGACACGACATGACCCAACCTAACCCTCCTGAACGTGTTTCCTTGGGAGCCCTCACACGACACGACCCTCCCCGTCCGAACACATTTTCCTAGGCGCCCTCACACGACACGACCTGACCCTCTCGAAAGCATTTCCTTGGCCACCCTCACACGACACAACTCACCTCGACCTGCCCAAACGTGTTTCCTTAAGCGGCCTCACATAATAGGACCCGTCTGCACCGACTCGACCCCCCCCCCCCCCCCCCGAACGCATTTCCTTGGGCGCCCTCACATGACCCGACACGACATGACCCGGATGCATTCCTTGGGCACCCTCACATGACCTGACCCGACTCGCCCAAACACGTTTCCTTGAGCTCCCTCACAGTATGGCACGACCCGACCCAACCCAAACGTGTTTCCTTGGGCATATGACATGACCCAACCCACCTGAATGTCGAAGGCATGAGGGAGAAAACAGAAAACGAGTCACACAAACATGCACAAGACACATGGGCGGTCATAACTTAGCATTTTTTATACAGCCTCCCTCACATGATACAAACCAAACGTGTTTCCTATGGCACCCTCACACGGCACGACCCGACCCGCCCGAACGAAGGCACAAGGGAGAAAACATAAAATGGATCGCACAAACTTGCAGAAGGCAGATAGTTAGTCACAACTTAGCATTTTAGATATGGCCACCCTCAGATGACCCGACCTGACCCAACCTGCCCGAACATGTTTCCCTGGGTGCCCTCACACGACCCAACCCGACCCGACCCACCTGAACGCGTTTCCCTGGGCAGAGTCACATGACCCCGCTCGACCTGCCCCAACCTGCCTGAATGAATTTCCTTATAAGGTGCCCTCACACGACCCAATCACACAACCCCCATGAATGCGTTTCCTTGTAGGGCGCCCTCACATGGCGACCCGACTCGAACCGACCCGGCTCGCTCGAACATGTTTCCTTGGGCGCCCTCACACGACTTGACTCGACTCGACCCGCCCGAATGCATTTCCTCGGACGCCCTCACGTGGCATGGCATGACTCGACCCAACCCGACCCCCCTGAACACATTTTCTTGGGCTCCTCACACAACCCGACCTCACACGACCCGACCTAACCCGACCCGACCCGACACGACCCAACCTCACACGACCTGACATGACCCGAACTGACCCTCACACAGTTTCATTTTTATTCCAACGATTCCAACATTTGGACACGTTCGTCGCAATTCTAATGCCGGAGCGTTTCTTCGCTATTTCGATGTTTAGAGCGTGTTCGTTGTTATTCCGACGTTTGTTCGGTTGTGTCGCAAGTTCTAAGTTGGAGTATTTCATCACTATTCCAATGTTGGGAGTGTGTTTGTCACTATTCTGACAATTCTAGCATTCTGTTGCAAGTCCGACACTATTTTTCTGATGCTTTTTGGTGGGATTAAAAAAATTGAGAAAAATTTGGGAACTTTCCGACAATACGTCAAAGCTGTCAGAACTAAAGTGTCAGAAAATTGACCATATCTACTAATAACATTATCAAAAATTTCATCTAAGAATGGAGTTGGGAATGGATCATGCACACAAGCCTCATTCAGTTTGCGCAGATCAACACAGATTCTAATTTATTCCTTGGTCTTCTTATCTTGCACAACCATTGGACTTACCCAGTCATATTCTTCCACTGGCTCAATGGTGCCTGCTGCCACCATTTTTTTCAACTCATCTTTCAATTTCTGCTTATATCTGGGGTTCGACCTGTATGGACATTGCTTTATAGGGTGCACATCAGGCTTCAATTTGTTTTTCATCACTCCCAGGTCCCCAATGATTCCCTTCAATTTTGAAAACTTCGTAGGGAACAGACCCTAATATTTCGTCAACAACTCAACAACCTTTCCTATTGTACCATCATCCCAGTAGTCTCCAATATTTGCTAACTTAGGTTGTTCTTCAGTCCCAATATTTACATGTCTTAATTTCCATGGCTTTGTCACATCCATCGAGGTGATTAAGGGCCCAACCACTGTGCATTGCCCTTCAGATTCAAGAATAACACTGTTACCGATGAAATAGGTAACCTGACCTCAAAACGGGAACTCTAGCGCAAAAAGTCTCAAAAACATGAAAAAACACCCCAAAAAAAAAAAGTGTGTCTTCCAGAACGCACTTGTTTTTTTTTTAAGGTCAAATTTCAACATTTTCTAAAATTATGCTAAAAACAAAATTGTTTGTTGAAAAAAGGATTGAAAAAACACCCCCCCAAGAAAAAGTGTGTCTTTCAAAACGCACTTGTTTTTTTTTTAAGGTCAAATTTCAACATTTTCTAAAATTATGCTAAAAACAAAATTGTTTGTTGAAAAAAGGATTGAAAAAACACCCTCAAAACAAAACCAGTTGATGCTGGAATAACAAAAAAAAAAAATTGTGTCATAATTTTGACACTTGTAACAATGGAATTAAAGACAACATATTAAGACATTTTTTAAAATCGTAAATTTCTAACATTTTTGATAGATGATGTTAAAGATAAACAAATACATGTCTGAAGGGCTTATAATTTCGAACAATTTTCATCCATGTTGTTAAACATAAAATATCTTGACTTTAAACAATCCCAAATTTGTAATTATTGTCAACCATAACCTTAAAGATAAAATTTGGTAGCGCATAAAAACCTTAATGACAAGTTGTGAATCTAAAGTTTTTCAATCTTAAGTGTTCAACATACTTGAACAATGAAATTATGGAGAAATTATAAGACTTCACAATTTAAAAAAATGAACAAGTAAATGAAAAAATTATCATTGAACAGAAACAAGTAAGAGTAATTTTAATTTTAAAGAATAAAAACTTATCTTTTTTCAAATCTTAGCATAAGACAAATTTAAATATAATTTCAACCAAAACCTAAAAATAAAGCATCAAAACAAAGTGTTATGTTTCAATGACGCATATAATTATTAAAACTTTTAAAAATATCTTATACCAAATGGTAACAATACATAATATCATGGTAATATCACTGCATAATCTAAAAATTCAACATTAGTTTCTATTTTCTATTTTACTTATAATTAAAATATCAACATTGGTACATTGAATATAACATAAATTATTTTTGTAATTCATTGTTACATTGTCGATATTCTAAAGAAATGAATTTTTCATAATTAAAACGTATAATCCAACAAACATAGAAATGTCTCAGAACTTCATGAAAAATGAGATGGAAGTCAAATTTTTTATTTCAAGTTACCATGCAAACATCAATTACATAAAAGTGTCTTAGATAGTTATTCAAAATCATCCATAGGTTCTAGCACACCATCATAATCTACATCTTCAGATGAATGGCTCGATGCAGATGAAGATGATCCATATTCTTCTCTTTCATCAACTAGTGCTCCATCTGAGTCAACATGCATGCCCACCATTTCAGAGTTCAAAAGTCTTGTAGATCTATGTCTACATTCTGCAGAGTCCCATCTCAATAGTAATTGTTCTGGTAGCAATTTCCTCAAAATATTTATGGTCTGCAACCGAAGAGTTCCTCTCTTTGTCAAATTGAAGTCATACACAAGTATGTCAACATCCTCCAATTTTAAGACATCCGTGCGGCGACGATTTATATTTGTGCCCTTTCTTTTTCTCTTTCTGCCAATTATTTTTTCCACTACCATCTCTGGCTTGTACACACCATTGAAAGGGTGGGTACTTGTGGCATACCAATGTACATCAACAGCTATAATCTCTTCATTTTCATTAATGACCTTTATAACCTTGGCAATCCAGAATGGATAGCCAAGTGGATCTTCATCTGCTAACACTGCTATCATGCAACCCTCCTTAAGATCCTGCACAGAACCCCGGTAAAGGTCTTCCATGGCTTCACGTTGTGCACGTGATCTTCTAGAACCAATATAGATTTCTCTTTCCTCTACCTGTGGGAAATTAATAATAGCTTGAGGCTGTTGTTGTTCAACATTGTGTGTTTCTTGATGTTCATGTTCATTTGGCATATTTTGTGGCCAAAAAAAGGAGTCTTCAAAAGCGTATCCTCATTTACTGATCTTGAAATCATATCACTTTGATTACTGAAAAAAGACTCCCACCAAACTGAATCAGCAACATCGAAGTATTCATATGTATCTCTAATACATCTTTTAATTTCCTCTAGACATTCAAAATAATTTATGTCTCTCTTCTGCCTTCGTGCATTATGGAGTTTGGAAACTGACTATAATAACAATATCTTTGATGAAAACATTGGACGCTCTGGAATGAACTTCAAAAATGCTAAACCTGATGATGGTCCCCATTCTTCAATAGTTGAATACTTCTTGCCCCATATAAGTGTTATCCCATCAATTTTGTTGATACGAAATTGATGTTGGAAGCTAATGTCGTTAAGTTGTTCAATGCATTTCTCCTCACCATGTGATCCAAAAATAAACCTTCGCATGTCAATAGTTTCTTCCAACACATGAAAAACAAGCTCTGGAATGTACGATTTCTTAATACATTCAATTAATGATGGTAGGCTCCCAACACCTTTCCTCCTCAATGTTACTGAAAAATGACTGAACATTTGATCAATATGATCATGAGTATGCCCAACAAGAAGGAAACCAACCTTTATCTTCTTAAAAATCACCAATTCAATGAGCATGTTTAGATACCCAAAAAGAACTTGATTTTTGTTCTCACGACTTGTGTTGTCTAATTGTAAATACAAAACTTCAGGAAGAATCCCAGACCAATGAGTAACCACATCATGGATTATAGTTATGGTCAGATTTGCATCATTGTGAATATTTGGAGTTGTGAAGAAAACTCTTGGAAACATCCTCTCATTAAACACCATACAACCAACCAAGTGAAACTAAATGAAATTTTCCTCCTGTAATTTTTTTGGCGTGCGGACAAAATGTGGAAGAAGTGTTTTCTTTTGGTCCATACCATCAATTATCAATCCCAGATATTTATTTGGATGATCATAACACTTCTTTCGATGTTTATACAACTTTTGTCTTTCACTTGTTTGCCGATTGCGATGGTCTTGAAGTTCTTTGACAACGGAATCTGTACATAAAATAAAAGAAACATATGAATAAATATATTTTCATAGTTGATAAGTATCAAATTTTAAAAACAATGTTTTGAACACATACCTCTTTCTGCCCCTTGACATTTATCTCTTTTTGCTTTAAGAGAAGCACATGTGCTGCAAATCCCCATCCTTGTCTTCTTAGGAATACGAACATTGTTGAATTCAGTTTTCCATATCCTTGTAAAATAAGAATATGTAATAAAATTACCAATTCCTTCAACATCTTCTGCATAATCTTTGTATAACATGAATATTTCTCGTCTCGAGAAATTATCTAGAATATGTATTGTGTCTTTATTTGGCATACATTCTCCATGATTTAAAAAGAAGTCTTCCATCCATGTCTTAGCAGTATTTGCAAACGGCCCCACCTCCCGTTTATGACGTGCTTCTGAATAATATGTGGGATTCTTTTCCAATCTATCTTGGATTCTTGACAAACGACAATTACCAATTGAATACAACATTTTGAACGCCTTTCTGCAAAGCAATACATTCCCAATATGATAATCATAACCTGCTAGTGTAGATTGCATGCAACCCACTAAATATGAATTTTGCATGCTTTTATTCATTGACATATATGTTTTCCTTTTCTCCAAAGCAAAGTTGAAATCCATATTTTTCAAACAATCCTTTCGACAACATGCACTTGAAATCAAATGAACGACAGAACTTTTTGTTGTGAGATATTTTGTCCTCACCCTTGTATAACTGGAATGCTTTGGATTGATATGAAAAGGTCTAATCCTACTCGTAGTTGCAATATTTGCTTGCAACGGCTTCATCATTCCATCATCCTTTGTAAAAGTAGTTTCATCACCATTAGAAGGAATATTATCCCCACTATCATCATCCTCAACATAGTTAAGAAATTCATCAACATCATCGCATGGAAAATTTTCTTTACCATCATCAGTTGAAGAAAACATTTCACAAGAATCATCGACACTTTTGTAACCCTGACTCAAAAGAAATTCTTCACCATCTTGACCCATGCTTTCAAATTATTCCCAGGGAGGATTCAATTCTTCATCACCATGAGTGTCTTTGAAATGGTCACTTGGAGAAAATGCAATATTCAAATCTGTGCCTCTAAAATTATCATTTGCAAGAAACTCTTCATCCTCCCCTTCCTCAGTGGCGCTCTCATAATCCTTGGGATTAGGCATAAGTGGAAGCTTTGAATTTGTTTTCACTAGAATTTATTCATCCTGCCCCTCCCCTTCCTCACTAAAGCTCTCATAGTCCTTAGGATTGGGAATAAGTGAATGCCTTGAATCTATATTTATTGGAAATTCTTCATCCCCCCCTTCATCAGTGGTTAAATTATAATCGTTATGATTAGGATGAAGTGAAAATTTTAGCTTTGGAAATTCATCCCCGTCTTCATCAGTGGTGCTGGCATAATCCTTAGGATTAGGACAAAGTGGATATTTTGATGCTACAAATTCTTCATTCCCCTCTTCATCTGTGGTGCTGACATAATCCTTAGGATTAAGACGAAGTGGAAATTCTGACTCTGGAATTTTTTCGTCCCCCTCTTCATCAGTGGTGCTTGCATAATCCTTAGGATTAGGACGGAGTGGAAATTTTGACGCTGTAAATTTTTCATTTTCCTCTTTATCAGTGGTGCTGGCATAATCCTTAGGATTGGGACGAAGTGGATGTTTTGACTCTGAAACATTATCATTCCCCTCTTCATCAGCGGTGCTTGCATAATCCTTACGATTAGGACGAATTTGATGTTTTGACTTTGGAAATTTTACATCCCCCTTTTCATTAGTGGTGCTGGCATACTCTTCAGGATTAGGACAGAGTGGATATTTTGACTCTACAAATTCGTCATTCCCCTCTTCATTTGTTGTTCTCATATAATCCTAAGGATTAAGCTGAAGTGGATATTATTCATCTCCCTTTTCATCAATGGTGTCCTCATAATCCTTGGGATTAGGACGACATGAAACTTTTGACTCTGGAATTTCTTCATCATGCCCTTCATCACTGTTGCTTTCATAATCCTTAGGATTAAGAGTAAGTGGTATAACTGGCGCTTGATTTACATAAATTTCATTTTGCTGCACCTCATCAATTTTGTTTTCATCATCTTTAGGATAACGACCAAGTTTTTTTTTTGACTCTCTATTCATGGTGAACGAACTCTCGTTATATTCATCACTCTGAATAGAGTTGTTGCGTGACGAAGATGTTGATGTTCTAGAAAGAAAAACTTCGCTATCAGAAGAAACCATGGCTTTCAACAAGAATAGGTTGAATGATACAAATTCCTCTCCCACTTACAATACATAGCTTAAAGATTGAAAATTTCCCTCCAAATTTTCCCTCCAAAAAAATTCGCGAAAAAATTCCCCTCCAAAAAATTTCGCGAAAAACTTTCCCTCCAAAATTTTCATTTCATATATTTGGTACAAATATTAATCAAAAAATGTATTTAACATTTTTTTTAATAAACTGTTTATGTTGAAATATTTTACCGATATTTATATTCAAAATATCCACAAAATATTTCTATCATGAATGCCTTCCAAACTAAAATAATGTTTTTATTTGAATGATTTAACATTGACTAGATGTAAGTATTAACTATAATATTAATATAATACCTACATGCAAATATTAACTATTTTAACTATAATTAACTACATGTACATATTTTAGATTTTAAAATTTAATCCCATGATTTTAAACATTGATTACATGTAAATAGTAACTATGATAACTAAATGCAAATATTAACTATTTTATCTATAATATTAAATATAATTAACTACATGTAATTATTTCATATTTTAATTTTTAATCTGAGATTATATTTGAATTATTCAACATTCAGTACATGTAAATATTAAATAAAATATTAATTATGATAACTACATGCAAATAATAAGTATTTTAACTATAGTATGAACTATAACAAACTAAATCTAAATATTTGAAATTTGAAATTTTAATCCCACATTCGTTAAACAGTAAACCAATCAGACAATATACGCTATTTAAAAGGAATAATTTTTTTTATTCATCACATCACATCAAGTTTTCTGGTATTTGTTAGAGCAAATTTCTGGAGGTGTTGCGTTGGCATTGGTAACTTCGTGGAGGCATTGCATTGGCATTGGAAGCATTGTGTCGCTATTGGTAATTTTGTGGAGGTGTTGCATTGGCATTGGTAACTTCGTGAAGGCATTGCATTGGCATTGGAGGCATTGTGTTGCTATTCGTAATTTTGTGGAGGCGTTGTGTTGGCATTGGTGACAGCAGCTTTTTGCATTTCAAAGGTTAGTTTTCCTTCTATTCTTCAATTTAAAGATGATTTTGGGGAAAATCTGTTTTTCTATAGTTTTTTTATGTCCAAAAACTATTTTTTTAAGGTTTTTAGGTTCAAAAACCTTGATTTTTTTATATTTTTTTAGTGAAGAAAATGCAAAAAAAAAAAACCAATTTTACTAGGGTTTAAAGAACAAAAATTTAGATTTTTTTTCTTTTTTAAGACTTATAGGTTCATTTAGACAGAAAAATCCATAAAACAACCATGCACATAAAAAAAAAGTAGTATTATAACATTTTTTTTTTTTTTTTAATCATAAATATATCAGTGATTTCATTATTTAAATTTTTTTTTTTATTTGAGAATTTTTTTATTTTATATTCTATTTTATTTTACTTTTTTAATTTTAAATCTTTGTTTTATTCTTTTTAATTTTAAATCTTTAATTTTTTTCATTATTGTTTTGTTATATATCTCACACACACACAGATATATATATATATATCTTTTTTAATTGTATTGTGATATAGTTTTTTTTTTTAAATTTATTATATTGTTTTTTTTTTTTAATTATATGATGTTTAAAAACTAAACATTATTGTGATTTAATAAATTTTTTTTTTTAATTTTATGTTTTATTTGTTATATTTTGATATTTTTAACATTTTTTTTATTAATAAATAATGTTTTAATAATTATATTTATATTATTAAAACATTATAAATATAAAAAGACATTATATATTAATATTATTTAACATTGATACAGCACGCGGTCTGCCTGTTGGGCGCCGGTGGCTAGTCGGGCGGCGCCACGAGGGCGGTCCAGCCTGCCTCCTGGCTCCCCCCCGGTCGAGGGTCGATTCCCGTGTTGCCGCCCCCGTGGCGCCGCCCAGCCGGCCCCCGGTGCCCAACGGGCGGGCCTGCTTAGGCCCTCGGCCGGGGGGGAGCTGGGAGGCGGGCTGGGCCGCCCCCATGGCGCTGCCCGGCCGGCCCCCGGTGCCCAACGGGCGACCCGCGCGCCGCCCAATGGCCACGATTCATTTTTAATTTTTTTTTAATTTTTTTTTAATTTTTTTTAAATTTTTAAATTTTTGTTTTTTAAATTGTTTTTTTTTATTTTTTTTAACAATTTTTTTTTTAAAATTTTGGTTTTTTTTTTTTAAATTTTGTTTTTAAATTTTTTAAAATTTTTTTTTTTTAATAATTTTTTTTAACAAAACATTTTATAATTTTGATTTTTTATTTTTATTTTTTTTGTTCTTAATTTTTTTTTTTAAATAATTTGTTTTAATAAAACAATTAAAAGTTTATAGAAACATTGTTATATATAAAAATAAAAAAAATTTGTTATATAATATAATAAAAACATTGTTAAATAATAATTGTTAAAAATTTCAAAATATAACAAAAATATATATATATATATATATATATAAACAACATTTATGTTTTGTTTTTAAACATTATATAATTAAAAAATATATATAATATAATAAATTTAAAAAAAAAAAACATTTGTTTTAATATAACAATATAATAAATTAATTAAAAAAAAACTATATAACAATACAATTAAAAAAATAAAAAAATATATAATATTATAACATTTGTTATAAATAGTTAGTAACTTTTTTGTTTTTTTTTTAATATTAAACAAAAACTGAAGTTTGAAAATACTAGTTTATTTTTTTTAATTATTTTATACAATTTAAACACATTTTTAATTTTTTTATAAAATGTATTCAAAACATATTATATAGATATATATACATATGATTTATAATATTTTGTTTTTAAATGAAAATTTTTATAGTTAATTTTATTGCTTTAATTTCAAACTATTTAGTTTTAGAAATAAATTTTGTTTACTAAATTTATTTTATCCGCAATATTTTTCCACTAACTAATATATATATATATATATCAAGAAAATGACATAAAAAAATATTTCTGTGAATGTTTCTGCACCTAGGGCAGCAGCTCCCAAATCTACGGCAGCAGCTCCCAAATCTGCAGCTGCAGCTCGACGCACTATGGATACAACTCCCAAATCTAAAGTTGCAGTTGGGCGCACTATGGACACTGTTGGACGCAATAAGGATATTGTTGCACACACTAATAAAAGTCAAGCAAGTGGGGCACCAGGTTCATTAAAGCTTATTTCTGATTGGAAGAACGTCGAGGAAATAGATAAAACCGATTTCTCATGGTATCTTGAAGACAGTGAAACGGAGGCTGATATACACATCTATCTGATTTGTGGTATGATTAACTTAAATGAGCCATATGATGTGATGGGCAGAGTACGAGACATATGTATGGTCCCAAAAACAAACACTATTTATGTTCTTACAAGGAAGGCTCAGAAACGTGAGAAGGTTAGATATCGTCTATCAATCGTCAAGTATGACACAGATGAAATAACTTCAAAATTTTCTGAAGAAATAGCAAACAACATTGCAAATAACATTGTAAGTATGCTTATTTTTATTTCCTCTATGCATTATTGTAAGGATGATTCAATTTTTTATAAATTATTGATCATTGACATGTTTTATTTTGTTTCACAGGATTTTGTTTCGAGTCTTTCAAACATGTTTGATGGTATTTATATGTTGGTGCCAAATGTTATGGATGTGATCAAAACTTTCCACAAAGACAAAGCAGAGGAAAGGAGATTAAAGCAAAGAGCAATAGCTCGTGACACTGCAACAGTACAAAGAGGGGATCAACCAAGAGTCACTAAGGTGGGTCAATCTAGTAAACTTAAACATGTTTCTTTTGAAGGTGTCGAACATGAAACAAAAAATTATGATAGAATTAGTGAGGAGGAGATGAAAACTATTGTGCAAAAGGAGAAAACAAATCAGACACCAAAAAGAAAAATTGCCAAAGATGTCTCTTTTGTACCTCATGAAGGAGAGCTTGTTTATAAAAAAACTGATATGTTATCCAATAAGACTAGGAAAACAAATATTGGTGAACCTGTAAAGGTCGTGAGCAGCAGTGAAGAACAAATTGAAAGCTCTTACGAAAGCAGAGAAATCATAACACCAGGTGCTGAGTTAGAGGATGGAATTATTAAAACAAAACAAAATGCTATTCGACAAGAGTTGAGGAAGAATAAATTAATTCTTGGTGGGCAAACATTTGAGCTTAATGTTAACCAATTTTATGGCCCAGATGAAGGACAATCTCAATATCAAATTAGAAAGGCCCATCACCTACATGTACATAATCTGAAAACATTGTTCAAGTTCAATCCATATGTGCATGTGGTGGATTATGTGGTTCTTGTCGATCCATGTCAGGTTCCCAACAAACAAGCATTTGACAAGACAAAATGTTTTGATTATAAATATTATGTAATTGGAGGGAACCATTCAATAGAGACTAAGAGACAATTGATTGCAAAATATCCCAACAACTATCTTTTTCAAACAGTGAAATGCATCATTTACGTTGGCTTAACAGAAATGGAATCAAAGTTATTGGCATGGGATCATAATGTAGATAATGAGTACAAAATGAAAATGACTTTCATCCAAAGGGTCAGATTTATTCATAATGAATTCATAGAAAAATGTCGTGGGGATAAGACACAAGTTAGTGTAGCATTTCAAAAGGAATGTTTAATGGAAACAGGTTATCAAATTGATGAAAAAAAAACAAAAGATGGAAAATTGAATACAAATCTCTTCAGAGGCACAGATAACATTTTTCAGTTGGCATTTAGAACTGGGGAGGTATGGGATTTGATTGATGAGATTTTTGATCGATGGGAGAATATTTCCATAAAAAATCAGAAAGTTAGAAAGAGTAAACCCATAATATGTACCAACACTAAGGGGGGTCCTGAAATGAAGCAGCTTCTAGAGGATATGACTATTACACCTTGGAGAACAATGCAAGGTGTGAAGGAGGATAAATTAGTCAAATCAATATTAGCCCGTGTGAAGTCGGGTGAATTATCAATGGAAGAAATGTGTGCAGAATTTCAAAAGTAATTTTCTTGAATTATTTCTTTCATTATAATTTTATTTTAAATAAAACATAATGATGTTGGTAGAATTTGTTATACATGTCAATATATTAACGTTTTTAACTTGATTTATTCAGTCAGAAAATTTTTATGAAAATACAAGAACACATGGTTAAAATGTTGAATGAAGACAGTTGGGATGATGTTGTACGCAACTACCTAGAAGCAAGTTCTACATCAACAATAAAAGAGTTTTATATTGCATTCAATAAGGTATGTTGATTTATAAATTTATTTTATTCATATTTTAACTATTTTTATCTTATTACTTATACATATCTATATATATATTTATGTCATTAAAGATGTCGAAGAAGGATGGAAATGGAGTACCAGATACTTTCAAAAGCTTTATTGAAAAAATTAAGATGGAGAACATGAGAAGGAAGCGTCTTATGAATGTTGAACTAGATCGTACTCTTAATCATTACATTTGGAATGGGCTCGACAGTGTCCAATATCAAATAATACAAGGTGACTGTGAAGACATTGCATCACTAATACCTAAAAGGGAATATGGCCTAGTTATTGCAGATATTCCTCATGGTTTCAATTTCCCAGACATTGAATATGATAGAGAACCATATACTTATCAAGTTTTTAGTAAAGTGGTTACGGGTTTTCAAGAAGTGACAACATCACCACTTTGGCGATTTGTGACATTTCATTCAGACACGCATTTTCCAATGTTATTAACAAGCGTCAAGGGTAAAGCAAACTCAAAGATGCAACTTACATGGTAAGATTTTGAAATTGTATGTTTGATTCCTCCTAAAAAAATTTATTCATGTAAAATTTAATTGAACTTTTACTATGTTATGTAACAAGCAAAAGTCAAATATTGTTTCTTCCGAAGATCAACCTATTATAAATGATTGTGAGTTCATCCATGTTGAATGTTGGACAAAAGAGGATAGCTATAAGCATATTATTATGAATCGAGTAGATGGGAAGAGTCATAGTCAAGTATTGGTTTATGATGCAGTGGTAAGAAAACTAACATATGAGGATAAAGATGCAAAGGTTTATGATGCAGTGGTAAGAAAACTAACATATGAGGATAAAGATGCAAAAGGAGATATAGTTAACATTTATCAAAAACCACAAGCATTGATTAACTATCTTATAGATCTATGTTCAAATGAAGGAGAATGGGTTTTGGATTTATTTTCAGGTTCAGGTAAGTTTTAATATACAAATTTAAATTTAAATATTGTCTTTTTTACCTTTTATGTCTCCATACTAATTTTCTTACTTATTTTTTTTGTGCTTGATGATTAGGTACAACCCTAGCATGTTGCCTACTAAAAGGAAGAAATTGCATTGCCATTGAGAAAGATCCAGTTCAATGCAAATTTATTCAACAAAGAATTAACGCTCTTAAATTCCTTCCAGATGCGAAGCAAGAAGTTGGTTTGAGGAAAGGAGATTTTAATGAATCATGTGTGGCAAAAAAAGCAAAGGAACCTCAACCACCATTATATGGAATGATTGGAAAGGGACACTTTGGAAGATTTGTTGACATGAAAGATCCATTAGAAGACGGCGATGATCAAAATGAAGAAGAAAATGCTGCGGAAGAAGCCATCAATGTTGTTCTAGATGATGTTGAAGATGTATTAGTTGATATTGTTGATGATGTTTAAGTTATGCTTGCAAACAAAGCTTATTTTTTAAAACTATTAATCAGTTTTACTTGTAATGTTTAGACTTTGATATTTTATGACAACAACCCTTTTTTTTTGCAAAAAACATGTGATTGCTATTATTTTTTGACATAAAATTCAATAAAAATGTTGTTTTCTTAAGTTTTTTTGTTAAAATTCTCCCAAAAAATTAGTTTATTTAACATGTTTTTTTCAACAAAAATTCTATAAAATTTATTTTTTGCATTGTATTTATATTGAAAAATTGTATTTTTTTGTCATATGGTTCAAAATATTGGTTTTTTAGCGATAATTTTTTGATGTGCATTGAAAAATTATTTAAAAATACATAAACATGTAGAAAATAAAAACTTTAGAATATTGACCTTTTTTCCATCTTTTATGTATGTGAAAAAGTGAAGATATCATTACAAGTTTTTATTTTAAAAAAATATATTTTTTTTTATTTTTAAAACACAAGTACATAAATGCACTTAAAAATAAACATCTCACAGAAGAAGAAGACATTAAAAAATTTATAGTGTCAAAATCAATCCTATAAAAAAAACGTTGGTGATGATACACCACCACTATTCAAAATCGACATAAAAAACACCACTTTAAAAAAAAAATATTCATTAAAAAAAAAAAAAAACAAAATGAAAAAAAATTAAAGTGCCAAAAACATGCTCAAAATTTTTTTTCTTGATTTTGCATCGCCACTTTTTCAAAATCAGGTGTTTTTCTTGATATTTCAAAAAGTAGGTAACATTGAGGTTACCTATTTCATCGGTAACATTGTTGAATCATGATATCCTCGGATCCTCATCATTTTCTTCTACTTTCATGTTTCTGCAATTCACAATGGCATTCATCTGCACGTCCCAAGATGTTGGCGTGCACTCAATCATACGCTTAGTGGAATTAAAGATTACTTATTGAATATTACGCAGAGCCTAACCAATTATTTCAAACCCACTTTCAAAGCTAAAGGTAAGAATAAAATTGTCTATCTGCATAGGCCATTTTCTAGTGCCTCTATGCAGCTCTATTTCTAAGTACCATTCAGTTGGCACCTTTCCCAACATGTGAATAAACATATGGACTCACTCAGGTCTTGGTTCTACACCCCATACTTGATTCCACTTGGCCAAATGTCTGTGCAAATCCTCTTTGCCATAATAGGCATCCTCCATTTTAATTACTAGGCATTCAAATCATAGCCTCAATATTATGCACCCACATTCCTCCTAATTTTCCATATTCTCCTTATGTGTTTCCCACCATCTTTCTAGAGTAGAGCACAAGCCAAGATCCAAAGCATGGAATATATGTTCTTTAGGCACAGTCTTTTCCATTTCTCTGATAAAAATGTTTACATCATTTGAGCCATCATATTGTGGTAAATCACGTACCTCAGATGTTATACAATGCAGAGCGTGGGTCACACGATTACAGCGCAGTGCAGACACTTCATGCATTCATTTATGCCAATTCTCTACTTATTCATCAGAGTCTAAAAATAAATAACTATCATTCTCCCATTTAAGGTTCCCATCAGATGTTGGATTAATCCAGTACTCCACGTGCAAAGTTAGCTTATATATTTGATCGATCTTGTCCTCAGTGTGAACTGGTTCAGTATACCTTTGGCCTTCTATGAGATCTAGAGGAATGATTACCCTAACTCCATTGCTCTCAAATTCCATCCTCCTTCTCTTCAGATTGATAACACCATCCATGTCAATGGCCCAATCCAATCCTAGCAGTGCAAGATAACGATCAGTATCATCTACAATTTGTATGACATCAAAGTTTTCCAACACCTTGACACCTTCTATATTGACCACAACTCTTGACAACCTCCCTAGAGGAATGATCTTCTGCTGATTGGCCATGTGCAGTTGGATAGTAAACCATTTCAGCTTTGGCTCTCCCATGTGCTGCCATGTTTGTTTAGGTAGAACATTGGCATCTGATCCCATATCCAAAATAACTTGGTCCATTTCATAAGCACCAATCTGCGCAGTCATATTCATCTCTCTACCTGTTCTCTTCTTGTTCTTGTAAATCTTGTTGACTGCTCATTTTTCAACCATGTGTTGTTCTTTTTCTGCACAATTATCTATTAATGCTTGTAAATTTTCAACAACCTTCTTGTTGTGCAAAAAATTTATGCATGCTTGTAAAAATGGCTTAATCTATTCTTCTTGTCCTACTTCCTTCAGTGTTCTACCACTTTTTGATGTACCTCCTTCTGCAAAGTCTTTCCTTGCTTCAATAAAGGTTTCTTTTGTGCGTTCAATATTAAATCCTTCTTGATTTTCAGGTGCTTTTTGGATCCATACATCAGTAGCAGATTTATTTCCTTTATCTTCATTGGTAGCTACACCACATCTGGTAACTACATTCACACAGGGATATTCCTCACATGTTTCTGCACGAACCATCTACATATTTTTTGTTGGAGTCTTCTTTTCCTACATTTTAGCAATCAAGAAATGACAATATTCTATAACATGATCAAATTGTCTACAGTACTTGCAGGACTATCACGCTGGATTTGGAAAGTCATGCACATAATGACCGACATCACCACAGTTATGGAAAATTACTTGTCCTCTTCCTCGACCAACTGATCCACCTCCTCGACCTCTTCCTCTACCTTGGAATCCTCCATGCCTAGAAGGGAATGCTGGTGATGTAGGCTCAAACTGCATTCAGTATATCTCTGCTTTATCCAATATCATATCATAGGTACGACAATTTTTCTCATCATGCCCTAATGACGAACAAAACTTGAAAAATATTTACTTCAAATCAAGCTGATATTTTCCAATCATTGGGCAAGAATCTATGTCATGTAATCCAGCAATTTGACAGATAGTACACCATACAGGATTCTTCAATGGACTAGGACCTACAACATTCAGATATTTGTTGAAAATAGGACATTGGTCTTTATGGTTCCTAGAAGCTTTTCATTTTATACACCATACATCTACGCAAACCTCCTTGCCTTTGTCTTTGCGTAGACTTTGAATTTACAGATGCGTTGATTCTAGCTGACTCTGAATCTGTTGAGTTCCCAGCGCAATAGGTGTTGGGGTAGCCTCCACTTTCATTGCAACTTCTATAGCCTCAGCTTCTATGGCAATATTTTTCTAACCTAATGGATGGTGCAGATGCGAGATCAACATAGCAATGAACCATTATTTATGTTGAGTATCATCAATCACAAATCCATCATCTTTGATGGTGTGCTTCAACCTTTGATCAACCTCCCATATAGATTCATTAGGTGCTTGAAGAATATCCTTCATCTATGTCACCAGCTACACGTATGACTTAGGTTTCTTAAACTTCTCTTTTATGGCTGCTTTAATTTCTTCTAGGGTAGAATTAGGGTATTCTTTCACATACCTAATATACCAGTCTAGTGCGCGATCTTGAAATGCAGTAGACAGTTGCGCTTTTCTAATATCAATGTTATTTACTTGTTGAGCCTACCATATGGACTCAGTCACAAGCCAAAAGTGATCAGTGTCTTCATTTCCAATACCTTTGAAATTAGGTAACTTCATGGATACAACCATATCTACTTTAGGGGGAGGTGGAGGTGGAGGTGGCAATGGACTACGTGGTGGGGTAGGTGATTTGTGATGTGGTCTTAGAAGTGGAGTGGATGGAGTGGGAAACATATTCAAGGGTTTCTGATATGATGAGCTTTCTTCTTCAGAGTCGCTTGAGCTAGCAATTTCTGGTTTAGGTTCACTGTCGGATCTAGGCTTCAGAGAGCTATAAATGAATTTTTAATAATATTCGCGGTAAATTCTTCCAATGCGCGTGCTTGAACCTCTTTGATGCATTCAAGCAGTATGTTCACACAGACAACCCCGTTCACACAATAGCATTTTCAGTAAAAATTTCAATGACAGCAGGAACTTACCTCTAGGACCTTTGAAAAACCTTCTTTTAGCTTTAGAATATGACACAAATTGGTCAACAGCAAATTCAGTCACGAATCCTACCAAGAGGTGATCGATCTAGTGATCTATCGCGTGAGTGATCTTATTATCAAACTTATCTACTTGCTGGATCAGTTGAGGAGTCCACTTAATGACTATGTCGTCTTTTATATAGTGATGGAATTTAGCTAAGTGCGACAATCACTCCTCTAGTTCGTGCGCAAAGGAATGAAAGAAAATTTCATGCACTTTTGTATAAATACACTTATGTACCCATTGTTCATCATATAATTTAGTGCTTCTATTATCTTGCAGCGCAAATTCAAGGATCTTTCTATCCATCCAATCTTGTAATTCGTTGCGCAACGGATGCCACAACATCAAATTTCCCTCAAAATGATGATCCCAGTCCCGACAACGGAACCATTTGTTGGCTTGAGGGGTCTTGACCTAGGTTCAAAGTTTATGGATAAACTAACAAACCCTCCAATTATTGGCCCTTTCGGTAGTGATCTTCTTGCGGAAACCAAAGTCTCACTCGAAGTAGTATGGGGGGGTGTTGGAACGAGGTTTCCGCACCCTAATAGAGAATTTAATAAAGTGGTCCTTGACAAAACCCATAGTGAACTTATACATATGCGCGCAATAGTTTCTCACATAATTACAGAGAATGTGTAATTATCAACAAAATAAAACAGAAATATTGATCGCTTCAGCGCAGATAAACAGAATAAAATAGGACAAAATCCAATCCAAAACTTAACTAATGTAAACACTTAACAAATCTATCATCAATAATCATGCTTAATTAGACCATATACCTTTGTGCAATCATTAATAAGTAAACAGACAATGTGATCTCATTAGAGTAGAAATAGTAAGAAATATAGACGCATAACATAGAGAACTTCGCCAAAACTGTTCTTTCTATTATCTTCCAGATCTGTTAATACATCAATTGTCTTTCCAAAACCCTTACAAAATACTTACAAACCCTTCCGCGCACACAACCAGCATTGTCCGCACATAACCAGGACTAGGTCTCTACACACACAACCAAGAAGACCTTTTTAACCCAACCCAAAACCCTTACAAATGCATAAATGATCAAAAAATCAATAACTCGTCAACTTAGACCTCACTACTTAGCTTAGACATACTCTATATATTTATAATATGCCTAGCGCGTAGATACTATGGTCTCAAGCCATGGTTTGAGGCCCACAGTTTACATTTAAGCCCAATTATATCCAAAATAGGGGCCAAAAGCCCCTTGACTTCATTTACGCGGTGCACACATACAAACTCATACAAATAGTATCTTTGGAATTTGTGCCTTAGGGGACGCTGCTCCAACACCCATATTCAAATCAAGTTGGTATCATAGCACAATTTAGCTCATTTTAGCCTTGAGATGGTTTGCCAAGGTTAGCTAGAGAATTAACTATTGGTTTTGCATTTGTGCAAGGATAATTTAACTGTGTGCAAGTTTATGTGTGTGAAGAGAAGTTCAACATTGAGGACTCAACTCTCAAATCACATCAAAGAAGTTTTCTATGCATTACAAGTGTGATGGCAGCTTCATCAAGTATTGTTTCTAATCCATCTTCCTTAGAAAAACTATTTGATAAAGAGATGTTGTAGAAGCTCTACATCATGAATGATATGGTGCAAGAGATGTATGAAGATAAGAGGGAGAGCATTACACTTCAAGAGCAGTTGATTGCCATGAAGGAGGAGAAGCAAGAGATTTTTGAAAAGATGCACGAGATGGAGACTCGGCTCCATATTGCAAATGAAGCCCTAGCAAAGATGCATGATATGGAGACTCAGCTCCATCATGCCAAGGAATTCTTCACCATGAATGTGCATGAAAAATAGGTATCAAGATCAAGTTTATCTTCTACTTCTTCTCAAGATGAATGTGTAGGTGTTTTATTAAAGACATGCTAGAGGAATAGGGTCCAGATTATTGATTAATATGGGCTATGAAGATAAATGATTGGGCAAACATGCATAAGGCATAGTTGAGTCAATTGTTGTTGAGGAAAAGCCTAGCCTATTTGGGTCTTGGTTATGGAAAACATGATGGAGAATGATCCAAAGCTAAGGAGGCACATGAAGGTGTTCCAAGAAGAACTTTCATTACATGTTCATTACCTCAAGCTTGTGAAGTTTGTGTTCATGAGGAATGCAAAATTTTTACCCCCACTTTGCAAGAATATGCTCATAAGCATGCAACTTATTGGAATGGAAAACAAGAGGGTGTTGAAAGCTCTAAAGCCATAGAAAAAATTGTTGGTATTCCAAAGAGAGCCACTACCTCATCAAATTCACCTCTTCAAGAAGGCGACAAAGGTGAATGTACAAGGTATAAATCTGCCTTTAATCAAGTTGCTTTTGATTATGATAAACTTGGCAAATTCTCACATAAGATTTGCAGAAAGTTTACATGTTCCTTTTGTGGTTTAAATAACCATATTGTTTCGAGATGTTGGAAAAAGATAGCCATACACAAGAAAATTTCAAAACAAAGGAGGCAGAAAGCCAAAGGTCCATTGGACAAGGAAAACCATGTTGAAAAAAAGATGCAATTTTTTTGCACTCATTTTCATGAGCAGGGTCATCTTGTAGATAAGTGTCGGACTTTGTATCCAACAAGTCATCCACGACATTTGAAGAAGGTGGAAAGAGATCTTGACAAGAATGGAAATGAGGGTTCCATAATTGATGGGGGTTAGGATGATTCACATGATGAAGTGCAACTAAAATAAGAGCCATTGAAGTGGTTTGGAAAGAGATGGTTAGATTTCTTAACCAATTAAGACCTTTCATTTCTTTTGTTGAATAATGCAAATCTTGCCTTATTTGATGCATTTCTTTGCCAATTGAATGCATTTATTTTCTATTGAAAGTATGTTTCATAATGCACGAAGCAAGATATTGGAAAATTAAAGTTATGTTAACTCACTTATATGCAGCAAAGATGGTAATTTGAACATGCATGAGTGATCACCTTGTGTCAGTTTATTGCTTTTTTTATCATGTATGTTTTGTCAACTTGAGAGTGTTGATCATTTGCACATGTATGAGTGTCAAATTGTGTTGGTCGATTGCGTTTTACATGTATGTCATATCAACTTGGAAGAGTTGATTTAGTCTCCAAATATTAAAGGGAGATGTTGACGATTGTTTCATGAGATGTGAATTCTTTTTTTTGGGGGGAAAGAATCATCAAGTTATTGAAAAAAGCATGTACAATCACTTTTGTTTGACTTGGGAGTCAGTTGTTTGAATAGGCATGTTTTTTCGACTTGTATTTGGTCGATGGTTTGTACACCGAGATGTAAGAGTACATGGCGATGTTCACATGATGTGACATTTGTTGCTTTCAAGGAGCAAAAGGATATGTCAGCAAGTTGTGTTTCTTGCATGATGTGTTTTTCAGATTGATGGTTGTGTTTGTGACAAGATGTCACAGGATTTTGGAAGGTCCACTCTCGAGTCAGAGGCTCATGATTAGCCTTAATTCTCAAATCATGGCATGAGTAGCATTTCAATACTAGAGGATGATGAAATCAAGAAGCGGAAAGTGGACAATATGCCAAAAAATTGCAACCAAAATAACAACCATTGTAGACCATTTGATGTGTTGACGCCAAGAAGCGAAAGAGATGGCGAATGCATTCTTCCAGATGTGGAATTTGGAACCGTGGAGGTAAAAAAGAATGGTCATTTCTTTTATTGTTATTACTGATATTGGAACTCATTGTTGTAGTTCACTCAGATGGGCTTAACTTGAAAAGTAGATTCCAAGGAGAAGTTTGCATCGAATGCATGTTTGTGCAAAGGAGGAACATGACTCTCAATGGGAAGGCCATCAGTCAGTTTTCCAAGCACTGAGAAATCGCTTTGGTACAACAAAAATTTTAATCAGTCGACAAGCAACCAACAAGTGTTGGATTGGGTCAACAGGGAAAGGAGAACATTGGTTAAGTGTCAAACCATTTGCAAGGCAAGGCATGTAAGTGAACACAAGTGGTTTTCATGGAGATTGTTCCTAGTAGAATCAAGTTGATAGAAATGGGAAAGAGAATATTATTCTTCTCTCATTAGATAACTAGCTTTTGTGGGTCCAAAATCCTGTCAGTGGGAAGGAGTGATCGGAATTTGGATTGAGGGAAAAAAATTTCTAAAAATTTTAAGTGCTTATAATCTCACCAAACCAAAACTTCTAGATAGGTCTCATCGCCAGGAATCCGATGCACTTTGTTTCACTCAAAATGGAGTCCATATGAGGAAGATAGAGCCTGTTGTTCGTTTTTATAAATAGCTAAAAAATTTGTAGAAAAGGACAGAAAGGTGACATGGCAGCCTAGTCAACAAAAATGAATATTTTAGGAATATTCCTTCATATCGCCCAATAACACTATGCCAAGTTTCAATTTCTAGTTAGTGGTTGAGCGGGTGATTTTTCATGTTTTCATTGGATTTGGGAGAGAATCAATGGCATGAGGACACGTGGCTAGCCTAGAGGCCGCCACGTGCCCCCTTCCAAGGTCCAAATTTTACTATGGTCAAGTCCAAAATTTTTTAAATTCCAAGGTCAAAATTCATTAATATATGGTGCAATTTTTTTATGTATTGGGGAAAGGGTGGAGGTCGAGGTCGAACCCGCGACCTCCCCCACACAAATCACATGCCTTACCACGAAGTCGTGTTAAGAGTTCTTAATAAACAATGTGCGCGGTATATATTTGAATTCAAATAGTTTGACCGATGGGGGTAAGGAGGGGGCTAGACCCCTCACCATATGACCACATACGCAGACCACAATAGAGACTATTTGTAATGGCACGGAATTAACCATAACCCAAAGTTTAAAATGCTAATCCCATTCCTAATTGCATATTTGTGTAAATGTGCTTAGAGTGCTAATCTACAGTTAAGCTGTACTTTTTAATTAATCTTGAGATTAATTCGGCGGTCATTTTGGCGGGTCCACTATTTTCGGCACCACTTCCACATTTTTCAGACATAACTGGAGTTTCTCCAATTTTGGTGGGGTTTTTCTAGTTGAGGAAGGCATAACTTTGGCATATTTCGATGAAATTAGGCTCAAAAAGAGTCATTTCTAGATGATTTGGATGCTCTAAGCATGATGGTGCAAGTTGCAGAGGCATCGGAGTACTTTTGTAAGTGATTTTTCCATTTTGAAGATTAAAGAAGCCTAGGACCACCATGAGAAGAGGTCATGCCTAGTCCATTTGAAGACCTTTTTAAGAGCTTGAAGAGTCTATTTTGAGGTTTTTGGCTCTTCTGAATCCAATGGCTTAGGTTTCGAAGCCATTGGAAAATTGTAGGTGCATGTAATCATATAATTTACCATTAATCCAAAGAGGGCTTAGCCAGTTGAAGCAAGTCCATGGAGATGTAGCCCAAGAGGGGTGAACTCTGTTATCATCTATTGTGCAATGTGTTTGTTGTGTTTTATTTCTCTAAAATTTACTTGTTGTACAGGTGTTTTTAATAGCTAATTAACTCATGAATTTCTCAATAAAAAAACACAAAACTTGACACATAAACCCTCACATAACTGGCTAATTTGAGACGATCCTAAACACATTTATTTTATACTAATGAGGGATCTAGCACAACAAAACTAGTTTTCCCATATTCAGATCAACTATATTTCTAATTAGATTGTTGATAACACATACGACCTTTCCATATTGTCTTATCCATAGTTTCCAGGCTGTCGAACTCAACTCAATCATTCATATGTGTAGGCAATCTGTTGAGGAATCACTACACCTTTTCCTTCTCCTCGCAGAGATACGGTACACATCTCAGCAAGGAGGTAAAATTTGGGATATACTCCTCCATTGTCAGTTTTCCCAAATGCAAATCATGGAACTCCCTAGATTTTTCATCAAACAAACACTCTATTAGGTACTTACTCTTAAAGTAATTTTGGAACTCTTCCCAAGTTATGTTTTGTTCCTCAATTACATGCACAACTTTAACCTCTTCCCACCACAGGGTGGTCTTTCCCCGTAGTGGGTAAATAACTAATATAGCTCGAAGATTTCTATTATACTCATAAACCTAGAAGTATTTGTTCATTTAAATCACCCAGGCTTCTATTTCTTCTTCCGCTTCACCATAAAAAAAATGGAGGTTTAATTTTACGAAATTTTACTTGCAACTCAAGTTTTTTCTTTTTATTCCTTCCCAAATTCTTTGTTGTGCCTGATTCCACATCATCTTCAGCCCTAGCCCTCTACTGGGTGTGACTAGTTTTTGAATTATTTTACATAAATTTTTGCTGCTCCCTTATACCTTGTGTCTCGCACTCAGGGCTTGGCTAAGCAGCCCTATGGTTATGCATGTTAGATAAACTTTCCAAGATATTTTCTTGCTCATGCATCAACTTCTCATTGTCTGTCTACATTCGCTCCATCTCAATTTTCATGTGCTGGATAGTTTCCAACAACCTTTGCATATGTTTTTGTTACTCTGCTAGTAGCTAGTTTGCTTGATGTTGTTGGTTGACTCCCAGTTGTACCCACATTTCTAGGTTTATTTTCGGTCCTGTTATAGACCATATTTCCCTGGTAGATCTATCCGATCTCTGACTTGTAGATCCTCTTCTCAATGTGACAGTTCCTTCGCTTGTTGCTTCTGCAACAATATGTGCACATGCAATGTCCAATTAGGTCTCAATGTACTAACTTATGTGCTATGATGCCACGTGTCACATGTCAAGATAATACATATATAAAAAAAATCAATACATTACTTAACTATATATCCCCACTAAGAGCATATTATTTGATTCACTCGCACATAGATTATACTTTATAAGGGTTGCACATATTAAATTATTTATTGTATAAGTATACCTCCATTATATGCCTAGATTACACATTTCACTTTGAATTAATGCATTTACATTGAGGAGTCATATTGCACACGGTTGAGTTATGTTGTTATAAATGTTATGAATTCGATTCAAGGGAGGTAGTACTGGTTAGACCCACTCCTACCATGGATCGGTGCCATGTATTGCATACATCGGTTATGTGTTAACTAGCTTGATGGTGTTGGAACAGTTGTGTGTTATGCTAGTGCCAAAAGATCTAGTTCCAAGGCTTACATCAGGCCTACGATGGGTAATTCAGATATGCATACACTTGGCACCATCTCTGTTTGTAGATATGGATTGGTCAGAGGGCGGTTAGGGTATTACCCCTACCCAAACCCTCGACACTCTTGTCATTTGTCTCTGTCGAATTCTGCCATCGCTCCAGCGAGAGCAACCCAGGTTCGATTTGTAACTTTCTCATGGACAAAAATGAGCCTTCCGTTGAGCTACAGGGGGTTCGTCTTCTTCTTTTCTCGAGCCCGAAACAATGTTCAACTCCTCAACAGAACCATCATGTTGTTGACCTTCCGATTTCCATGTCGACTAGTGTTTTGGCAAGTAAAACCCTTGCGCCTATCGTAGCCATATGCATTGGGTATTTCACCCTTCACGCATGCACTGAAGCACCTTCCTGTGTATCTTTGAATTTTCAGAGTGGTGTCTTTCCAAGGGTCCAAACCCTCTAGGTATTTTGTGACTCCTATACATTTTTTTATGTTTTCTTTTATTAAGGGTTTTTTATATACATAATAATCACTGGGTTGTTTGGTTGCGCAGGTAACACACTCTTCTCTTAACTGGAAAATAAGGATTCTAGTCTGCTCAAGCAAGGGTATGCTTCCTCTTTCGCTTGGTACCCATCTTGCATTTCTTGTCATGACTACTTTGTGGCACATGTTTTGGGTTCCACCACACTTGAGAAAGCAACCCCGATGCTTCTGGATATTCTCAATGTTTTGTTTCACAGCTTCTTGTTATGTTTTGCTTGTTTTAATGAAGGGGTAGAACCCCGTGGGTTTCCAATCCTAGATTTTGTATAAGTAAACACAGCTCTGGAAATGTTGGAGCCTCCTCCTGAATTGAGTGCTCACCTAGTATTTGGACAGGTTTATCCTATGTTTTCCTTTACGATTTAATTCCCTATTCGATTCATAAGTTATGTTAACTTTTTTACTGTACCGGCGTGCACTCTGCTATTATGATTGTTAAGTAATTTGTGAATGGATAACATCAATGTGTGTTTTCAGATTACATATTTATGTTAATGTTTTTAAATTTGGTTCAATTTTTCTATGCAATAACTTCCAGAAATTATACCTTGGTAATGTTATGGATTTTCAATGTAATTACAGTTTTTATTTTTGCAGAGATTATGGTGTGCAATGTGTTAATATTTGTCTTCATTTCTTTCTTGTCTTCTTTATATATAAGAATTTACATAACAGTAATTTACGCATGTATCGCAAAGAAATCTATTGTTGTTTAGTCCACTGTGAGGGTCAATTTACTAAGTCTTGACTGAAAATTCAAGATTTTAATAGTTGAGCAGTGAATATCTTTCTTGTTTCTCGTTTCAGTAGGATGTTAATGAAATGCATTATTAAAATTACTTGTGCGTCTTCCAATTTGTTCACTCAGGTTTTTTTGGTTGATTATTTAAAATTCCATTGAGAGTGCTAATTTTTAATGTTTGAAGTAATGCAATTGTTTAACAGAAATAGGGTCTTTGTCCCTACTTGAGGTTTAATCACTAAGTTACAAGGTGTGTATGACTACGGTTAACTTTTATATCAGACTGCTCAATTCGGGTATTTCTTGAATAGAGATAACTGGTTACAGCATGACTTAGATATTAAATACTATACCCTCCCTATTCTACATTTCTGGACCATGGTTTACATGGAAATCTCACATAATCATTTCAATTATTGTTGTTGTTCGACTGCATTGTCTAATTCATCCATTTACTATTCCTGAGACTTTTATTGAATTTAGTTGTCTATTTGATTGAGTTTAAAACATCATTATATGCCAGAGGTTAGGCCTCGTAAGAAGTAACTTAGGACTTCCTCCTACACACAATAGCTATCAAATACATAGACAGACACCATACCTGTGAGGTTTACACTGATTGCTTAACCGATTTAAGTCTGAACAAGAAAACACAACCGAAGAGTCTGTCACCCTTCTTATGAGACCGGCTATGGCGTCCGAGTACCTCCCCCCACCCGAGCTTCCTACTACCAGTTAGTGTCTATAATCTTTTGTTAGCCTGAACTCTAGCAGACGTCAGAACCTATAGGTTCAGTCTTGCACAAAGTTGGACGAGATTCCACTGGTTCCCAAGCCCAACTCCGGAATCTGTCCCTCTTTCCTCAACTTCTTCGGGAGTTCCTCATTCTTTTCATTCTTTCTCCTTCTAGTTCTTTTGAGAGTGGAACCCCTCTCCTCCCACCCGAGATCCTTTTTATCTATGGGGAGGAAGGCCAACAAACATAACTACCCAAGATCCTTTTAATCTATGGGGAGGAAAACCAAGAAACGCAACTGCCCAAACCGACTAGTAGATAGATAACTACTTCTGGGCTCTCTCTATTGAATTTTCCTCCTCATGCATTTTCAAACTAATATAACTTTGTGAATTATCATATGACATTCAACCTTTAACCTACATATATTCATAATTATAATTCTATCAAAAAGTATGATCGAAAATTTTTATTCAAATCAAAGTAAATATATTTATGGTTAATTAATTAGTAATTTACCATAAATTACTGACCAAATCTCAGGGTTACAGTACGTGTCTTGCATATCCAACACCAGCTTTATGGTTAATTAATTAATCGGCCAGCATAAGTAATCTACCATAAATCACTGACCAAACCTAAGAGTTACAATACGTGTCTTGCATATCCAACACTCAGTGAAGTAGTTGTAAATTATAGAAATAAGTTTGCATTTGGGAATAGAATAATATTAAAAATAGTAATTTTTATATTGAAAAAAAAAATGTAAAATAAAAAATTGCAATTATAAATAGTAAAAGTAAATACGTTTAAATAAATTTAAATGTTATTTCTATATTGAAAAATAATTATAAAATAGCAAATCGCTATAGCTAGGAATCATAAAGATACTGCTGCACTTTTAAATAGCATAATAAATAAATTTAGATGTTACTTCTCTATTGAAAAAATCTATAAAATAACAACTTTCCTTGCAAATCGTCAAGATTTGTGATTTGTGAATGGAATAGTAAGTAAATTTACATATTAAATTTCATATATAAATTTTTAAAATATTTTAAAAATATTAAACATTTGTAAGATGTATAGTTTCGAATTTTTACCGTATTAGATTTTACGTAAACAATTTTTTTTCTTGGAGATTTTAAACATTTGTAAGATGTATAGTTTCGAATTTTTACCTTATTAGATTTTACGTAAACAAATTTTTTTCTTGGAGAATGGAATTCGAATTCGAATCGAATAACTATAGAAAAAGCATGTGGAAGAAAAAGAAACGGCATGAAGAAAATGGTTGATGTTAATCATATGCCATAAACGTACATTTCAGCCATATAAGTTACAAGAATAAATGTCAGTTGGCTAATGCTACAGACTGGCACTTGTTAGTCCACACCACTTGCCGAAATAACGGTATTCGATGTGAGGCTTCCACTTGAATAAACAGTGTGTCTGTTTTCCGTTCCTTCCCACTGAAGGCCCGTGGTAGAGTTCCTTTTTTTTTAATTTAGCGGTCAATGTGGTGCTGATGCGAATCCGATGTGATTTGTTATTAGTGTTGCAGATGTGATTTGTTATTTAATAGCAAATAGATGTTATTTAACGGGCAAAACAGCAGATTGATGAATGTCAGAAAAGGTGGACAATGTTAGCTTCACCAAATTTTAAAAAAGACATTTTTTATTTTTTATTTGTTATTTGTTTAAGGGAAATTTATGAATATGATGGTTGTAAAACTTTATGTTTGACGATTATCTGAAGTTAGCAGTTTGGAACAAAGCAGCCTAGAATGGCAAAGGGTATGGGGGAATATTAGTTTTAGTGAAAGAAAAGGAAGGTTGTCACATTACTGAAAGAATCAGAGGTTGAGCCTCCTCCGGGGCTCAACACAACTACAAATCTCTTCACATTACAGGAGGTGGAGATTGGAATTAAAAAGTTGAAAACAGAAAAGGCAAAAGACTTGGTTGAACTTCAAGCAGAGTATTTAAAATGGGGAAGGAACACTCTTGCACCGCACATCATGGAAATATTCAACAAGATCATTCAACAAGGATTCTCAAGAGACTGGACAACTAGCCTAGTAACACCCCTTTTTAAAAGTGGGGACATTAATAATCCGTCCAATTATAGAACCATTATGATCAATCCTTTGTTTGCAAAGCTCTTCGACAACATGGTAGAAAATAGAATCAGTAAGTGGGCAAAAGTAAAAGAAAAGAGAGAAAAAGGAAAAGCGGGTTTTAGGCCGAAGCATTCTACAATGGATCACGGCATCACGTTGAGACACATTATTGAAAAGGTTTGGGGGGATAAAGAAGAAGTATTCTGCTGTTTTGTTGATTTCAAAAAGGCATTTGACACAGTCCCTAGAGATACATTGTGGCGTAGAATGGAAGAACTTGAAATTCCTTTGTATTATAGAGTTGTTGTCCATAGACTTTATGAAGAGGTGAAAGTCAAAATTAGAATCTCAACAGGTATTTCAGAAAGATTTATAAGTGACATTGGAGTCAAGCAAGGTTGCCCTCTATCCCCTACACTTTTTAGTTTATATATTGATAAACTGGAAGAATGGCTAAATTTGCAAGGTGGGGATGGTGTTCGGTTGGGGGAGTTTTTGATAAAGCTTCTTTTATATGCTGATGATCTTGTTTTGATTTCTAAATTGGCCCATGGATTGCAGATGCACCTATATGCCCTTGAGCATTTTTGTAGAGCAGTGGGGATGCAAGTCAATATTAGTAAGACCAAGATAATGATTTTCTCTAATAAAAGGAAGCAGAGTCAGTATACGTTCTTCTTTGAAGGCAACATTTTTGAAGAAGTAAATGAGTGCAAATACCTCAAGATCGATTTCGACAACAAACTCCATTGGGAGGATTGCAGAAAGAAGAGAATCTTAGGAGGGTGAAAAACATTATATGCTCTTCAAAACAGATGTAGAGAAGCAAGTGTTATGGGATTTGAAAACGATTAAAGTGCTTTTTGGACTCCTAGTTTGTTCAGTGATGCTATATGGGTGTGAATTGTGGGCTAGCAACACCCCTGTCTCAAAATGGAAGAAAATTGAGAAAATAAAAAAAAACGCTTTATTATGAGCAAGTTCAAAATAACAGTTCGGTACCTTATGAGATAATGTTGATTGAAACAAGAGCAACTCCCATCGAAGCAATTGCTATGGTGCGGCACATAAGATATCTAAAAAGAATTTAGCAAATGAGTAGGTAGATGGCCTAATGTTATCTTCAAGGAAGGCATGAGTGAAGGAAAGAAAACATGGATGAGACAAAATTACACATGGATGCAGAAATAGAATATCTACCTCAATGCTTATCCCATAAATAGCAAGGAGCTAAAGCATTTTGTTATGGAGAAGTTTCGTAAACAGGTATGGGGAAAATAGTTGGGTAGAAAAAAGTACTACATTGAAGAATTCAACCCTCTCCAACAAAAGGAGTACATTTGAGCTAACATTCCGTGGAGGGCAAAGGTTCTTATTGCTCAATTAAGAACCAACTCGCATCATGTGCAGTGTGAAAAAGGACGATGGAAAAGGCCTAAAGAAGCTTGGGAAGAAGAGTGTGTACATTTTACACGTTTGGGGCCGCAGTGGAATCGGAAAAACATTTCATTTTGGAATGTGATGTGTTCAAAGACATCATAGAAACTTATAGGAATATGTTAGCATCGGTTTCTTGGCATTGTCTTTTTAGCAATGAGATTGTTGGAAGGTTGAGACAGCTCATCATCAATTTGAATAAAAAAAACTGAAAAACAAAAGACAAAAAACAAGAAACTCATAGTCTCATAGACTATTTTAGTCTCATGAACTTTAAAATTTCATTAAATAAATGTTATATTATTTAATAAGCAAAACAATAAATAAACAATAAATAAACATAAATCAAATGAAAATAAAAAAATAGACAATCCTTAGCCTAACTAATTTCAAAAAAGACACCTTCAATAGGCCATTTAAAGTGGGTTACGTTGACGGTTGCCTAATTCTTTGCTCCCGCCACAATTTTGAACGTTATCTATATAAAAATAGATCCAAAACAAATACTTCACGTAATTTTCCAATTGGTTTCTTCCGTTGTAATTCTCATCGTGAGGTTACCTTCCAACTCATATGCAACTCATTAAAATTTAATTTTAGTATCAAAAAAATAAATAAATTATATGTTATAAATTTATGATGAGTCACTTTAAATAAAGTGTTTTGATAAATAATTTTTAATAAATTAAAAAGCATATATATTTTCTACGATAACCGTTGAATCATGGATATATTAAATGAAGAATGTTTTCAAATTATTAGATATTAACTATTAATAATTTTAAATTTTAAAATTTGTCAAGTTCAATTTCAATTTCAATATATTTCTACATAATTATGGATGTATTAGATGAAAAATATTTTCAAATTATTAGATATTGATTATTAATCATTTAAAATTTTCAAATTTGTCAAATCCAATGTTAATATAGAATAGTTATCACCATCTCTTGTACTGCAGTGATTTTCTTAATTTATGGAAACCAACTGCAGTGATTTCCTTAAATTACAGAAATCAACTGCAGTTAATTAATTTCTTGTTGAGAGCTTCTAAAGTGGTCCATTACTCCCACTGCAGTTCTCTACCATGATTTGTGGAACACTTGACACATAGCCAACAGAAGCTTGATGGAAGCTTGGCTATAAATATTTATGTTTGGTCCCCAAGCTCACTAAGTCATTCCCCTTCAGTTTTACACCATCAAGCTAGAGTGAAAAGAGCTTGGAAGTGCCTTCAGATTTTCTCCGAATAGCCCTTTCGAACATTCCGAATTCTGTGAGTGAGCCAATCCAATCAATTTGTAGCCTGAATTTCATTTATAAGATTCCAAATTTTGCGATTGAGTAAGGCGTTTTGAAGCAATTCAATTGTTAGTCTCATGGGATTGAATATACTCGATGTTGTGCCTGTCGTTACTTATTAGTCACACAGAAGCATGTCTCGAGGTATTTGTCTACCTGCTCTGTTTTTGGGCATTCTGTAAAGCTCGGTAGAGTATTGAGGTTTCGATTCTCTTACGAGGGTGGGTACTGGGAAACCATTAGCGTTGGGTTACATTTTCTATATAGTGAAGCAGCATTTTGCATGCAAAATTCATTATGAGCAGCATCAATGGCTGGAGGTATGATTTATTGGGTATTTATTTTTATTTTACGATTATTTTAAAGTATTTGTTCAGCATTAAGAATCGATATTCATTCTAATATTTGGTATCAGAGCATTTTTTATCTCTACCTTGGTGATTATAGACATATTTTGACTAAAATGTCATATTTTGAGAATTTTCTGAATTAAAGCATTTATTTGGAAATATGCCTAATTTCTGCTCAATTTTTATGCTTATAATATTTATTTAGTTTGATTATATGCAATTTGGAAAATATGCTTGTATTTAATTTGCATGAATTAATTATTTCTGTTCTAATTAAAACATGCTATTTTGACGAGTGAGAGCAATCGTTAAATGTTATGCATAAATTTTATAGTTTTATTTATGCAAATTATCATTATTCTCATATCAAGTTAATTTTTATGTAAACAATGTCTCGTGACCCATATAATTTTGATTGATTAGAGAATAGCCACAGCATCTCTAATTAAATAAAATTATATATTATGATTGATTAGGATCACATAAAGAATATTTAGACATTAATTGTAATAATTATATTAAATATAATAAATTTTATCCCATAGGAATTTTTGTTATATTTATATAATTAATTAGGATAAAATATTCATAACTTACCCATAGGAGTTATGAATTAATAGTTTTATCATAAAGTTCAAAACTAAGATAGAATTTATATTAAATTATAATCATAATATACCCTTAGAATTATGAATTAAGTGAATAATTTGATAAATTTTATCATAAAGAATAACTGAATCTGCTTGAATTGAAAATTTAGTCCACAGACAATTTTTATGTTATTAGATTCAATTTTAAGCATGATTTACATTGGTAAAGCATGAAATTTTATTTAGGCCTCAATTTTAACATAAGCACGTGATCTTTAATTTTATGTAGTTGTATAACCTGCAAATTTCTCTGAAATTCGTACTGATATCCCTAAACTTAAGGGAGATAACTATAAGGTTTAGAAGGAGAGAGTTCTCCTTCATTTGGGGTGGATGGACATAGACTATGCTATTAGGAAAGATGAACCACCAGCACTGCAGTGGACATCATGCTTTATGAACGATGGGAACGATCTAATTGCCTAAGCGTGATGTTCATTAAGACTAAAATTTCAGTTGGTATTCGTGGTTCCATTGAACAGCATGAAAAAGTTCGAGACTTGCTGAAAGCCATTGATTATCAATTCGTCACTTCAGACAAGGCACTAGCAAGCACCCTAATCATGAAGTTCTCATCCCTAAGGCTCAATAGTGTGAAAGGTGTGCGCGAGCACATCATGCAAATGAGGGACACTGTGGCTCAATTGAAGAAACTCGAGGTTGAAATATCAAAGTCTTTCCTGGTGCACTACATCCTGAACACCCTTCCACACCAATACGGACCCTTCAAAATCTCATACAACACTCATAAGGATAAATGGTCAATTAATGAACTCATGACCATGTGTGTTCAAGAGGAAGAGAGACTGGTGATGGAAATGGGAGAAAGTGCAATGCTGGAAATGCAAGGAAAGGGAAAATCTCAAGCCAATCGGAAAGAAAAAGGTAAAATACCTCCTCAAGCTGATATCAAGAAGGATTCCAAGTGTTTCTTTTGTAAAAAGAAGGGACACATGAAGAAGGAATGCGCCAATTTTCAGAAATGGCTTGCAGACAAAGGTAATCCAATCTCGTTTGTTTGTTATGAATCTAATATGGTTAATGTCAATATTAACACCTGGTGGATTGATTCTGGATCAAAAATTCACATTTTGAATTCCTTGCAAGGTTTGCAAAACCTGAGGAAGCCAATGGGAAGTGATCAAAGCATCTTATTAGGAAACAAGATGGGCTTGCATGTGGAAGCTATAGGAACATACTATTTAAATTTAAGTAGTGGTTTTGTTTTAGAATTAGAAAAGACCTTTCATATACCAAGTTTTTCTAGAAACTTGATTTCAGTTTCAAGGCTTGTACCTTTTGGATATTCCTTTAACTTTTCAGAAACATCCTTCATTTTATTTTATAAATATGATTGTGTTGGGAATGGTATTTTGTGTCTAATGGTCTTTACTGCATTAATTTACAAAACAATGTCACTTATGATTCAATGCATGTTCACATTGGCACTAAAAGATGTGTTATTAATGAAAATTTCTCTAAATTATGGCACCGGAGACTAGGTCATATCTCCATAGAAAGAATTAAAAGATTGGTAAATGAAGGGGTACTTAATACTCTGAATTTTACTGATTTTGAGACTTGTGTGGACTGCATAAAGGGAAAGCAGACCAACAAGTCAAAGAAAGGTGCTAATAGGAGTTCAGACAAATTAGAGATCATACATATTGATATATGTAGTCCAGACATGGACTCACATGGTCAGAGATACTTCATCTCTTTTATAGATGATTACTCACGATATATGTATCTTTACATGCTTCATAAAAAGAGCGAAGCATTAGATGCCTTTAAGATTTTTAAGGGTTAAGTAGAGAAACAATGCGGCAAGCAAATTAAAATTGTGAGATCAGATAAAGGTGGAGAATATTATGGTAGATACACAGAAGATGGACAAGCACCTAGGCCATTCACAAAATTTCTTCAAGAGAATGGGATTGTTGCCCAATACACCATGCCTGGTTCACCCGACCAGAATGGTGTACCAGAAAGAAGAAATCGAACATTATTGGACATGGTGCGGAGTATGCTTAGCAGCTCCAATCTTCCTACATCCTTGTGGACTGAAGCACTTAAGACGACAATGTATATATTAAACTGATTGGCAACCAAGGCTGTTCCTAAAACGCCATTTGAATTATGGAAAGGTTGGAAACCGAGTTTGCAACGTATGCGCGTTTGGGGATGCCCGTTTGAAGTGAGAATATATAATCCACAAGAGAAAAAGCTGGACCCAAGGACCATTAGTGGGTATTTCATTGGATATGTTGAAAGGTCTAAAGGTTACATATTTTATTGTCCATCTCGCAACACTAGGATTGTGGAATCAAGGAATGCAAAGTTTCTTGAAAATGACTTGATCAGTGGGAGCGATCAAACAACGAACATAGTTTCTGAGAAGGATCATTCAGAATCTCAACCTTCCACCTCAAGTGATAGATTGGTTATTGTTCATAGCACCCCTCAAGTACAAACTAGTGTTGAACAACCAATTGTTGAAGTTCCACAAGCTGCTGACGACATTCCAGTAGATCAGATAGTTCAAGAATTGCCAAGAATTCTTGAACAATGAGTTGAACCACATACTTCTCAGGAAGATGGTGGTACAACATTAAGAAGATCTACTAGACCAAAGAGATCAACAATTCCTGATGATTATGTTGTGTATCTTCAAGAATCTGACTACAACATTGGAGCCGAAAATGATCCTGTGTCCTTTTCACAAGCCATGAGTTGCAAAGACTTAGAATTATGGTACGATGCCATGGAGGAATAGATTAATTCTATGAAGAGTAACGAAGTCTGGGATCTTGTTGAGTTGCCTAATGGTGCAAAAGCCATTGGATGTAAATGGGTCTTTAAGACAAAGAAAGACTCATTGGGAAACATTGAGAGATACAAGGCAAGACTTGTTGCAAAGGGATTCACTCAGAAAGAAGGAATCGATTACACGGAGACTTTCTCTCTTGTATCTAAGCAATATTCCTTGCGCGTTATTATGGCATTAGTAGCCCATTTTGACTTGGAGTTGCACCAAATGGATGTGAAAACGACATTTCTCAATGGAGATCTAGAGGAGGAGGTTTACATGAAACAACCTAAAGTATTCTCCTCTAGTGATGGTGAGAAATTGGTTTGCAAGCTCAAGAAATAATTATACGGTTTAAAACAAGCATCCCGCCAATGGTATTTTAAATTTCATAATGTAATTTCTTCTTTTGGTTTTGTAGAACACATTATGGATGAATGTATATACCTAAAGGTCAGTGGGAGTAAAATATGTTTTCTTGTTTTATATGTAAATGATATTTTGCTAGCAACCAATGATAAGGGTTTGTTGCATGAGGTGAAACAATTCCTCTCTAAAAATTTCGATATGAAGGATATGGGTGAGGCATCTTATGTCATTGGCATTAAGATCCATAGAGACAGATTTCAAGGCATCTTGGGTCTGTCTCAAGAAACCTATATTAATAAAATTTTAGAGAGATTTCGGATGAAGGATTGTTCACCAAGTGTCGCTCCCATTGTGAAGGGTGATAGGTTCAGTTTGAACCAATGCTCGAAGAACGACTTTGAAAGGGAACAAATGAAGAACATTCCATATGCTTCTACTTTCAGAAGCCTAATGTATGCTCAAGTCTACACAAGACTTTACATTGCATTTGTTGTGGGAATTTTGGGACGATATCAGAGTGATCTAGGTTTAGACCACTGGAGAGCTGCAAAGAAAGTAATGAGGTACCTTCAAGGAACCAAAAACTACATGCTTATGTATAGACAGACGGAAAATTTGGAAGTAATTGGCTACTCAGATTCTGACTTTGCTGGATGTGTTGATTCATGCAAATCAACATCAGGATACATTTTTATGATAGCCGATGGAGCTGTATCATGGAGGAGTGCCAAGCAGACCTTGATTGCCACTTCCACTATGGAAGCCGAGTTCATCTCCTATTTTGAGGCTACTTTACATGGTGTATGGCTTAAGAGTTTCATTTCTGGGCTTAGAATTATGTATTCTATCTCTAAGCCATTGAGAATATATTGCGACAATTCAGCTGCTATTTTTATGGCTAAGAACAACAAAAGTGGGAGTCGAAATAAACACATCGAAATTAAGTATTTAGCTATAAGGGAATGTGTTAAAGAAAAGAAAGTGGTCATTGAGCACGTTAGCACTGAATTGATGATTGTTGATCCTTTGACTAAGGGCATTCCACTGTTTAAATTCAAGGATCATGTAATGAATATGGGACTCTGTTCCATTATGTAGTTTCTCATTGTATGAACAATGTTATTTTTAATGAAATTTTTAATTATTGTGATGTTTTTCTCATATTTATGTGCACCTTAATTTGATTTGAGAGAATTCATCTGTGTAGGACCAAGAATAAACATAGGGTTTATTCATTAAGAAATTGTTACCACATAAATTTTAATAGAAATAAATACACAGTAATACATGGAAGATAATACTCGTCATTAGAGGACTTATCGCCATGATTCATGTATCTATTACTTAATACAGATTATCAATGGGTTTTAAGATGAGACATTAAGTTTGGAAGTATGGACCAAGTGGGAGAATGTTACACTCCCTCTCCCAGTTATTTTTGGAAATAACTACAGTAGTTATTTCTGGAAACCAACTGCAGTGATTTCCTTAATTTATGGAAACCAACTACAGTAGTTTCCTTAAATTACAAAAATCAACTACAGTTAATTAATTTCTTGTTGAGAGCTTTTGAAGTGGTCCATTACTCCCACTGCAGTTCTCTACCATGATTTGTGGAACTCTTGACACATAGCCAACAGAAGCTTGATGGAAGCTTGGCTATAAATATTTCTGTTTGGTCCCCAAGCTCACTAACTCAATCCCATTCAGTTTTACACCATCAAGCTAGAGTGAGAAGAGCTTGGAAGTGCCTTCAAATTTTCTTTGAATAGCCCTTTCGAACATTCCGAATTCTGTGAGTGAGCCAATCCAATCAGTTTGTAGCCTGAATTTCATTTATAAGATTCCAAATTCTACGATTGAGTAAGGCATTTTGAAGCAATTCAATTGTTAGTCTCATGGGATTGAATATACTTGATGTTGTGTCTGTCGTTACTTATTAGTCACACAGAAGCTTGTCTCGAGGTATTTGTTTGCCTACTCTTTTTTTGGGCATTCTGTAAAGCTCGGTAGAGTATCGAGGTTTCGATTCTCTTACGAGGGTGGGTACTGGGCAACCATTACTGTTGGGTTACATTTTCTATATAGTGAAGCAGCGTTTTGCATACAAAATTCATTGTGAGCAGCATCAATGGCTGGAGGTATGATTTATTGGGTATTTATTTTTATTTTAAAATTCTTTTAAAGTATTTATTCCACATTAAGAATCGATATTCACTCTAATATGCCAATCATAACCATAAATAGTAACAAGACTTAAAAAAGCATAGATTTACTCCTATACCGGCAACCAATATTTCAATGTCCTTTGGTCCATGCTTTTCGAGCTGGTTGAGTCCACTGCCTTCTGGGATTAACATGTTTTTTTGGTTCTCATTCCTCACCTAATAATACCCAGAAGAAGCAAGATATCAGTCAATTGCTTGTTGGATTGAGCAAGCAAGCCAAGACACACACAATTGAAAAGTTATTGGATCAGATTTAATTTATTGGATACGCTATTCTGATACCTTGGTTCTGGTTGCATAGGGGTTCTTTGCATTTCCTCTTTCGTGATGTATGTACACGCAGTATTTGGATGACAAAGAAGTGGGGTGCCCCAAACTGGGTAGAGAGAACGATTAAAAGGGAGGAGGTAGAATGATTGAAAGGAATGTTTCTTGAGGAAGAAAGAACGTTATTAAAATTACATTTATTAAATTAAAATCAGAATGAAAACATTCAAGATTAAAGTTTGTTTTATAAACAGGAAGACTACTAAATATCCAATATCCAATAATTTTTTTTTTAAATTTATAAGCAAAATTAAAAAGCTCGCAAGCCCACAAATTGATTGCAATATAGGCGTAGAATTAAAAACCATGAATAATAAAATAAAAGATGAATCTGTGCACGGAGAAATTTAAAAATATATATATAATAATGAAAATAGCTATATATACTTTCACATCATAATATGTGAGGCAGTAATCTATGACAAATTTAAAGCTTCCCAGTAATAATGGAAATAGCTATATAACTGTGTTACAACAAAAGTAAAGGAAAAAGAAGAGGCTCAACTTTGACCTAGGGCAAAACATGCATGAAATATGGTGGATAATAGAAAAGATACATAGAGTGGTCAACCTGCCATGACAAATAGACTGTTTAATTTAAAGGCTGAAGTGTGTGATATCAGGTTCCGGCGTGTAAACTAATAAGCAGGACTTGAAGGTGGAGGATTGGATATTTGGTACTAGGAACAGTAGGTCTGTATGACAGTCATGGAGAAAACCAAGAACCCAAAAATACGAAGTAGAAAGTTCCAGCTCGATAAGTAGTAAAAAAATCCCCAAAGCATCCTTCTGATTTTGGTTTTGCGATCGTTTTTTCAGAGCACAACAAAGAGTCCTCTACTGATGTCGCCGGAATTAAGTCCCAAGTGACCAGTGTAGAAGGGTTGACCCAACTCATCCCACATCTTGGCTATGCATTCATCTGTTAAGATGTTCGTATGAACAACACGACGATTCATTATGACGTCGACATCTATGTTGCTACGAATAACACCACAATCCCTGATCACGCGAACATCTTAAGGACTCTGGATGAGGCAGTTCATCAAACTGACATAACACATCACGACGTTTCCATGACTCAGATCGTTGAACTCCATGGTAAACATGTTCCTCAACAACACTTCCGTGTGGGTTTCCCATATATTTATCTCTGGAAGGTACAACATACTTGAGTATTCGTCGAAACGAATCTTGTTAGGCCACTTGTAGAAGGGATTGAATTTAATCATGCCCTTTGCCAACTTCTCTGTGTTTAGTGAAATTTCATACCTGCGTTCAAACGTTGCATTGGGGAGAAAAAAACTGAGCGCTATAATAGGGATATCAAGAATGAACTTTAAATTTTGCAATGCAGTCGGTGTGTTGTGCTTGTCGTCCTCACTTGGAATTTGTAGGATTGGTGCAATGAATGCGTGCATGCAACTCAGTAAATGATTTTCATCGACATTAACAATAACTAGTTTGTTACCATGATTACAAATGTGTGCCGAGAGAGGAGAGAACTTCCTGCTCGCATTCTGCAACAGTTGATCAAAGTCTTCATCATTTCCATTAATGTTCCCAAAAACTGCTCTCAGCACAACAGGCAGGATTTGATTCTCGAGCTTCAGAATATCACACTTGATACACTCATGAAGCGGACCTAATTCAATCATGTCATTTTCTGCACTGAGACTGAGACTGGCAGTGCCATCATCCCCGTGTTTTTTCTCATCACGAGGCGTAGACAGAAAGATTTCCTTTTTCTCATCACGAGGCCGAGTAGAGAGGAAGATTAAGAAATGTAACAGAAAAGATGAATCTACAGCCATCATCAGAGCGAAGTTCTCGGGGTCTGTAGTAGGTAGAGAATGATAGAAATGCTCTATCTTTGGCAGCATCTGTTCCATCATGTCAACTATAGACTTGAAACCCTTACCACGTTTGCGCAGTTGCTGTGAGAGAATGACCGCGGACTTGGCTTTGTACATCTCCACCGTTGAAATCTTAAGTTTGGCACAGGAAGATTCAATATTTTTCTCGATATTGGAATGGTGGTAAGGCCCAATCGATGAAACTGTGGAATATAAGCCTCTGGTTTCATCTTCAACAGAGGCGTCTCCACTGGCAGGATCGCATCCGCCTTTCGTCGGGCAATCTCTTTACCAATTTCATCATCATTACCATTATGGATCATGGCTTTAATCTAAACAACCCACTCTCTACAAAACACCACAGGTTCCGTTGTCACCATGTCTAATACCTCTACTTCTTTAAATGTCTGCATCAAGCAGTTTTCAGGTTGTGTGTACTGAGGGATAGAACGAGCAATGACGTGGTCGACGCTTCAATACAGAATTCGTGCAATGAATACAACCGAAGTCCCTGGACAAGTTATTGCATCATGTATTCTTCTATATAATTCTCCTGGATTGCTGCCAACTCAGGATCATGCGTCACATAATTATCCTCGTACTCATTTTGTTTACTTGACTCATAGTATACTATTTCTCTCTCCTACATTAGAAATCCATCAAGTCTTTTTTTGCAGCATCTGTACACACCAAAAAATCTTTGGATTTGCAATCTTTAGAACTTGAGCATTCGTAAGCAACTCTTCAACTTCTCAAAACTCATTGCACATTCCTATGTCCATTCAAATTTCTTTCCCTTTCTCTACAAATATGCGATAGGATAGGTGATCTGTGAGAAGTTCCTGATGAACCTGCTGTAATAGCCTGCTAACCCCATGAATGATCTAACCTCATTCACATTTTTAGGGGTTTCCCATTCCATGATAGCTCTAATATTTTATGGATCCACTGTTATGCCTTGGAAAAACATGCCCCAAGTAATGTACCTCTATATAAAAGTAGCTACATTTGCTAAGTTTGGCTCTTAGCAATATCAACACTACTACGAAGTGTTCGACATGCTCTTCCTCATTCTTATAATATATCAATATAGCATCAATGAACACAATAACAAAATTTTCAAGATAAGGATGCCACATACTATTCATCAAGCACATAAAAGTAGCTAGAGCATTCGTTAAACCAAAAGGAACTACAACAAACTCATAATTCCCATACAAGGTTTGGAAATCAGTCTAGTAAATTTCCTCTTCTTTTATGTGTACTTGTTGATATCCTAATAAAAAACCAATCTTTGAGAACACCACTTCGCCCTTCAGTTGATCAAACAAGTAATCAATCCTCGATAACAGATACATGTTCTTGATGGTTACCTTGTTCAACTTCCTGTGATACACAAACAACCTGAGAGTACCATCCTTATTCTGTACGAACAACATTAGTTCACCCCAAGATGACACACTTGAACTAATGTATCCCTTTTCAAGCATTTCCTTCAAATGCAACTTCAATTCCACTAACTCTAGTGTGCTAACCCTATAAGGTGTCTTTGATGCTAGTGTTGATCCTGGTACTAACTCAATAGAAAAGTCCACTTCCCTATGAGGTGGTAAATATAATATCTCTATTGGAAACAAATCCTGAAATTGATGTAAAACCAGGCACCTCTTCCAGACCTCAGTATCCTCAACATCCTTACCTTCACCAGAATTATGCACTAAAAATAAGATACACCCTTTCCCACGACTGTGCTTTTCCTGCATAGTTGTGACCATTATAACTGATGTAGCCTTCTTCTTACCTTGCAATATTCTCTTTTCTCCATTGTCATCCAAGTAATCAATAGCCTTATCATAGAATTCCACCTTAGTCCTATGAAGATATATACAACTATTAAATGCCCAATAGCATATTGTACGATCCCAATGGAAACACATTTAGATGTGTTGATGTAGGCATACCATTCAACTCAAATGCACAAGCTCTTACCTAGTGATGAACTATTTTCTTTGTACCTGTAGCCAACTGCACTAACCAAGATATCAAGCCTATTCATTACCCTTGAAGGATTTTAATTTCTATAAAGGTTACACAAATTGATCAAAATTTTGATGTGAGGGTCAGCTTCTTCATAGTCAAAGTTCCTTTAATGATCGAACAAGATTGCTAGAGATTTTGATCCTCTCTTATTAGATTTAGATACATAGAAAGTTATGAATTCCAACAATGGCTAGATCTACTGAAGCTTTGAATGTAGTATGTTTGTTTGTGTGTGGGGGCACAAATGCCCCTAGAATTAAATTCGTGCTTGGTAGAATTCCCCTGGCGTACTCCTAAACCATGGCCCAACCAACAAATTGAACCTATTTCTCATCTTCTAAGATTTTGGTGGACTTTCCCTATAACACTCTTAAACCAAGCTATTATGTTCATACAAAACTCCTCCCTGAATGTTGTCAAAGGTATGAGATTAATATTTAGTTTTTCTTATTTTTAGGGAAGCTAGCCTTATGCTTCTAGTCTATGATAAAGCTGAAGTCATCAATCCCCTTTAATGATGACAAGCATACTTCATGAAAAACGAGACCTATCCTTATCCCAGAAGACTGAAATGGGGTAACATTAAAGCATAAAGAATAAACACAGATCATCATGCCAAGCAATATTCAGTAGAATTGTATGTGGGGAAGAGCTCTTGTCCAACTATGACATAGTTCAAAAAGGTTGTCAACATTTCTCCATCAGCGGTGTCTAAGAAAGATCAACAATGATCTAAGAGACTGTTTGACTCCAGGGTTAGGAGGGGATATTAGGGAGTCTTCCCCATGATGGGACCGCAACTACCCTGTGGGGGAAGAAATAATTTCCTTACTAATTCTTTATTTGAGAAAGAAAACTATGATACCTTGTTGGGCCTAGGAATTTTTTTTTTTCAAATGGAGAAGGAGAAATCAGTTTCAAATCTGAAATTAATGACGTGTTAAGGGAGTTAGATAAGGAGGATTTAAAGGTATTCAAATAAGTAATGATAAAATCTGAGTAAGGTTATTGTAAAGTTGACTTGGAGAGGCAGAAGAACCACTTGTTTAGCCACAGAGTCCTGTGAGAGATTAATTAAAATATTCTATTTTTCTCTGTTATGATGAATTCCAATATGAGTTTGCGTCTAAGCTGTGTTGTTGGCTGCCTAAAAGATCATGTGAAGCAAGGTACAGTAAGGTACAGGAGACAGTTTGAAGTTAAGGATATTGATTATGTATGCAGTAAAGCATTTTACATTGAGATAAAGGGGAAGGGCCAACAAAGAGCTCTATAAGTACATCTACTCATAATGAAAGCTTTGTCAAAACTTATAATTAAAAATAGGTAAGAGAAAGAAGTAATTTTTTTGCAGAAATAGAATGATTCTACCAAAATGACTCATTGCAATATTAATAGGAACGAACACCAAGTGCTGGAAATTGCACCATGTGTTTCAACCCTAAAACAAGAAACATCATTAGAAGAAAAAATCGACTACAAATATGGAGGGACATGAAGTTGAATGCAACTCAGGCTGAGCTGATAGTCTGGCTTAGACCATAGAGCAGAACACACAACAGTGGTGGAAAAAAACAAGTTGGAGAAGAACCAAAAAATATTTTCAACAATAAATTCAAATCTAAAAGATGAAAGTTAGTACTTTAATTTAGAGGTTGGGACTGAAGACCTATAATGATATAAAGCCTTATCCATTGTGATGGCTACATAAAGACACTAAATAGAAAAATGTAGGATCAAATTCAATTTTCCATCAATGAGTGCTTCATGAATGAGATGGAATGTGATGTTATCGCCTAAAAGAGTCGTGTTTTAGTAGCCCCTACTTGTGGGAAAATTACGTCATTTTCCTCATAAGAGGTCATAAATATATATTGGTTGAGAATGGAATACCATTCTCATTAATGCATGGAAGGGAAAGCAAATGATTTCTCTTATAACGACCAACCAAGTGAAGAGGCTGAGTAATGTCGGTAGAAAGTATGTGACGTTGGTGTTGAAACTTGAAAGCCAAAGTCAATGAGATGGGTCTAGAAGCAAAGACTTTAGGTGAAAGTTGTACTAAGAGGCGGAGGAAGCAATGGGACAATTTAATAAATCGGTTCAAGGAAGTAGTACAATAGCCTAAAAGGTAACCTCCAAAATGCCATCTATTATATTATCTCTTTTTAGTTCCATGGGTCAATTTTTGCCTTTAGTGAACATTAATATATAAATTAAATTTATCTATTTGTTTCAGGGTTGTATTAGGCAAGGTGCCTCTAATTTTTATAAACTCTCTTTCTAGTCAGAGTCACCCTTCTCCTTTCTCCTTGTCCAACATGACAGTCAATTGATCCATTATCTTTCCTAAAGTAGAGACTACTCCTCCTTTCTAACAAACTGAGCTTTAAATTCAGTGCCCTCTTCTTCGCTGGTATGAAAATGAGATATGGGTACAATTTTTTTGAGTCTTCTTTCCCTACTCGCTGTCGGATGGTACAAGGAATATTCTCCTTTTCTTAACTCCCATTTTGCTTAAGAATCATGAAACATTCCATGTATACCTCTCACAAAAACCATATTTTATGTTATGTTACCAAATTGATCTGTAATTTTAGGGGAACATGAGCATTAATGCTTTCTACCTACACCTGTCTGAGTTAGTTCACAACAACCCCACATAAAAGGACATCCTTTGCAATGCTACTTTGCTTGGAATGTAACAGGCATTAAACACATTAGAACATGCAAAACAGAGTTATCTTATAGATCAACATAATTCTATGTAGAGTACATCTTCTAGCCTACAGTTGGAGAGTACATCTTATATATATATTTTGTTCTGTTATGATGATTTCAAAGGAATTTTTTCACATTTTGGGTATGAAGGAGGACAACTGTATGATTAAGAAGCCCGTGAGATCTTATAAGGAGAGGATCTACACTTTCAAACATTGACGGTTCAATTCTATGTTTCAAATTATGTTCACAACAACATATAATTCAAAATTTACAATCCATCCTTCACAACACAAAAAAAGTAGAATGCAGAGAAATTATTGAACTCAAAGATGTAATTTTGATTTAGTAGAGTGAAGGGAAGGCACTGACCTATCTTCATTGGTCTTTGACTGCGTGAAGCTGTGTACAAAATTTTGATTTGGGTTGTGGTGCACTTATGTATGATGTCGATGTCGAAGACGCTGAGAAGAAGTCGACGTCAAAGACACTGAGAAGAAGCACAAGCATAGAACGTTTGTATAAGCAGCAATTGAACTGAGAAAAACTGACCTAACAAGACAACATATGTGATCATGGTTCCCTTGTTTTCTACAAGTTATTTGTTGTGAGGTCTTAGCAATAATTCCATTCAATCATTCATCATAAATCCTAAAACTATATGTATATATATAGTTTTAAAATTAATATATATATAATTTTTATATTTAAACTAAACAAAAACATTTTCAAATCATAGTTATTGATAAATTAAAATTAAACTAAACAAAAACATTTTCAAATCATAGTTATTAATATATTAAAATTAAAATAAAAATAAAAATATTTAAATAAAAGAGAATCGGAGTAAAGCTTTATCTTGTGTGAGTGGTCACCATATCTCCCCTTACGGCACATCATTGACCCTACTCTAAAAGAGAATAATGATAACGATAAACGGGGAAAACAAAAGAAAGCATAGATTTGCCGCTATGCCCGGCGGTCCTTTTGAAAGAGATTCGATAGTCGTGTGAGTGGTCACCATATCTCCCCTTACGGCACCCTGCCTACCCTAAAAAGAGAATAATTATAACCATTAACGGAAAACACAAAAGAAAGCATAGATTCGCTGTTATGTCTAGCGGTTTGAAAAGGAAGTTGTCTATTTAACATACAAAATAGTTTGGATGACAGTTTTTTGTTGGAATTTGGTAAAATAAAATTCAAAAAATCAAATAGTTGGAGTGTTTGAATTGTATTTTTTATAATGAAAATAGATTTAGCACTATCAAAAATCTTTAAAGCACCCAAAATACTGAAATTTAACAAAACAAGATTCCAATAAATTTTTGCCAAATTCTTTCAAAATCTTTACCAAATTTTAAATCATTCTATTATTTTTTTAAACTACAATTTTGAAAAAAAATTCTATAATTCTCCGTAATATTTAATTAATAATTTATCTCTTTAATCACTTCATTTATCATTCTCTAAATGCTATGAACGTAAAAGTCACACATTTATTATATATTCCCTCACACTTCGCGCTTTTCGTTGAACGATTCTTGGCTAAGATTCTTGCCCACATTCCTCCTCAAATGTAAAATTTCATTTGTTAAAATGCCATTTATTCGAGAAAAAAAAATACATTTGTAAATTTTGAAATATGGTTTTTTTAATTTATAAATAGAGAAATTTGTAATTTTAGAAATATACATATTATTAATAAATGTGTCTCTATAAAAGATGAATGTATTTTTTCAAAACCGAGCCTATAAGACTATTTTGTAAATTTGTGTAGCAATTAAAAAGACTTACATATTATTTTAAAATAAATACGTATTTTAATAATGTCTATACACATTTTAAAAATGTTTTTTTATTTTAACCCATTAAATGTTTTTCTTGGTTTCTTTTAATTTAAAATAGACTTACCTTTCAACCAATTTCTTTTAATAAAATAATTATAAACTTTTCTTGTTTTTTCAATATTTCTATAAAAAATTATATTTTCAAACTGTATCTATTATTATCATTATTATATTAAATTTTACAATGACGTGAGAACTCTATAATTTTTATTACATATTTTTCTACACAAAAATTCTATTTATGATTAAAATTAAACTCATTGTCACATACACTCAAACTTCATTAAAAAAAAAAAGATATTATCCTTCATCTTTATCATATAGTAAATATTCAAAACTATACAATGTATCTCTATAAGAAAAGATTGCAAATATGATATAACAGATTTGTATTAATTTTATTTGTTCTGCAACATATTGACTTTGGAATTTCAATAGTTCATATATATATAATTAACAGAAATATATATATATATATATATATATATATATATATATATATATAATTAACAGAAATATATATATATATATATATCAACAATAATATCGAAAAATAAATATCAACCACAATGGGTTTAATGCTCCCAATCATAGCTGTTATAGTACTGACATTTATACATATTGATATGCATTCAGATTTCTCTGTGACATTTGTGCGGTGTACACAGCCTGCGATGATCACGAGGTAACTAAACCCGATCTACGCTGTTGATTGCTTGTATTGGTTCAATGACATTTGGCTGAGGCGGGAACTAGGCCTAGGCAATCCCGCCAAGCCCTAGTTCTACGCATTGGGTTTACTCTGCATGTCATTCTCTATGGCAAAGAGCTGGTTCATTGGGGTTTTTCTACCACCGTGCCGATTATCTGTTTCAATGGTCGATTTGGCTGCCCATGGCAACGCCAAGCCCGACTCAGGATTTGGAGGAGACTTACCTCTTATAAACTGGCTTGCAAATGAATATTTTCTCCATGCTCTGTTTCGTCCGGTCATCCATTTAGCTATGTCTTCAGGTTACTCACTCCTTCCCTGTAATATTTGTTTTCGATTGCAAACCCTCTGTTTTTCGTTTTACTTATTTAACTTATAGTTTAATTGCTAAGTCGATTATGGATCTTTCTCCCTTTTTCTTCTCTGTGATGCAGGGTTATGAGAGTAATGACAACCATAATTTCTTTAGCGCTCTTCTCAGATAAGCTGTTCAAATGTAGGTTTTACTATTTTATCAATTTCAAAACTATGCTATCCATATTACATCCTTCTAGTTCAAAAAAATCATTTCGCTTATCCTTTTTATTTTGGCAGGTAAGGCTTTCGAAGCCTCGTAGCAATTTCTCTTCTGCAAAATGTTTTCGGTTACAAAGTTCGGCATTCCACTTATCCTATTCCAAATTTCTTCAGGTATGCTCGAGGGTTTTATCGTCTTGCCCAATCGGCCCTTAGGATGCTTTATGCATACAAGCTCTCTTGGTTGGTTTTGGCAGTTCGATTAATCCTTTCGGAAAAATTATGGTTCCTCACGGAAACATTGTTGTAATATATTCTGATGGAAATAGACGGAACATTTAGCTATGGGACTTGTAAATGTTTAAAAGGGTTTTCATTTTGTTTTAATTCAGACTGATACCACAGTGCGGAACTCCTGGGTTTATCCCGAATGTTTTTAAGATCAAAAGAACTGATGAATTTTAGCTCAGTTTTCTCCTTTCTAAAATATATAACTTTGTTTAAAAGAATCTGTGTATAATCTCTTGAAATTTTGATCATGTTATTCGATGCGTTTACTGGGTTGTCTATTTGGTTTCAAGGCCAAATTATGAAATGCTTGTAGAAATTTGCTGAATAATGATTAATTATCCACCGAGACTATCCTGATCACATACAATTCGAATTTATATGCAACACATAATCTCTTCCACTCAGATCATCACACATGCGGAAATAAAACAAGCGATAGCACATCAAATCATCATACACATTAACACAGTATGTATGGGGAAAGCTTATAGCTGAAAACCTCGCAGCTATTGTGTATATTATAATGGACAAATCATGTAACAAAATCAGTACAATACTCCTCACAAGTACTCAGTACTTTCTCATGAAGTTACACACAAACTAGCTTGGTTTTGAACAGGTTACTGGTTCAAAACTCACCACTAATTGCCTTGCCTCTATTGCGCAATCATGGCCTGTCTAAATAAAGATCCAAGGTTCGAATCTCCTTGGCTTGACAGCGCAATCATCATGGGAAATTCCTCCAAGTGTGGTGCAAATCTCATGCACAACTGATGTCGCCACTGATAGCTAACTCAACCCTTTCATCTACCTCTTTCACTGGTCTCCACTGAACTGTCCATGCACTGTAGTGAACTGATGTGTTTTTGAGTTGAATAATGAGTTACTAATTAATGAATTAAATAATATTTAATTCACTCCACTCATTACTAGTTGATTAGCTAGTTAAACTAATCTCAACTAGTTCAACTAAGTTAAACCGAACACAACTCCACTAGCTGTCTCATTAACTCCACCAAACTTCTGCCACTGAATTCCTAACTGAATTCAACCATGCATGTGCTCACCAAACCCTTGGGAATAGCGTAATTCCTCTGTCAGATGCATGAGCCACTTCCAAGGCTCGAACTGAAGTGCTCCAAGAGAGTAAACTGAAGTTTATAGTCCAAATATTATTAAGGGTAAATAATATTTGACTTCCCTGTTTTAAGGAGAGGCAGTCTAAAAATAGACTTCGACCTATAGGTCCAAAAAATAGAGGTCCATCTATTTTCACCAACATGACCAATACTCCAAGAATAACATACTGCAATCCCCGGACCATGCTCCATATGTCTAAAAATAGACATAGTCTAAAAATAGATTTTGCGCCAGAATTTGCCTGCCGGCCCACTTAGTGAAGGCGACTTCATTTCACTAAGCTCCATCATCTTGCTGCATTTTCAACACTCCCTCTCAGCAAGATATGGATTATCTGCAACCCCTATCCTGCCTCTGTGGAATTCGAACTTGCTCCTGGTGAGCGCCTTCGTCAGGATGTCGACATCTTGATCCTCCGTGGGAACATATGAAAGCATCATGATTCTCCGCTGAACACAATCTCTGATATGATGATGGCTCAATTGCAGTTTTTGCTGCCGCTCAACCGATCCTCCTGTCTGTACCATAGACCATATCCCGATGTGCCTCTGATATAGCGCAATACATGCTTGCCCGCCTTCCAAAAGAGCTTGGTAGGCTTAACCATAGCTTGCGAAAGCCGGTTAACTGCATAGCATATATCGGGTCGTGTATTGACCAGATACATAAGCGACCCCACCAACTGTCGATAGACAGTGGCATCCACTACCTCCGCTGAAGTAGCATCCTCCTTCCTCCAACCACCCAGAAGAGGAGTGTCAACAGGCTTGCAGCCTTGCATGTTGAACCTCTCCAGAATCTCCCGAGCATACTTGCCCTGAGAAACAAACAGTCCTCCGCTGCGCTGCCAAATCTCCAATCCCAAGAAATAATGAAGGATGCCCAAGTCCTTCATCTCAAACTCTCGTGCAAGATCCTCCTTGCATGAAAGTATCAACTGCTCATCGCCAGTCAAAATCAGATCATCTACATACAGTACGATGATCAACAGCTTCCCCTCCACCACAATCTGGTACAGGTTTGGATCCGCCTCACACTTGGAGAATCCAAGCCCGGTGAAGTAGCTGTCTATCCGAGTGTACCAAGCACGAGGTGCTTGCTTCAGCCCATACAGTGCTCTCTTGAGTCGGCACACATGCGACTCACTGCTGAAGATCTCAAAACCTTCAAGCTGCTCTATGTACACCTCTTCCTCAATAACTCCATTGAGGAACGCAGTCTTCACATCCATCTGATGAATGTGCCACCCCATCTGCGCTGAGAGAGCAAGGATCGTCCGTATGGAAGAGTACCTTGCGACAGGTGCAAAATTCTCCTCATAGTCAATCCCCTCGATCTGTGAGAAGCCACGGGCGACAAATCTCGCCTTGTACTTTTCCACACTCCCGTCAGCCGCCTGCTTCACCTTGTAGATCCATCGCGAACCTACAACTGATTTCCCAACCGGTCTTGGGACAATCTCCCATGCACTGTTCCTGATGATCGAATCATATTCTTCGATCATGGCATCAACCCATGAGGGTTCCTCCACAGCTTCCTCAAAAGAGGATGGCTCTGTCACAACACATTGACTCATAAGAGCCATGTATCCAGTGTACCGATCCGGTGACTGTCTCTGTCTGCGCTGTGCTGTAGGTGGTCCTACAACCTTCTCTGCATCCCGAGCCAGTCGCTCAGCTTCTGTAGTGCGCATGCGCTCTCTGATGGTTGGCGCTGCCTGGGTGGTTTCTTCCACCTCCTGAACCTCCTCTTGTGGCTGATCCACATCCGGAAGCTCCTCCTTAGGAACTAACAGCTCCTCATCCGCATGCAAGTGTAGCTCCCTCTCAAGCGAACACTGCATGGCTTTCTCCTCCTGAAATTTTATATCCCGTCGCACAACAGTCTTGCGACTGTCTGGCACATACACCCGATAGTTGTGAGGTGTATCAGTGTACCCAACAAATATTCCAACCTCAGCAGTTGGATCCAGCTTCCTTCTCGCATCCTTCGTCACATGCATGTAGACAGGAGAACCAAAAATCCGCAAATGGGAAATATCAGGCCTCTTGCTAGAATAAGCCTCCTCCAGTGTACTCATGCCAAGAACCTTGTGAGGACAACGGTTCTGCACATACACTGCTGTATTGCATGCCTCAGCCCACAAGTGAAGGGGTAGGCCCTGATCATGCAACATCGCCCGTGCAGCACCCACGATCGTTCTGTTCTTCCGCTCAGCCACCCCGTTCTGCTGTGGGTTATGGGGTGCGATGAGCCTCTCCGAATCCCTTCTGCGCTGCAGAACTCCTTGAATTCAGCCGAGATGAATTCACCACCGTTATCACTCCTTAGAGCAATCACCTTCTTCCCCGACTCCTTCTCGACCAGTGCTTTAAACTCACAGAACTTCGCGAATGTATCGCTCTTCTTCTGCATGAAGAAGATCCAACACTTTCGAAAGAAATCATCAACAAAGATCACATAATACTTGTGCTTTGCTGTCGAAGCAACTGAGAAAGGACCACACACGTCTGTGTGAACTCTCTCAAGGATCATCGTGGCGCGACTATCCTTCTCGTGAAAGGTGGCTTTCACATAATTCCCCAAGGTACACCCCTTGCACTGATCTGACTGCGCAAGAGTGCCCTTAGGAAGCCCAGTAGAAATCTGCTGCAGGATCTTCAAAGCTCCATGGTGAAGGTGGCCCAATCTTCTGTGCCACAGTTCGCCCTCATCATCCCGGCTCACCACTTCTCCCGCCTTGCATGCCATAGCTGCGCAGCCATCTACCTGCAACTGATAAAGGTTCTTGGTTCGAACCCCTATCTTCCGGTTCTCTCCAGTAGTCTTACTGCGCAGGAAGGCTTTTCCTTCGCTGAAGACCACATCATACCCCTTATCCTCCAACATCGCCACAGAGATCAAGTTCTTCTTCAATCCAGGTACATGCATGACATCCCTCAATACAAAGGGTTTACTAGACTCCCTCTGAAAGGATATGGTACCGATACTAGTCGCACTGTATCTACCATCATCGCCCATCTCGATGTGCACACCCAAATCTTTGTCCTCCAGATCTGAGAACAACTCCCGATCTCCCGTCATATGAAATGACGCACCGCTGTCCAAGAACCACACCGATCCCATCACACTTGAAACCAAGCATGCGATTAGTGAAAAGTCAAGCTCGAACTGTGAAGCCAAAGCTTCTCCATCTGCAGATCTTCCCGCTTGCTTGTTCTTCTTCTTCTTTGGACAATTGGTAGCATAATGTCCGTGATCATGGCAGTGAAAACATTTCACTTTCGCCATATCCCGCTTCTTGCCCTTAGCTCCAGAATGAGAGGTTTTCTTACCCTTCCCTTTCTTAGCTTTGGACACCAAAGCGCAGTTTTCTTCATCAGCTCCCTTTGATGAAGATCCATCTCGAGTAGTCCTCCTTATCTCCTCCCGCATGAGATCCGCCCAAAGGCGCTCCCATCCCGGCAGCTTCTCCCGACCATTGACACTATCTTGATATGAGTGCCAAGCCTTCGGAAGACCAAGGAGAGCCAGGTCGACCATATCCTCGTCTTCGACAGTCACCCCCACACTTCCCAGCTCATCTCTGCACTGAGTGAACTTCGTGAGGTATTTGGTGATACTGTCGCCTTTCTCCATCTTGATGTTCCTGAGCTTATCTTTGAGCGCCAGCTTCCTTTGGTCACTCTTACTCTGGAATAGATCCGTCAAAGCTTTCCACATTAAAAATGGAGAAGCCTTTCCATGCAGGCTGGATACAATATGATCCTTGACGCCCTCCAACAGGATCCTTCGACATTTCGCCATCTTCTTTTGCCATACTTCGACTTCAGCAGGATCAGTGGGCTTTTGGACATCCGTATCTATGAACTCCTTTAGACCATTATCTTATAATACTTCCTCCATGCGATCCTTCCATGCAACATAATTCGAACTGCCTTCAAGAGCATATTCGAGTCGCAAACCGTTGAAAGACATTTTCAACACTGGCACCAAGAAAACAAAACTGCTGCAAAATTTCGAATTCCACCTCAAAGTTCAACCGCTCTAGATCGTGAGAAAAAATTATTTCTAGCACAGAGATCGACTGCAAGGGGCGTTTACCAGACCTTTCACTTTCCGAAGAAAGATGAATCCGGAGGCTACCTGGCCCGCATGCAGACTCTGTCTACCGAAATAAGTTTGTAATCACTGTGATGATCAATCTGAACTTCAATAGCTCCGATACCATGTAGAAATTTGCCGAATAATGATTAATTATCCACCGAGACTATCCTGATCACATACAATTCGAATTTATATGCAACACATAATCTCTTCCACTCAGATCATCAAACATGCGGAAATAAAATCAAGCGATAACACATCAAATCATCATACACATTAACACAGTATGTATGGGGAAAGCTTATAGCTGAAAACCCCGCAACTATTGTGTATATTATAATGGAGAAATCATGTAAAAAACTCAGTACAATACTCCTCACAAGTACTCAGTACTTTCTCATAAAGTTACACACAAACTAGCTCAGTTTTGAACAGGTTACTGGTTCAAAACTCACCACTAATTTCCTTGCCTCTATTGCGCAATCCAGGCCTGTCTATATAGAGATCCAAGGTTCGAATCTCCTTGGCTTGACAGCGCAATCATCATGGGAAATTCCTCCAAGTGTGGTGCAAATCTCATGCACAACTGATGTCGCCACCGATAGCTAACTCCACCCTTTCATCTACCTCTTTCACTGGTCTCCACTGAACTGTCCATGCACTGTAGTGAACTGATGTGTTCTTGAGTTGAATAATGAGTTACTAATTAATGAATTAAAAAATATTTAATTCACTCCACTCATAACTAATTGATTAGCTAGTTAAACTAATCTCAACTAGTTCAACTAAAATAAACAGAACACAACTCCACTAGTTGTCTCATTAACTCCACCAAACTTCTGCCACTGAAGTCCTAACTAAATTCAACCATGCATGATGCCATCAAACCCTTGGGAATAGCGTAATTCCTCTGTCAGATGCATGAGCCACTTCCAAGGCTCGAACTGAAGTGCTCCAAGAGAGTAAACTGATGTTTATAGTCCAAATATTATTAAGGGTAAATAATATTTGACTTCCCTATTTTTAGGAAGGCAGTCTAAAAATAGACTTCGACCTAAATGTCTAAAAATAGAGGTCCATCTATTTTTACCAACATGACCAATACTCCAAGAATAACATACTGCAATCCCGGACCATGCTCCATATGTCTAAAAATAGACATAGTCTAAAAATAGACTTTGCCCTAGAATTTGTCTGCGGGCCCACTTAGTGAAGGCGACTTCATTTCACTAAGCTCCATCATCTTGCTGCATTCTCAAAAATGCTTTCTCAACTGTTTGGTATGGCTTACTTTTACGAAGCTATCTCATGCAACCTTACTTGAATGAACCCTAGCTTAATTTTGCTCTTACATGCATATATTTCTTATACTGAATATGTATATTTTTTATGAAAAATACCATATAAATTTCTCTATTGTTTCTCCCAGGTGTCCGGACCACCATTCTTTTCAATGTCCAAGTATTTCTAATTTATATAGGTGAAAGACAACTAGGTTTTGGGATTTGGTTGCTTACCCTAACCCTTCACCTAACAGCCTTCTGCTGTTATTGCTAGTTTCTACCATTATATAGTTAACTATAATAGTCTTGCAGCTTTGAAATAATTGTAAACATTACTATTTTATCTTTCTCATTCATTAGTAGGAATTATTGACATAGTGTAACTTATCTGTAAAATGATAAGGGTTTGAACATCAAATGTTTTCTTTCTGCAATATATAGTACTTTGTTTTTCTTAAGATTGAATTGATTCTTCTTGGTAGGTCGAATTACTTTGAAAAGTACATATAATCCGAAAATATATGCTTAGCTTCACTTTCTATTTTCTGATATTTAATTCCTATTTCATGAAATACTGCTAATGTTTTCTAGAATTCCTACATTCTTTTATAACAAAGCTTTTTACGAAAGAAACATCACAGTAATCTAACTCCGAATGTAATTCATCTACTAATAGTGAAGAATATTGTTACTAGTGTATAAACAATTGAAAATACAGCAACTTATACATTACTGTACCTACCATTCTGATAAAATATTTCTAACAAATAAGAATCACACGAAACTATGAGGTTTAGTTCTGCATGTATACTTATCTGAATGTAAATTATTCAGCTGTGGTTCTCCCAACCATCAAGTAAGGCTATTACGTCCTCCTTACCCCTGTGCTCCAAATTGAATGGTTCGGGTTAACAGTGGAAATAATCTTTCTGCTGTGACCTCAGGACACCTAGTCCAGTCAGAACCAGAAGTTTAAGGAAATTTATGAGTGTAATTCCATTGGTTAATTTCCAGCTCAAGAATTTTCTACTCTTTCCTTTTTTTCCATTCACAGAACCCCTACTCCTCTCTGGAATCAGTCCTTTATCCTAGAGGAGTAGGTAATTGTTTCTAATTGTTCCCCAACCTCTTTTCAGTTCTTGGAAACATTTACCATCAGCTTTTTACTTTTCTTATTCAGTTATTTTTCATAACAGTTTTTTTTTTTTTAAATAACATTAATTGTCTCAGTTTTTCATTTAACAACAACAATAAAATTACTTAACTAGTAATTCAGCTAGTTAGCAATAATGTAGCTGTCACACTCATAAATTTTATATTTATCATCAGAAATTACATCAGACTTGACATTTTTTATATATTCTATTTAAAAATAACCACAAAATTATTTCATAACATTATTTTATTATTATTATTTATTAATATTACTAATACTAATAGTATAATAAACTTTTCATTTAAGTTACAAATATCTATTAATTATACCATAACTATTTTATATGAATGAGAAATATTATGTCCATTCAAATTAATTTCTATTTTTTCTACTATTACATTTAAAAAAATAACTACTTTATTTCCTATTTACATTGAATTATTTAAGTTTATTAAATAATGTAATATAAAAGCTAATATATAACTTTCTTTTTTTTTTGTAAATTTGGTAGTACCTTTCTATTTTCTATTTTTAAACAGAGCAGGTTCCTTTACATATTTTACTGTATACGGTTGCCTCAACCTGCATGAAGGAAACCAGGTTTGTTGGCCACTTCAAAGAGTTAAAAGCCAACCAAAATTAGTATTGTCTTTTCCTTCTACTTACAGCTATAACCACTTTACTATGTCCTTAAAATTTTCAAATGAAAACATATACTATAAGTATTATCTACCAAAAACATAACAGACTATATCTAGAAAGATGTTATCCATCCAAAGAATCCACTGGTGCTAGATCATTTGCATTGGATCCTAGTATTTCCGCTTGCTGCATTCTTTGGAACTGTTGTTCAATCCTCCCAATGTGATCAATAGCCTGGATCTGAGTCTTTGCCATCTCCTGAATATCCTGCTTTATTTGTTGGAGTTCAAAGAGCGCTGAGGGGTTGGCTTGCTTTTCTTGCATGCTTTCCATTTCATTTACTAATACGCATTTCAATTTCCAATATGTTTGGATTGATTGCTAAAAGAGAGACCCTGCCTCTTGTATTTCCTGGGTCTGATATAAACTCCATTCTAGCCTCTTTCTCTTTGTGATCTTCGTCTTCCGCATCACTTTGCCTCTCCCATCCCTGGATAGTCTTTCGGATATGAACTGGATTCCCTGAATCATACAGATATGCAATATTTTCGAGAAGTTGCTTGTTAATCTTTCTGCCTCTTTTACTTGGGCCTGCTATCTGATTTTCTTCAAACTTCCTGCTTCTTCCTGTTGCTTTACAATTTCGAGTTTGACCTTTAGCCATTCTGGCCTGACAGTTAAGTTATGTTATGGACAGGAACAAAGGTCCTGTAGAACGAAAGGAATTAGTTACATGAAGCGTAGAGTCAGTATGAAGTTCCTCTGGAGTCATCATCCTCTGGGTAGCAAAATATTGCTTACCCGAGTCGGGTTTATCAACCTTGACTAACATTCTCCATTCTTGATTTAACGAAGAGAGTAATTTAAGAAAAATACAAATATGTTCGCACAGATGGAGTGGCAGACCTTTTCCCATAGCTATTAGATGAGAAACAAAGCCCCAATTAGGAAGCAGAGTATAAACACAACCATGCATTGATTTCCTAATCCCACCAGAGGCGCATGGGAATTTTTGGGGAAACTTGGTTGGACTGTCGACAAAGTAATACATGCAACTTGACCTCCTAAACCTCATAGAATGTAGACAGGTCTCCCAACTCTCGTACTTTTGAATGCTTTTCCAAACCATTAACTGAACTTTCCTAACCTTAAATGAAAACAACCTAACCATGCTTAGAACCAATTGTAAAAAACACATATTTAACCAAATAAATTTAACTATGTTGAGTCCTATGGCAAATAGGGGTCAGTGAGCTACGGAAACATGGTTTAATTTCCATACCAAACACCTGTATTAAATCATAAAAACCCGACGACAATAAAAGAGGTGCTTCTGGCCATTTCCATGTATATAAGATAGAGTTCATTGCATGAACTCCTGTAAACTCTGATATAACTATGATTCTTTGTGTAACTAGCCAAAATATCCATTACTAACATGGTGAAGCTCCATGAAATTTGATTTCTAATAGTCCCATTTAGAAACATTTTATAATGATTAACCAGTGTTATATGCTTAAACCATGTTATATGCTTAACCACTTTAACATCAATAGTACCTTAAAATTTGAAAAACGAATCACTCCATGTTCAAGTAATAATAATTTTTTTCTTTGCATAAAATTTGAATAACGAATCACTCCATGTTCAAGTAATAATAAGTTTTTGCTTTGCATAAAATATTTGCAAAACAATAGTTCATGTGCGTATTTGTTGACTTATGCCACCAGCATTTGAGCTTTCTGCATCTGAATGTAGACATAAACATTTCACTTATATAATATTGATTTGGAAAACTATAGTTTTTTTTTTTTTTAACAACAGAAATTTTTTTTTGGTTTACATAATGTACCAGATCAAAAGTTGAAACTTTAAAAATCTTATATTTCAGCATAACATGATGTACCAAATCATAAGATAAGTTTTAAAATCTTACATTTTAACATTTGAAGAGACCTATTCTCTACCATCATTACAAAAGACATATTCAGAAATTCATTTAACTTCAAAAATCAACCAAAAATACAGACACCATTAGCTTCCCCCCAATTTAGTCTCTAGGTGATTTCTTTACTACAAGATCCTATAAGTGAAAGGACAAGGGCTATCAAAAAATATTTATACTTCCCCAGGCCTTCTTTGCCTTGTTGATCCTCTTTAATATTACCTGTTCCGTTGATCCTTCATTCTTAGTCTAACATGTATAACTTAGCATCACAATTGTGAAAACAATATCATCAGATACCAAAAATGTAGACAAAATTGTCGTAGCTGAAACCTTTGCTCATATGAACTTGACCATTCCTGTAGCTCCCAATCCATTTGAGTCGGATAACACATAGTGCATTTCCCCGAAAACTCCCTGCAAGCCTTTCTTAGACAATCTGTCTGCTTGGCAATTTTTCAACCAAAAAATATGTTTGAAATGAATATTAGAGAATGTTTTTCTTAAAGATTTTATTCTGTCCAACCAACACTTCAGGGTATCTGGGTTTAGAATAGTACCCTTTTTTAGATGATCAATGAGGACTTTCGAGTCTTTGTATACCCACATGTTCTCAATACATAGTTGTGTAGAAAACCACAATAAACCCCAAAGTGCCAAAACTTCAGCCCTCATATTATATCCAAAGCCTCCATACTAGGAAATCTTATAGTGACAGTTTGGTGATATCATTAACCATGCTCCACACCCGCACCTAGATTGTTGTGAGGCTCCATCAAAGAAGCCTGCCAGATATTTAATCTCGAACATTCTCAGTCATTTAGAGAGGTCCTCCGAGGGTCTCTGTACAGTTCTCAAACTTTCCTAGTTATGAATGATAATGTTGGCTATCTTCTCAGGGTTGTTACTCTCTTCCTCAAAGATCCACTTGTTCCGGCCACACCATATAAACCAATGAAATAACGCTGGAATAATCCACAAATATGAGCTTCTCCTGTTCCACCAAAGTATAAATATAGTAGTATTTGTAAGATAAGGTACCTTTAGTTTGAAGAAATTACAAAGTAATTTCAGGACTCTCCTTGCAAAGACACAGTAATAAAAAAAGGTGAGAATTTCTCTCAACCTCCGCCAGACAAAGTCTGTAGAATCCTGGCCCGATCCACCCTTTATTTTGTAGGGTGTCCCAAGTAAGATTTTTGTCCATTAGGACCAACCACAGCAATATCCTCATCTTCATTTGTGCATTGTTTGCCCAGATTTTACGATAGACACTAATCTCTGCAGAAGTGGCCAAGGAACTTAATAAATTATTATAGATATCACTCACAATGGGCATATCGTTTTTTGTCTATCCCCTCCATGTAATCCTGTCACCTCCGTTGTACATGATCAGCCCCTGGCTCCTTAATTCCTCATTATACCCATTCCATTCCTCCATCAGATGCCCCGACAATTGCAGATTGTCAGCAGACATCCAACCTCAGCTCCCATTAAGATTCTCCTTAATGATTTGGGCCAGGTAGAAATAACCATTTCCATTTAGCTATCTTATAAGATCATAACTGAGAGGGACATGATTAGTGGACCCTCACAACCTAGGGTGACCAATTAAAATCTTAGCCCCATCACCATATTGCCATTTTAAATTTGTTGTAAACCACAAAAAATTTTGTTTAAAACCATTCCAAATGATCGACCCACCCTTAATATTCTGCCATCCCAGCAAATATAGGTCCTCCACACCATTATTTTTTAATACTTATACCTTAAAATCTCACTCCAAATGCCTTTTGAGTTTAGATCCCTCCATAATGATTTCATGATTAGAGCCCGACCAAAAATGTGTAAGTCTTTAAGACCCCAACCTCCCAGATCCTTAGGTTTCATAATCAGATCCCATCTCGCTAGATGGATCTTACCTTCCTCCTTGCCCCCATTCCAAAGAAAGTTGATCATAATGTTCCTAATGCTTTTTAGAATCTTAGTAGGAATAACATAAATATGTGCCCAGTGTACCATTATTTGTTGTAAAAATTCCCGTGCTAGAATAAGATGACCTCCTTTTGACAGCCACTTAGATGTCCAACCCCAAATTCTTCTTTCCGCCTTGTATTTCATCCAATTCCAATCCTTTATGCCATAGTTATTAGGTTTCATATGGAACCCCAAATATTTAAAGCCCAATCCCAGAGGAGCAATTTTGATGTTAAACATGGCTCCTATCGAAACAACAAGATCCTCTTCGTCCTCCTCATGATAGATGCAGGACTTACCAATGTTTGCCATCATACCTGAAGCCCTACATAATTTTGAGAAAATTCCATGAATGACCTGCCACAAATTATTTGTAAGCAATCCAAAAAGTAGTACATCATCCACAAAAAAGTTGTGTGAAATCTCTCGGCAGTGAGAAATTCTGATCCCTCTAATGCAGCCCGTTCTAATTGCCAAAATTATATTGGTGCTTAAAGTATCCATGAAAAGAATGAACAGAAGTGGAGAAAGGGAACAACCTTGCCACAGACCTCGACCAGGCTTAAAAAATCTAGTTGCAACACCATTAATAATGATTTCCATAGAAGTGTCACATACACACCCCGTGATCCAATTGAATGAAACCCTATCAAGTCTCATATTATATAAAATCATCCTTAATAGTCCCCAGTCAATCCTGTCATAGGCTTTACTTAGGTCGATCTTCATAACCATAGTCTTCATTTTCTTAGAATGTATAGAATGAATCACTTCCTGGGTGGATGCCACCACATCTTGTATACTCCTGTCCTTTAAAAACCCTGCTTGTTCAGGGGATATGAATTTGGATAACACTTTCTTAATCCTTTCTGCAATAATCTTCGATATTATTTTATACAGTGTATTGCAAAGAGAAATCAAACGATAATCATCAAAGGAATCTACCCCTTTATCTTTAGGAATCAATACTAAGAGACATGAATTTAAGGCTCCACAAATCTTTCCTGCAGTTTTTGCTTCCTCCACCATCTCCAAAATATGATCAACAAAAATATCAGCAAAGTGAATGAAAAAATCTGGGGTCCATTCGTTGGGCCTCGGGCTCTTATCCACTGCGAAGGATTTTAAAACCATTAAGACCTCCTCTTTACTAATCGACTTCTTAAAATCCTACAGCTCTCCCTCATCAAACATTATCAGGATCTCCTCCACTGCCCATATATGATCCTCCTGTGCCCGCTTCTCCCCGATCTTATAAAGATTATTAAAATTATTAACCGCCTCATTCTGAATATCTTTCAAAGAAATAAAAGGAGTATCACTAACCTTGATATTTTAGATTGTATTTTTATTTTTTCTCCATGTTCCATAAGCATGGAAATACCTCGTGTTCTTATCACCATCACAAAGCCATATTTCTCTACTTTTGAGTCTCCATGCCTGTTCTTCAAATAGGAGAATTTTCCTTCTTTCCTCTTCCACCACCTTCAATCTTTCCTGTATACTGTCCCTTGGATTATCCGCCTCCATTTCTTTCAGCAGTCAGGCACTCTCTAGCTCGTGTGCACTAAGATATTCCTGCATATGTTTCTTTTTGGCCCTCTCCCATATTTTGAATTTTCCTTTTAATCCTCACAGTGTCACTGTCAGATAATCCATAGCTGAGGTATTATCACCTCTTGGATTTTGTCTCATGTGTTGTTCCACCAAAGATACAAAAGAAGGATCTTGTAGCCACTCCTAGTTGAATTTAAAGGGGAAACTCCCATGCAATTTCTCAAAAAACCATTCCATGATTATAGGTCTATGGTCTGAGATTATAACATCACCAATTGACGTCATCTAGTCCCCCATCTAGGCCAGCAAATTGGCTTTGATTACGAAGTGGTAAATCCTTTTATATATAGCTTCCTTCCCTTGCCTACCATTAAACCGTGTTGGGCCCTGGTCCTTCAACAGTAAGTCACAAAGGTGGTGTGCTTTAAATACCTTCAAAATGACACCTGCCAACTGGTCCTTTCTACCTTTAACCCCCCAAATCTCCCCTTCATTCAGAGACAGTTGAAATCCCCAGCCATTATCAAGTTTTCCATAAGAAGAATTCCACTACTCTCCATCCCGTGCCAGAAGGATAGCCTGTCCTGATAAGGCGCATAAATGTTTATGAAATGAATTTGCTGCTCAAAATCCCTTATGAATCTCGATAGAATGATCCCACCGAAAAATCTGAAAGCCTTCATAGATGCAAAAGAAGGATCCCACATCACAATTTCTCCGTCCGAATGTCCCACTGCATCCCTCGCTGCCATGTGCCAATCTGGAAACATGTTTTGGAAACAGGAGATCGTTTTCTCAGCATTGTGCATTGATTCTTGAACAAAAACAATGGAAGGCTTTCTAGACCTAATAAACTAATGCATAGACAGAAATTTCTTCAGTCCCCCCAGCCCTGGGATATTCATCGGTACCAAACAAATCATGACACAACCTCCTTAGGGTTTATTTCTCTAAGAACCATTTCAAGTTCCAAAGTGACAGGAATATCATGAAAAATACCGCATCCTTATTACCATTCCCAATAGAGGAGGATAGAGAATTTTTTTTCACCCTAGGCCGTCCTTTCCCTCTCCAGATTGTTACATTAGAAATGGAGGAAGGGCTAATAATTAGAGGGGGTGATTTAGTCTTGCCCTTGTCCACATGAAGAGGGACCAGATTAGCTTCTGGTTCTAATAACAGCAGTTCAATGTCGCTGTCGATCGAGTTTCGGGGTGACAGAGGGGAGGATGAAATGACGGGAGATATGGGCTCTATAAGAACATGAGCAGGAACATCAACCACAACTTCTGATAAAGGTAAGGTGTAGCTAGGATTCGGTGGTTCTGGGGGCACATCAGACAATATAGAAGGAACCCGACCGTCGTTCATAAAAGAATATGGATGTGCAATATTCAAAGGAGGCTTGACAATAACCCTGACAGACACAACTCCAACAACCTGTTGAGGCCTCAGAAATCTATGGCACAACAAAGGGGATAACCACCCAGTCCAGACCTTAAAGCAATTCCTTTTCCATTTGGGATAGTGGCTCCAACTGGGTTTAATGGGACTAGTTTCCCACAACTGGATTTTTGTATGATTGTTGGATTTCTCTCAAAAGATTTTCATAAAGAATTACTAAAAACTAAATCAAATTTATTCTAGAATGCAAAAATTTGAATTAATTCTAATCTAATCTAACCCTAGATAGTACCAATTTTATGCGATCTAGAATGATATCTATTCAATAGGATTAATACTTTTGTAAGATGATTCTCTTGAGAAATAGTTAATCAAAAGAAGATGTAAAATATATCACATATATCTGATGATCATATATAAAAAAAAACAATTTCTATCTTTATATCGTACAATAGTGCAACTGATATTTCAAACAGAAATAATCAATTTCATATATAATTCATGAAAGCTGGATTCATCACTAATATTCAAAACAGAATTAGCATACATGATAATAGTACCAGATGTGTACTGTCGTGTTCATATGATTAGTGATAATAAGCCACATTCAACTCCTCTACCAATAAGTCTTTAAAAGAATACAAAAGTGCATCAATAGTGATCAAAAAAATGATATATAACTGGAAAGGCCGTGTTTCATTATTTTATCAAGGCATCTACAAACTTACTTACAAGAAAGCATTATTTGTAAATGTTCTCAATAAACTTCTGGACCCTTCTCTAAATGCATGAGAAGGGTTTAAATACTATACTCACTACTTACAAAAATATATCTTATACAAAATATCTTATGAGGTGGTTTCAAATAACCTTCCTCATCTTCAGTATCTACTTGCTAAAAATTGAAATTATATAAAAACAAACTAACTAATAATCATGCCCGATGATAAGTTTCTGCCAGCTGTACTTTTCTACTCACAAATGTCGGACATCGGTTGAACTTGTGGAGGTTTGTTGAACTGTGTCTTCATTTGTGCAGCAAATATAGCGTCCAATAAAAGTGGTTGTATTCTCTGTATAGAATTTAGAGAACAATTCAGTGTCATAATTTGACTGTGAGGTTTGACCAATAACTGCCAGTATGCTTCCCAATCAGTTTTCTTTAGTTGTGTAAGTGCTTCTTCCTGGAGTTGACCTGCGTCTTTCCAAATTTGTTCTAAACCTCCGATATTAGGAACAAATTTATGATTTCCTTCTTTAATCAGCCCATAAGTATGTAATATGTGGTTAATCATTTTGACCTTATTATTTGATATACCTGCTGCTTTGGCTATGGCTTTTTTCACTCGTGCATCCCAATCTGTAAAAATATTATCTTTGAAATTATCCTTGATCTTTGGGAGATTTGACTTTCTACCTTCTTCTGAATCTTGCCATTCAATATAATCAAAGATTTTGGTATTGAGTTCATTGAACTCAATTCTTTGATTAATGACTGTGTTTGTCAACTGTTCACTAATTTCCAGGTGTGGAATTATATCTGATATTTGTACAAAAAATATGTTTTTTTGTTTTGAGAGTAAGGCACTTAATGTCGATGCTTCTTTTATGAATTCCTCTGCAGTTGGAATTCCTTCATATTTGGTAAGATATTCTTTCAATTTTTCAATCAGTAAATTTTTGCTAGATAAGTCATTTCTATGACTTAGCTTAAGCATTTCCATCTCTTGTTGTGCTCTGAGGAGTTGTTGTTCCACTTTCTGATGTAAACTATTTCTTTCTTCATCTAGTTGTTGTTGTAGTTCCATGATTTTGTCATCCTTTTCTTGGACCAAAATAGATACTTTTGCTGCCTTATCCATTGTTGCAGTGGTGTATGCACCAGTGAATTGAGATAACCAAGTTAAATTTTCAATTGGATTTGATGGAGTATCTTTCCATACTACTTCCATAAATTAATTTCCCGAAGGTGTTTCAATCCTTCTTCTTTTCCTCTATTTTCTTACTACAGCTTTATGAAGAGGGCTGTAGAATACATCTAGTGGGGGAATATCAGTCACTTTGAGGTTAATCTCATTAGTAGGATTTGCAGGAATGATTTCTGTGTCTTGGGAGATTATCTCAGGAGTTTTAATGTTTTCTTTTGTTGAAACTATTTGTCCCTGTGGAGTCTGAAATTCTGTATTTTTCTATGAAGATGATGCCTCCAGAGTATTTGTTAATGCATTTATGAATGAAGAATAGATTTTATCTAATTCACTTTGATTTTGTGAATCTGATTATTCTGCTCTGATTTGTTGGCTTGCTTTAGTTGTATAACTGGTAATCAAAACATCTTGAGGGATCCGTCTGAGTCTTTGTTCTCTAAATTCATTGAATTTCTGTACTTCTTCTGGATTCAAGTTCAATTTGACAAAATTTAGGATTTCTTCAAAAGTCCCAACAGATTGCAAAATATCTTCAAATATGTCATCAGTGTGTACAATAGGTTTGAGTTTAACTGACATAGTAAATTTGTTAGCAACCTTTTCTGGGTCGAACTGCCTGGAGGGTAAAACGGGGAGCTTCAAAAGCTCAATCTTCTGACATTCTTTCAATGCGTGATTAAAATTGCTGAGTGTAAATGAACCACATGAAATTGGGAAACTTGGCCATAAATACTTCTTACTGTCTTTCAAAAATTTAGTGAGTCCATTACCAATAGTTTGGTAAGCGAATTATCTTGCCATCAAATTATCTAAAACATATAAAGGAAGATACGTAGGGGAGTGGAGCTTCCAAAAATTCTGATATATGAAAATGACTCTTTAACAAAACATTTGCCTATCATTTGAAGGTTTGCAAGGGCTTCCTTAGTGAACCTAAGGCACACTGTGTCAAAAATAAATTGATGTAACAATAATACAACTCCATAACACAACCTATGGAAATGTGGTGCATAATTATGCTCCCATATCTCTTTATGACTCAAATGTCTCGCAGTAGGATCTTTAGGAGTCCATTTCCATCCCATAACTGGAAAGTTGGTAGAAAAACAGCTGGCATCAAAAATATACGCACTCATAAAAAATTGGGGAATAGATTTGGAGGAGGAAGTTCTCGTTTGGCGGTATTCAGTAATTGCCTTAACTAGATTCTCAGAAAGGATAGTCACCCAATTCATTATGAGGGAATTAACACATGATTCAATTAGGGGAAGCCAATTTATGGAGAACTTGGTATTATCAGGTAGACCATATAATATGCATAACATTGCTACTGCAAAATTATAAGGATTTGCAAGTGACGTGATAGGATACATACCAGTTTTCTCATATTTGAACTTGTTGTCTAGTTTCCTCCAACCTTGAATTGCCTTGAACGGGTCTTCGTTCTTCTTAGAAAACTTTGCAACAAACTGACTGCTGTAGGTGTCTTGCAGGTCGGGAAACTTATACATAATTTTCAGATCTTAAGGTTCTCAACTGTCTGTCTTTGATTATTGAATTGTCAAACACCACCTAATCATGTCAGTATATGGAAGAAGAGTAGCTCTTGCTACTATCCTATGGAGGAAAGAGCATGCAATATCTTTGAACTGTAAATTTGAGGGTGTTGCATCATCGTCACTTGCCATGACTTCTCAGTACTTCTGTTTCTTCGTATTCGAGTATAGTGTAAATAAATTTCCACTTAGTAGCTCCTCCATCGGCAGTGCAGACAGTATCAGAGACTATAGGCGACATTTCTGTTTGTTCGAGTTCTGCAACAATCTGTTTGTCGTGTTTCTGAATCACTTTGCGGATGGACATATCTTGAAGGGAAATACCTATTAAAGACAGATTAAATGATCAAATGATGGAAGATCTATTGAAATGATCTATTTTGAAAGAAAAATTCGGGAAACAACTATATTATTAATTAATCATAACGATTCAATAATTGTTTACATTGGGAGGATAAAACACAATTAATATTTCCTGACATGATTTATCTTTGCGTAAAACCTTTATTCAAACCTGTCAAATCCATCATATTGTGCCCTTTAAACCTGTTTTAATGAAGCGTATTTACCTTTTGTTTGTGTGATATGCGATTTTTCGATATCGTGAAATTGCAATAACGCAGAAGTCGAGGTATCACAAAATTGCAGAATTGGAACTTTAATAAGAATTGCTTAAATTTGTACAACGAAAATCCGCGATATGCGATTTCATGATGTTGCTTGTGAAATATTAAATCGGCGATCGCAAAATCGGGATTTCGCTGTTTTATTATTTTAACTTTTTAATAAGAAAAGATTTATGCGAAAATGCGATTTGCGATAAGGATGTTTTATTAATTGCTTTTTTAATTTTGTTTTTTTTGTGTTTTTTATTTAATAAAAGCAGTGATGTTTTTTGGAGTTTTGATTTTTATCAAAAACAAAAATATATTTTTAAGAAGGGTCCCTATTTCTTATTTATCAAAGGTCTGAATTATTTTTAAAAATAAAAATGGGAGGGAAGTTGTTGCATAGCACAACAATTGGCGATTCACTTGGGAGAAACAGATATCTCTGATTGGTTTATTTTGATATTTATAAACTTTCAAGATAAGAAAAAGATATATAAGAATAGAAATAATATGATTCATGAATTAAACAATATTTTTTAAGAATATAATCTATTTACCTGTCTCATTTCTTCTTAATTAACCCCTTCAGTGATAATACATAGGTATCTATATCAGTCAGTACTTAGATTTTAAAAGATAAAGTAGGTATTCTCTAAAATTGGTTTCATAGATTTTTACTCATTTATCACAGATAGAGCCATTATTGCCAGCAAGTGTTTATAGCCTCGACAAGGTTATCTTTTAACCAATAATGATTCATGGTCCCATCCGAATTTGATTTCTTATTTCAAAATATAATTATGATATATCATTAAATTTATTTTTCTTGATACATTTTCAAAATCATTGTCTAGATTTGGTGGCCTGATAATGACAATGTCATTCACTGATAGTAATTTAGACTGAACAAGCTAGCTCATGATGAGACCCCTTGTCTATTGATTTTTTTATAATCATGTAGCTATTACCCTATTATAGTATGTAGTATTGGTAATATCAATCTATATTATTTCTCCATGTACAAAGCACGAGCGGGAGAGATGTTCAATTTACAGTTTTACTAGATAGGGTTGAACTAGTCATGTAGCTATTACCCTGTTATAGCATGCAGTTTTGGTAATATCAGTCTATATTATTTCTCTATGATCATGATAAACAAGCTCGTGATGAGACTTATTTTTCTTTTGAACTTGTTCATTGTATATATTTCTTTTCTTTTTTGAATTATACTTTAAAGAAGAAATTTTATCAGATGGGATGAATCATTAGCTCATTTAAGAGTTATGGATGATAATTATAGCGTTGGTAGATAACTTTTTGTAGAGAATCCTTGCTAAGTTAAAAATTTCCTTTTTTGATTGATACATAGCAACTATATTTTATGATATCATGAGTCTTTTCAGAAAGTAAATGTCCTTAGTAAATTTCAAATTATTTAAAAAAAATAAAGTGTATTCAATTCTCATAGTTATAGTTATATTGTTACTTCACTTATTTATAAAAGCAAAAGATCAAAATAATTTATCAGAAATTTTTGAAAATTTGAATCAACCAAAAATGATGCTATTTTCAACTTTTATAAAATTTGAAAAAACTTGATTTCCTAAGAGAAATACTTTTTGAGAATTTGACCATTTACAGGCAAGGAATCTTCCTTACCTGATAAGTCTTGCAGCAAAAAGGTGGATAAGCCTATTTTCTCAATGATTTGAAATGGACCAAGCCATAATATTTGGAATTTGGTATGCTTACCTTTTTCCTCATGTGCCTTATCCCATTTCAAAACAAGATCTCATATTTCAAAAAATTTTGAACTAGTGGATGATGTGTCAAATGAGGTTTTCACTATTTGTTGTTGATGAGCATGTATATCTTTAGCTTTTTCTCTCTATTCTTCCATTTTAAAAATTTTATCTTGTCTAAGTTGAAGGGAAGACGAAGGATTTTCATCAATAAACTGCACTAAATCAAATGATGGTATTGTTACGTTTGTGGATAGAACTGCTTCTTTCCCATAAACTAACATGAATGGATAAGTACCTATTGAGGCTTTATGGGTGATTCTATCTACCCAAAGAGAAGATAATAATGCTTTGTGCCAATTTTTATGATTTTGTTCTATAGTTTGTTTGATGATTCTGATGAGATTTTTATTTGTAGATTCAGTTAATCCATTACCTTGTGGATAATAATTAGCCTAATATTTTAATTTAAAACCTATTTTCAAAGCAAATTGTATCATGGCATTCCCGGAAAAGTAAGATGCATTATCAAATATCAAAGCTTATGGGAGACCAAACCTGGTGATTACGAACTGATCAATAAAATATGTAATACTTTGTGTAGTAACCACCTTTAATGGGATAGCTTCTACCCATTTTGTGAAATAATCTGTTGCAATTATAATATACTTATGATGTTTAGAAGAGTTTGGAGTTATTTCACCTATAATATCTAACCCCCATTGTTCAAATGGTTGTTGGATATTTACTGGTTGTAGTGGAAATGCTGCTTTTCTTTCTCTTCCCGTTGCAGTTTGACACACTTTACATTTTCTTGTGTATTCATGTGAATCTTTAAATAGAGTTGGCCAATAGTAGCCAACATGCAGTATTTTATGAGCTATGGTGTTTCCTCCGAAATGACCTCCAGCTGGTCCATCATGTAATTCCTGCATTAGTTTTTCAGCTTCAGTTTTTTCTAAACATCTTAATAATACAAAATCATAATTCTTCCTAAATAACACATCATCTATAAGTTGATATTGATTTTCTTTAAGCCTCAGAGAATGCTTTGCTCTATACTTGAGAAATAATGGAGCATATCCATTTTTTAAGAAAAATTTCATATCAACATATTGTGACTGAGAATCGTTTAGGCTTACCTTGGATAGTTGTATTTCATTTAATTGATCTTCTTCTATTGGTAAATGAGAGGCTCCAGTTAACATCCTGCAAAGACCTTGTCCTTTAACAATCTTAGCAGGATGTATCTCTACATCATATTCTTGAAGTGCGGTAACCCAATTTTCTCTCTTCTCTCTTACTTCTCATTGGATTAATAATTGCCTTACTGCTGAGTAAGGTACTATTATTTTAGTATGTGTTTTTAGGAGAAAAGGTCTAAAATGTTTCAAAGCTTTAAATACAGCATAAGCTTATTTTTCCACAGCTAAATAATTCAACTCAGCACCTTGTATGTTAGAACTAAAAAACACAATTGCTGCTTCAATGTTTTGATCATTTAGCTGTGTCAAAACTGTTGCGTATGATGTATCAGAAGAAAATTTATATAATACAAACGATTTAAGAAATTCAAGAGTTGTGAAAGAGGAAGCTTCAATAATGGCTTTCTTAATCAACTCAAAATAATTTCTCTCTTTTTTTCCCCATTTAAAATTTGAATTTTTCTTGATCATTGATTGTAGGGGTAAGATGATTTGGGAAAAATCGGGAACAAATATTTTTACAAAATTAATTTGTCCTAAAAATGATTGCATCATTTTTTTATTATGTGTTAAACGGATGTTTTCAATTTCCTAAATCCTATCAGGGTTAATAAATTCCTTTTTTAGAAACAATGAACCCTAATAATTTACCTTCTGATAAGGCGAAATAACATTTTTTTGGATTCAAGGAAATGCCAAATTTTCTACATCTTTCAAAAATGTGTTTTAGGTGATTAACATGATTTCTTCTATGCTTAGAGTAAACAATAATGTCATCTAAGTATATAACAACTGAGCTATTGATTAGTCCTCTAAAAGCTATATCCATAGCACGCTGAAATGTAGCACCAACATTAATCAACCCAAAAGGAATTTTTTGGTATGCGTATGTTCCCCACTTTGTTCTAAATGTTGTCTTTAATCTATAATCCGTATGTACCATAATCTGATTATATCCTGAAAATCCGTCGAGAAAAGACATCAATTCAGATCCTGCAACTGACTGCAATATCTATTCCATGGTAGGCAAGGGAAAATTATCTTTTTGGCAAGCTTTATTCAAATTTATAAAGTCTATGCAAATCCTAATGTCTCCATTCTTTTTTCTAACTGGGACCATGTTTGACACCCATTTCGAATGTCTAACAGGGAAAATGACTTTGGCTTTGAGCATTTTATTTAATTCAGATTTAATTTGACTTTCTAAATTTGGATGGATTTTTCTAATTTTTTGTTGAACAAGCTTATCATCTGAGGTCATAGGTATGGTGTGTTGAATTATGTAAGTGTCATATGTCTTAAGATCTGAATAATCCCATGCAAATATATCTTTATATGTTTTTAACAACTTAATAAATGACATCCTTTCTTCAGGTTTTAAACCGAGACCTAAGTTGATGTTTTGAGGTTTTTATGGTGTACTGATATTGATCAATTCAAATTTTAGAGTATAACTCTGTGTTTTTGAATTGGTAGTCTTCTTAAACCTATCTTTCAAATCATAGAGATCTTCCATTTTGACTACAAATTTATGAATTGGATTTGTATTTTGTTTATCCTTAAACTGTAAATCATGTTCATGTTCATCTATGATTTGACCTTCATAAGCTTTGTTTGATGTAAGAAATTCTACTATATCTGCATCATTGTTGAATACTCTCCAATTTTTTACATTGTCAGGAATGGAAGGCTTAAAAATTAACTCAATTGAAAATTGTCTGGGCTAAATTCTTCAGATGGTATAAGTCTAGATACTACATTAGCAAGTAAATCAACACTTGCATTTTGTAATCTAGGAAATATGGAGACATTAAATGCAGTAAAATGAGAAGTAAGATTCTGAGCTAAAGTTTGATAATGTTTCAAATGCCTAGAAATACAATGAATTGTATTTCTAACTTGCCTAACAATTATTTTAGAATCTCCATATACTTGCAAATATTTAACATTCAGTTCAATAGCTTTATACAGGCCTTGTATCAATGCTTCATATTCAGCAGTATTATTTGTGCAATGAAATTCAAGTCTGCAAGCTAGCATTGTTTTCTCTCCTTGTGGATTGATTAAAACGCAACCTGCTTCTGCACCATCTTCTGATTTTGAACCATCAAAGTATAGAGTCCAAAATAAAGACTGTTTTGGATTTTGATTTCTAAAATTAACGCATCTAGAAGTGTCTGTTTGAGAAAAGTTTTCAATTTGAGAAATAGCAGTGTTTGTTGCAAAAGGTGAAATCTGGGCATTAAATGATCCAAGAAATAATTCAGCTAAATAATTTCCAATAATATTATTGGTAAAAGCTACAGGTTCATTTTCTTCTTCTAGTTCGGTGACTATATGTTTCATAAATTTTTTGCGTTCAACTCGGATTTGATTTGGTTTACCATTGTATGGTAACCACATGTGCAACCAATCAGTAGCAAAATATCCATGTAACTTTTCAGAACAATCCCTACTTAGAATAAGACCATAAAATTCAGGGATTTCTGTGACCAAAATATCAATTACTTGCAGCACATTTGGATTGGATGATAATCTAATGGATACTGACATCATTTCTCCAATAACTTTGACTCTTGTTCTATCCAATTGAACTATATGTACATCATATTTTTTAGGAGTGATGTTCAATTTTGTACACATTGTTCTTGGCATGATATTTGAAGAAGCTCCTGAATCAATAAGACAATTATGAACATTTTTGTTGAAAATTTCATAAGTCAAAAGTAAAGGAGGAGTGTGAGAAATAGATCTATCACCAATTAAAACCAGATCATTGGGATTTAATTTATTTGGAGATGATGGAGGTTTTCCCATATCTTTAGAAGCTTGGGCTATAACTGGTGGTTGTATAGGATCTACATGGATTACCTTGAGTTCTCTAAGTAAAATTTTTTGTTGTTGTTTGAGTTTGGTCATTTCATGTAGTGAAATATTTGCTTTGGTCTTTTTCATATCTTCAACTATATTGTATCCACTATATCTGAAACTATAAAGGTTTTAGAAGTAGTAATATGATTAGATGAGATAGGATCTGTTTGGATAGTTTTATATTTTTTGACTGTTGTTTTCTCCTTTGTAGGGGGAGATTTTTGTTTCTGACTTGATATAGTTAAATCAGGAGAATATTTGCTTCTAGTAGACACAGGCATAACTTCTCTTTCTTCTTCTGAGGGAAGAATGAAATCCCATAACCCATTCAGTTCAACTTCTTCCTCAGACTCTGGTTCTTGTTCAAATGGTGAGGGATCTTCAGTATCTTGATCGGATTCAGCATTTTAAATCACATTTGCAGGGTGAGATGTTGAAGAAGGGTTTTTCTTAAATGGGCGAAATGATTTCTTAGGAGCTGACGTTTTAGCAACCTGTTTCTTTATTTCAATCATGTCATTTGACATAATATTTAATACTTTTTGAATACCTTCAAGATCAAATGGATCTTTCAAGACTTTGTTTTTAGCATCTTGATTAAATGTGACTTTCTTTGATTTCTTGTCTTCTATTTCTGATCGTTTTTCTAATGCCAAGATTCTTTTCTCTACAGCAAGGGCTTCTTTCATGTTCTCTAAAATGGTAGCTTTACCAGATCTATCTACAAAAATATCTATATTAGAAGGTAAGGAAGAAATATACCATTCTATTTGTACATCAACAACAGGCTTGGAAGCAGTTGGGATCTTGTTTAATAACTTGTTAAATCTGGAGTTGAAATATTTGATCCTTTCTCCTGAATTTTTCTTTAGATTGGAAAGAGCATTGATTAAAGATGCAACAGTTCTATCATCTCCAAATTTTGCAAGGAAAACTTGTTCAAAAGTTGCCCAATCGGAAATTGATCCTGATGGAAGTGAAAAGTACCAGGATCCTGCAAATACTTGTAAAGTATAAGGAAACAATCTGACTACGATCTCTTCATGAGAAACTCCATTTGGATTCATCGCTAACATAAAATTATTGATATGTTCTTCCGCAGGAAGACCATCATCTTTAGGTAACCATTTTTCTGGATGATCTGGAAGAGGATTTGGATTTGCTATCAATACAGCACCAGGATTCGTCTAAGGCTGATTAGCCATACTTGGATTTGAAGTTTGTGAAGATACAGAAGTAGATCCAGAAGTAGGGGGAATGGATGAAGAACTTACAACTGGAACAATACTACTTGTGATAGTACTGATTGTTTGAGTAGAGGAAATGGAAGAATAAGAAGATGTAGATTGAGTAAGAGGATGTGACACTAGTACATTTGGCCCAATTTTTTACGGCCAAAATGTCGCTCTTGCAACCCATAGGCGTCCCAAGAGCGACAACTTGAGGTAGGGAAAAATGTGGTTTGCCTTAGAGTCACAATTCCGACACTTCAGTTAAGTGTCAGAAGAGCGACACCTTTTCTGACGTTTCCAGAAGGTCGTCGCTCTTCCAACGCTAGCCAGATCGTTGCTACTCTGACGTTCCATTACCATCATTATTTGACGTTTCATAACCGTCGTTATTCCAACGTTCCATAACTGTCGCTATACCTACGTTCCATCACTATCGCTATTCCGACGTGCCATAATCGTCGCTAGTCCGACGTGCCATAACCGTCGCTAATCCAATGTTTCTCAGGTTTTGAAAATAATGTTATAAGTTTGGAGTTTGTGACGTTTAGTCCCTCTACCGATGTCTTTCAGACTTTGTCCCAAGTCCGATGGTTCAAAATTCGTCCAACAGTCGTCGCTATTCCGACATTCAAAATTCTTCCAACAGTCATCGCTATTCTGACATTTTTGATTTGTCATCGCTCTACCGACGTCTTGCAGACGTTGTCGGAAGTCCGACATCTGACAGAAATTTTTGCAAGTCTGACAGTTGTAATTGGATAGCAAGCGTCGGAATACCAATGAAAAAAACGAATATGGAAAAAAAAACGGGTGCAGTCTCCTCTTTTTTCGTGCATTCTACAGGAACCCAACAAGGATCCTCACATAACAATATCAGATTTTATAGGAATTTTATCAATAAAATATCATGTCTCGTCCAAGCACCCAACATGGCCAAGAAGATCAATAATGGAACAATAGTGCTTCACTACATGTTTCATACCATAATATTTACTGATTTAATCAAATTAATGCCACCCATCATCCACTAGGCCTGCATTACAACAAGAAGAAAGAAAACCAATGAAGGTGATATTGTCTAGTTTTGTGTGGGAGAGTTGTATTTGTTTGAAGAGTTTGATGGCCTTCTTGCACACCCATGCATCTACTCTCATCGCATTCCAGGAGACCACATCTGGATTACACATTTCATCAAAGACCCAGTGTGTATCCTCACTTTCTCCACATTTGGCATAAATATCTACCAATCCACTTCCCATAAAAAAATCCAACTAAATATTCTTATTAAATACATCTTTATGGATCTCTTTTCCCTGTGCTAGAGCTACCAAATTAGCACATGCTAGAAAAAATATGGAAGGAGTGTCTAGATCCAATTACACACCTGTAACTTGCAACTAGTGAAGGAGCCTCAAAGCCTCATCAAATTTCCTTATGTGCCCAAATCCTCCAATTATCACATTTGATGACACAAATTCCCTTGAGAATCATAAAAGTAGGGATTATGTTGGAGATAATCTGATGATTCTCTTTGAGATTCAGATCATATTCTTTCTTGTAGTTGAATTTAGACTTCAGTGATCCTCACAGGAGTTTTGCTTGTATCTGAACTTTTTGCACAGTCTAGTCATTTTGTGAGACAATATTTAACCAAATATTCCTTGACCTGTGTCTCCCCTGTCAATGATCTCCCTCTCTCTAATAGGTAGAACTTCAGCATCAAAAACTTAGAGGAACATGGTTTCTACCAATGATGCCCATATTTGATCAGAAGCAATGATTAATGCCTTGAACATTCAAGGCACACTCAAAATGTTCCTTTTCTCGTTCAACATGCTTCCTTCTCCAAAATTTTATGATTCTTTCTCCATGCCTGGTTGAAATTTTTTTGGATTTTCTATGAACCCAATTGAAGCTGCAATCTCGAGCTATATGCCCAACATTATGGCATTTAAAGCATATTTCAGTTCTAGACTTGAATACGGGAGCATGATTTTTGTTGATGAACACATTGGAGTATCTTTCTGCAACTTTACTTCTATGGAACTAATAGGGACCCTTACATATGTCTATGTCATATGATCTACAATATTTTTCCATGACATGCCCAAATTTGTACAAGAGTAACAAAGATCAGAAAATATAGTTTGATACTTGGAAGATGAGGATTATCTTGATGCACCTTTGAAGTTATTATGCCTTGAGGATTTTTGACGATATTCATTGCTACTTGCAACATCAAAATATATTCTTGGATCAGATATTCTTCCAATGTTATTTTGTCTCCTCCTTGCTTCTACTAGAACCAAGGTTACATTGGAAGATATGCCAAACATACCATTGAATACTTCTGAATAAATCCATTGAAGCTTATTTGAAGTATCTTGGAGGCAATCTATTCCACCTATAGAAGAATTTTTTGAAGTAAATCTTACTTGCAGTGAGGTTTCCACCTGAATCCAACATTATGCATGGAACCATAACACCCCTGACATGCCAAACAAAAGGATTATCAAGAAAAATTAAGGCAATTTGTAACTTGTTTTGAATGAAAATTTGTACAAAGACTTAAAGAGACGTTGTTGAAACATAAAAGTATATTTTGGATGCACTATAACCATATTTTATCAAAGTTTTTGTTATAAATACCGACACATTGCTTGGAGCTCACATATGTCAACAAATAAAAAAATGTGGAATGTGATGGTAAATGAATTCATTGGGTACTTTTTTCCACCTAATGGTTTACTTTCTCTTACAATTTGTTAAGGATGGAATAAGCCAAATCAAAGAACCAAATTTGAAGCCTATTTTAGACCTGTATAGGTTAGCTCCAACATAGACAGGTTGGCTCCTCCACTAAAGATATATTCGCCTCCTAAAAAAGACATGATAGTTCAATAGGTTCGAATGAGTATAGATAGAGGTTGAACTTTCCTCCATTTCAGCCTTCACTCGTCCAAAAATTAAGTAGAAGATAAGAAAATAAAGTGAAAAGAAGACCATGAATAAGGACTAAAATTAGAAACAAAATTATTTTGTGGCATATCTCCTAAAGGATCAAAATTATCTGTGATCCGTCTCTGTACTAAAAAGACCGAAGTCTTTGTGATTCATCTCTGAGGCATAAGACTAAAAGTATGAAGTAATTTCTATGAAAATTAAGCGATTTTTTTTTTTTCATGGAGGTAAAGGTATCTCTAAGGGGCCAAGACCCTGTGGATTATCTTTGAGAAAGTAGACCAAAAATTTGTGAGAAAGAGTTCATATCCTAAGGTTGAATTTACGTGTGAAAAAGTATTGCATCACTTGTGGAAGAGGGAGACAAAATTATTTGTTTTCTTAAGATTGTCATCATATTGAGAAGGGAGAAATCCCATTGGCCCATCCTATTTATCTGTCAAGACTCAAGTTTGAAGCATAAGGTAAAAGACTGGACACTATTATTATACAATAAGCTGAAACATAAACTGAACTAAAAGACAAGGATATTTATCCTCAGTGGGGAGGATGAACCCAATCCTACAATTCCTATCAGGTATCCCTTTATCAAAATGACATTCTAATGCAAACATCTCAAGTAACAGACAAACTATTCTATGATTTTACCCGTCCACTAGTTGGCGCACAAAGCACCTTAGATTCATGTTGGAAGGCAAAAGAGTAGAAAAAACACAAAGAGAATTGTAGGTAGATGGTGGTATTTGTTTGATTTTCCTTAATGCCTCCTAAGGGAAACATATTCTATCAGCCTATGATGCAATTGATATTTGTGGTCTAACTTTTAAAGACTCTTAACTATGAGCATTGAGAAGGCTATGCTTGAAATTCCTCCAAGGGAGTCAACGCAAGAGGATTTAAAAGAGGGAAATGAAACCTACAACTATCATTTCATATTGCTACCTCTAATGAAGTCCTATTTTTTACCTCAAAGGGAGGCCTCTATATGTTGCTATACCTGCATTCATTTAATACATGGTGCATGTGGGAAGGGTCATCAAGTGTATACCCAATTATAAACCATTAAATAGGGTAATTACTCTTGTAGTACATACAAGGGAGGTATTATGATAGAACAAAACCAATAACATGACAATCGTAATATCATATCTGAGTGTACACATAATTGACCTTCCTATTATGATCTACCATCCATGAAGCTTTCCTTGTGAAATAAACATCAAAAGCATCATGGAAACTGGGGAAAGAAGTGACAAGGAAAGATTTGTGATTTTTCAAATTCTAGATGGATGTAAACACTTTGTAATGCAGTGACAAGAAAAAATTTTAATTCTTTGAATTCTAGATGGATGCAATCACTTTGTAATGCCAAGTTGAGAACCTTCCTCTACTTGTAATATCCTCTATCAAGGGAAACCTTCACTGAGTATTACAACCAAAATATTTTTATGCATATTCATTGTTGAACATATTTACTCGGAAGTGTATGTTACCTTGGCAGTCTTCGATAATTTTGAAGTTTCACCCCTGCTTTTTTTGTCAAAAGTCTCATATGTATCTGCAAATGATGGGAAGGGACTAGTTGCATGTGAAGGTCCCTGCCATTGTTGAGAAGGATTCGATCAAATTTTTCCATCGTACTTACATGTTAATATATGCTTCAATACTTGCTCAACAAACATAGATACATAAACGATGTCTCCATCACTGGAACATGTAACTGACCTTCATCTTTGGATTATTTGTAACTTTAATCTGCTTCTGTTTCTGGAAATATTTGTTATTACCACCAAAAGAGAACTTTGGACTCACAAAATTGCAAGAATCCTGCAGCATTCAAGGTTGAAAATTGAGAACAATGCTACATTCACTTATCTACAAATTCAGTGAATTTTCAGACCTCATACTAACCGCAATAATGGAAAATATCACACCTCAGCAGCTTTCAAATTTTTTGAGACTCTACTATCCTTGGGTATTTTGAAGGTCACACCATTGCATTCAACTTCTAGGACTGGATTGCCTGCATCTTGATGTTCCTGCATGCCAAGGTCAAGAAAAATTTATGCCACATTTATGTTTAAGAAAATTCTGTCTATATTACACACACAATAATATGCACAAGAGTAGCAAAGAATAAATAATCATATTGCAGCTAACATTGCAATAATTTGAATATGTAGAAACAGAAACATTTTTGGCATTTATAATAGGCAAACTCATGCCAACAATTAATCATGGTATTTTATAAGCATCTTCAGGAATCTTTATCATTAGTTTTCTGCGGTAAAAATAGACATTTTTCAACTATTATAAAGTATATTTTATTGCCGAAATAAATTTATGGGTTTTAACCCTAGGGTAAATCAATTATTTTCCATTGCAAGTATTTTCTAGATCGTTGATAACAGAGGGGTAGATAACATTAAGGGGATCTTGGATAGAAACTAAAGGGATCAATGTTGAAAAGTGTAACTAGATCGGTCTTCATGATGACCATGTAATTATGTACTTATGTAAAGAAGAAGTCAAAAGTAATAAAATGTATTTTTGGTTTACTTGCTTCATGGGTTTCATGAGCAAGATTCTTAGTACAAGTCTATAGACTTCTTCTTGATGTCTATTATAAGGAACATAAGTGTAATTAAGAGTCATGTAAATGGTGTGAAGAATATCCTCCAAGACATTGCAGAAGAATGGCCTTCAAGACTGCCCTTATTCATCGTTGAAGATAAGCCTATTTTTTGTTATGAAGTCGGCCTACAAACAATATTAAGATCGACCTACATGATTGCTGAAAGGTCGGCTTAATATATGGCTGGAATAACTATAAATACCCCAACATATGTTGCGGTATACATACAAGTTTTTGTGGACAAGACTGAGGTTAGACAACGTGGAATAGGGAGAAATTATTGTGGATCCATCTAAGGTTTTTGGTAGCATCTAAAGTGCAGATCTAAGGACAGGGGCTAATACAAATTGAAGGGCACAACATTGTGGAAGAAACAAGAAGGATAGGTACAACATGAGAATAGATTTACGGATTAGCAAAGAACATTTTGCGGATGGGTGCAGGAGGATACAAGTGCAGATATCATTGAGTTCTAAAGTCTCTATTGTAAGAATTTTTCAAGGTCAAGAATGTGATATAAAGGTAATAGAAAGAAAGGAAGGTAAATCAGAGATCTACCTTCCTAACTTCATCACAAAATATTCAGTTATAAGTAAAATCAACTTTGTCTCTACATTTGTATAAGTGCTTTGATAATTGACTTGATGAAGAATTAACTAAGAAGACATAAGCAAGCTCACAAGCAATTATCAAGAAGAGAATTTATAACCCCTTCAAATTATCAACATGGTTTCGGAGCTATGGTGCTAAAGAAGGGCATCTAATCAAATAGACACTCAAGGATCAATTTTCAAGAATGACATTTAAGCAAGTTATAGGGTGTCAAAGAAACAAGCATAAAATTTTCTGATCACTGAGTTCGACTACCTTTCAGATATCTTCAAAGAGAATGTATGGTGCCATTCTCTACTTTATATCTCAGTGCCAATTGAAGCTTAGAACTTGGGCAAAGTTTCGACATCACATTGAAATATCCTCATTGTTTCAGCACTATAACACAGTGAAGTTTTCTTGGTATAGTTCGGATGGCTTAATACAGATCGAATTCCCTAAAATTTTCAGAGATCCATTACAGTCCTAAGAACATAGTTCAGAAATTGCATTCTCGGGGATACATACTCGGATCACTTACATACAGCTCAAACCTCATTTCAGATTCGGTGCAATTGCAGTAACTGAAGCTTTGAAACAAAAGTCTCTATGTCTCGATGGTATCTCTATTGTTTTTAAGTGCACACACAGTTCGAACAAAAGATACATCAAGATACAATTCGGTGATATGATGAAGACCACAGTTAGGTAAAAAGCCATTCACTCTAAGTGCTATTAAAATTAAAGGTACTTTCATTATCTTCAAAGATTGTAAGACAAGTTTCCTCTCATTGAAACAAGAACCAGTTCTTTATCCCTGAAGAAGATCATCCAAAAGGAGAGCACTGATACATATTTTCTCAACCACCATTAAACAAATCAAGCTGAAGACTCTTCACTTGTCAAGTAAGTATCTTTTATTCTATAATGAAATTTGGTAGCATGAATTTGTTTTGCAGGGAGATCTGTAAGTTGGTTGGGTTACCAAGATTCCTTGTGTAAGGAGGATAGTCACAGTCCTCGAAGAAATTAAAGTCATGAAAAATCTCTGAAGGTCAAAATATTAAATCCTAATCTTCTTCAAAGTGTAAAACAGAGATTTGTCCCTACATATTTGGAGCCCAACAATATGAGATCCATATATCTACTGCAACCGGACTATGACGCAACCCAGTGAATTTACATATCAATGCTCATCCTGTGAGGATGGACACTTTCCATCAAGTTTCTGAGGTCTAGATCAACAGAGATGGGATCATTACCTTCTTCACAAATTGGCTTGCTGGGGGCAACTTCACAGGCATCAATAAGGCAACTAACAAATTTTCAAGAAATGTTTTTGGATGATCAAAAGCAAGGTTGGAAAAATTAGTAGACACACTCTAGACATCCATTAAAAACATACTCTCTATTCGTAAAATACTAATGGTGCCAATTTTAGACTAGAGTATTAGCCCAACAAGGATCCCCTCCTTTCCAAAACATCAAAACATTCATTGATTTTTCCCTTAGGTGTAAAATTCAAGATAGGGATAAGATTGCAGACTTTTATATGGATAATTTAATACTGCTTGTTATGAATGTGTGGGACCCCAACCCTCAGCTAGGTGATGTGAAATTTATTTCTTTAGCCTCCTGGATGACCCGTGAAGATACCATGGCAGAATAAATCAAAAGAATCATGGAAAAAGAGATTAATAACCTTTGTGGATCATGGAATAACTACAAGGCCCTCGCATTATCACAATTAACCAAATGATTATAGTAGAATATCGACCGATGACAACTGTCTACAAAAAAAAATAGGAGTAGGAAAAACTTCATTTTGAAGATACCTTTAGATTGTTGGGAGATGATAGCTTGCAATCATGCCAAAGAAGGCGGCATACCTTGCCACACAGTTTGCGAATAAAGGAATATCATTCATCAAAGAGGTTGAAGAGTGTTTTGGATAGAAGAAAGATTAACGAGCCAAAACAAATGTAAATCATTCTAAAATATCTCTTGTTTGATTTAATATTCCACCACAAGGCTGAGAGTCGTAATTTCAAAGAATCATTTATGCCAAAGAAATTATTTACCAGTTAGGTTGAGCCTATAAGTTAAATCATAGCGATGTGAGGTACCTTTCTCTATTGATATAGAACATAGTGCTAAAGAAGACTTTGAAAATCTGATAGATGGTTATGGAAAGGATATTGGACTAAAGAATGTTGGATAAATGCAATCCTTCTATAGTCTGATGTGGCATTGCTCCAGGGTAATAACTGATACTCAATAGAGTATCAAACATCAGTGTTATGTCACTTGGTATTACTTGATGGTTGTGATATTCAGTTGTGCTTGATGGGTGCTAGATACTTTTTCATATGTCAAAGAACTTATTTTATCACCTCAAATTTGATTTACCTACAATGGCACCCTACTCAGTGATAACATAAGGATCCAGGATTTATGCATGCATGAATAAGACTAGTCCTTATACTTATTTTTCAACCCAATGAAAAGGACCACAACATTGTTCTATTATATGTGTTCTATAGGTTTGAAACCCGTTGGTTGCATTTACAATACTGGAAGGCTATGCTTGAAATTCCTCCAAGGGAGTCAACACAAGAGGATTGTAAAGAGGGAAATGAAACCTACAACTATCATTTAATACTGCTACCACTAAAGAAGTCCTATTTTTTGCCTCAAAGGGAGGCCTCTATACGTTTCTATACCTGCATTCATTTAATACATGGTGCATGTGGGAAGGGCCATCAAGTGTATACCCAATTATAAACCATTAAATAGGGTGATTCCTCTTGTAGTACATACAAGAGAGGTATTATGATAGAAAAAAAACAATAACATGACAATCTTAATCCCATATCCGAGTGTACACATAATTGACATTCCTATTAGGATCTACCATCCATGAAGCTTTCCTTGTGAAATAAACATCAAAAGCACCATGGAAATGCCAAGTCACAAAGGAATTAACATGTCCAATAATCTTACCATATCAAGAATGAAATGTCTTTGTACTAGTGCTTAGCATGGTTACACACTCAAGTGATGGAAATATCTCATATAAAGACCAACTATATATGATAATCACACAAATTATACCAATTAGTCTTATGCTACCATTACAGTGTAAAAGACTCCATGACTCAACTATCTTTTGCAAAATTTTAAAGGAAAAATGCACAACTAATTTCAGTTGGTTAACACAAACACCAAAGTTGGATAAGTCCACTAGTTTGGTGGTCAATGGGCAATAAGTTAGTGATGGTAATAGTGTTGAGCCACTAGATGTGAAGTTTAGCAATGGCCATTTCCTTGATACTGTAGCAATATATACTTCGCAGTAATTAAAACTTGGCTCCATTTCCTTGCTATTGTGGAAAGACACACTGCCCAATAATTAAAACACAACCCCATTTCTTTGTTGTTGTAGCAAGGGAAACTGAACAGTCATTAAAAGACGACTCCATTTTCTTTCTGTTGTAGCAAGACAAACTTCCCAATAATAAAACATGACTAAAAGAAGCACCAATATAAATAAAGGGAAACTCCAAAAAGAAGCAACAATCCAAATTAATTAAGGTCCTCTTATGGGCATACGGTTGATCCCTGTCAAGAATCCTAAACTTGTCAAAAGTCCGAAGCATAGATATTTCTATCTTTGTGATAGAATACATCTCTTCTTCAAATATGTGTCCTTGTGACATTGGTACTTTACTCTTCTTACAAAGTTAAAATCCTTTGGTGACCGGGTAGATGTGGTAGTCACCAATCTCATATATATTTGATCACTGTCATGAAGTTTGAAAGATCCAAGGAAAACAAACCTGAAGCAATATAGTCATCAATCAAATGTTGAAGCTAGAAAGAAACGGTGACATGCTTATAGCTATCAATTTTGCATAAGGACCTGTGAAGCTATAAGGACATCAATCCAAGGTCGGTGGCAATCATATACTTGAAAGAATCAGCGGAAAATACAGTGTCACCACATGAAAAACCTTGATAAGCCATGTAAAATAAGGGATAGTGATTTTTCACCTGTCCACATTTAACATAGATACATTAATAAGAAAGCCAAAGAAGTGGAATATGGTCAGTTCTAAGAAAAACAAATAAAGTGGCACCCATCTATACCTTAAATTGATAAGAAATTTCCTTCCATTTCTCCTTTGTTGGATGTACACCTATGGGATTGTGAGCACAAGGAACCATTGGGAGAATTATGTACACAAAGAACAAATGACAAGGAGGAAAAAACCTAGTGAACTATAAATTGGCATGCTACTCTCTTCGTCCAAATGTCTATCATTTGTGATGAATGGAACAGGTGAAAATAAGGAGGGAAAAAAATACTATCCTAGTTTGAATAATGTGAAGGCTTATACAGTGAATAATGTGAAGGACTAGTTTGAGGGAAGATATCTCAAATATGCCTATTCCAAAAGTTCATATTGGAAGCCTTCAAGTCCTTGTCTCTAGTGACTATGTTAAGCCCTATTCAAAGGTTCAAGGTTGAGCTGGATCTACTTCAAAAGTTAACAAATGGAAGAATAAGTCCTACAGAGTATGACATCTCTAAGAGGGCTTCAAATATCTAAAGAAATAGGCTCCAGACCTATTGATTTGAGAAGAAGGAAATTTTGAAGCTAATAGCTTGAAACATTGTAGCGACATCTAAATTCATATTCAAAACAAGCTACAGTTAGTCACCTTGAGAATCTCTCTTGAATCATTCTACAATTGAAGCATTCTTGGGAACCTCGCTCCTTCATCATATCAAGAAGAAGAGATCAGGATTAATTTTTTGGGTTGTAATTCCTCTCATTTAAGAAGAATCTAGGGTATCCACCAAAGATTTATGTCCATTAAAAAATACACCGTGTTTAATGTTAAATTTAGACCAATACTTGACATCATGCCCAAGCATGAATACACCATGGCAACACCTTGACATCATGCCCAACTGGGATAGCCTATTTTCATTTATTATCAGTTTGTATAAATGATTCTAACAACGTAATGCATAACAATATCACACGATGGCTACATAATTAGGAAGCTACAAGTATTTCATACTGTCTTAGGTTTCTTTTGGATTTGTAGCTACAATTAATATAACTGAAAAAGTTTAGGTTCTATTAGTATTACATGAAAAAAAGAGCACATGGAAATGTGTTTTTTTGGAAAAATGTGGAATAATTATGAGAAAAAGTTGACATAATTATATTTCATGGATTTTCCACATTGAGACTTGTTCATGAGAAGGAAATATGCAGGCATTGTTGGCTCAATAATTCCCATGTGCGCTTATATTTTGAAAAACACCTTTGAGATTCATCTTTGACAGCTCAACGCTGTGTCTGTGTATTAGCCAACACACATACACACACAGACATAAACATAATTATTATAAATATTGATGTAATTCAAATAGAAAATATGCAACACTATGGACCTATAACCAATACCAACTTTTTAACGTTATAAACTGTATCCTAACTCGAAAAAAAATAACAATTATTTTGTTTCGTGTAGTGAATTCTTGGCATTAAAATGAATCGGTAGAGCGACTTTAGATACCTTTGTAGAATAAATAGTTAGTTATGATAGATTGATGTTTGTAGGAAGTGTCCAGGCCAATTTTCCATCATAAAGCCATCCTTATTTTTGGGGTTTGTCCCCTAGCCTTCATTGGCATCCCCCCTAGTTGGGGGTGACAAGTGTCCTATCCATCATTCTATTGGTCGGTGGCTTATCCCCTTCTAGGATGATGAGCGTGAGGAGATAATATAAGATGCAATAAGATAATTTTATTAGTGTCTAATTGACCACAAAACTAGGTCAACCTAGCTAAAATCGAGATTCTGATCTTCAAGAAAATTTATCATCATCTGAATGAGGAGGAGGTTATCTGTAGATCTCATTTTGTTCACTTAGTACGATAAACCTTGTGTTGGGTGAACCCTTCAACCCTGCAAGACTGGGCTGAGTGGGGAGATTTGAATCCTGGGTGGAAATCATTTTACGTACATGGAGTAACCCCTAGAAAAAACTCAAGGAATAAATGTAATTTGTTAGATCTAGGTCCAACTTTCTAACCTGCACCTAGACCTACAAATGAAGGTTGGAAACTTGACACATATTATAACACCACCATACTAAGTAAATTTGCTGCAATTTTAAGCATTTTTAAATAAACTTGTATTTAATCTTTCTTTTTCTTTTTCTTTTCTGTATGAGATATAAGATTTCAACTCCAAATAATTGGCATGTTTTTTGGAAATGAATGACCCAAGGGATCAGTTTATGACCTAACAGAATAGACTTCCAGAAAATGGTGGTAGGGAGCAATTGTGGCTGCAAATACTCTAGGTCCACTCCTAGGCTAATATAACAGATATACAATTACCAGAACAGGGGCGCTCATTCTACTACAAAAGGGGTCATTGGGCTGGGGAACCCACATATATTAAATTTATGTTGTTGGCCAAGAGGAATGTGAGGGAATTGGAACTAGTTGGAGTTCGTTTGTACCTAACTACAACCCAAGGGAATGTGATAAGATGGATACGATACAATGGTGGTTATATCACCATAACTAGAACAAGTAAGTATAAAAATAAAGTTTCAATGTTTAAAATCATGTTCAAACTTACAATCAAATAGATGAAAAAACACAGATAATATAATCATGAACAAGCTTCATATTGAATTATGAACTGTAAAGGAACTTACAAAATGTGACACTACGAACTTGGTCAAGTGCACAAGCAAAAATATCCTTCCCATGACCCTGGTTGAAAATTTGTATTGCTCATGATGCAAGAGGATTTGTACCTATGCTGCCAAGTCATTCAAAATCCATAATTATCTATACAATAAATACAAGTAATTGATGTAGTATTTTTTACTCTAAGATGCATTCTTATGATAATGTTAGAACATATGTTGAGAATTTCAAAACATACCTGAATAAGCTCCTCTTCATTTCAAGAACAATTTATTGGAGTCACCTGAACTTAGAACAAGCCTCCCACGATCTGAAAGAGTAGCAACTAAGTCAATAGTGATTTTTTTGTTGTTACGTTGGATCGAGGGAGGTTTGTCCAAGATTAAATCGCTCCAATAAATTATTATCTACTAAACAAGGCCAACCACGTGAAGGTGGAAGCTCTTATGGCCCCTTCCCCCCCCTCACATCACTCTGAATTCCCCAATACCCAATCTATATTTCATTTTTTACTTTCATGAGCAGAAAACAAATAAAAAAATTCAATAACTAATAAAAAAACAATGCAAGAAAAAATACACAAGAAAACATTGAAAGTGCTTGACATAAAAATAGTATGATAAATGAGTTTTTAATATAACGCAAAAAAGGTTCCAAGTATGGTAACATTTGTCTTATAATAATACAATATTTTACATTATCAAATTTTCATTTTCTTATTCCTACTTCTAAAACTCCTAACTATATCATCAACATCATTGTGCTCTACTTCTGTTTCGTGCCTTTCCCGCAGAGCTGACCTAGTTGCGTACTCACGATGTCTGGTCTCATGCAGTGACGGGGCATCACCTACAAAAACAGATAATATTAAATTTTAATTGTCTGTTTTTAAATATCATTGAATTATCTCGGTAATATTAATAAAAAAAAATTGCAATGAGATTATATACCTAGTGCACCAATTGCCACTGTTGGAACCGTTGCCTTGTGTTCCTCTCTAGTGGTAGGATGCTCAAGTACAACATTCTCTGTCATTTAAACAAAAATTTTTTTAAGGACACAACCATCAAGGTATAATTAGAAAAAATTATAAGTGGAAATTAATTACCGTCGTGGCCCTCACTGATAGTAGCATTGTCGGCCTGGTCCCCACTACAATGATCAGGTTGCATGTGAGGACCATGTACTTCTGGCAATATTTCACTCTCAACGCACTGCTATACAACTGGGTTATTTGGCTCGTTGAAAGTGTTGCTCCCTTGATTTAAACAAAGTTGTTAGACATTAAATTTATGGACGAAAACAAACATATTGAAAGGTTAACGTTTTACCTTATCAGGCATTCTGGATCTTGGGACCTATCCCAAGCTTCTACAATGTTCAACTACAACTTGATAGCCTGAATGGAAAGCGATATCTATGTCTTCCTCTATGGTTTACATTCCAAAGTCATCACCCTACATTACATATGATTGTGTATTTTTAATGTTATTTGATGGGATTACAAAAATGTTGGAAAGTGATACAGTTAATTATAAGATATTTAGCTACTTAAAATTCTTGCGGCTAATTTCAAGTAGCCGCCCTGGCCTAGCTTGTCATGGCCTTTTTTTTCAATCCTAGCTTTGGTTGCCTTCGAGGTGTCAGGAAACTTATCATTAAAAGCTTGAAGTCAAATATGACATAGCACACTTTTATTTTAGACATAGAGAAAATTAAAGCTATTGAATTAAATTTGTAATTTACCTTGCGGGTCCAGTTAGCATTTTTCCTTCTTTCTTGGCATTTTTCTCTTTTCCGTCATCGATGAGTGCTCTCCACTCCCTCTCTGGAATTGTGAGAGGACGCTCGTATCTAGAGTTAATTTGCAATTGCGTCCTATAGGTGTCCCTGGTATATTTCATATATCTGCCAACTGCCCGAGCGACTATTGTTCTATCAAATGTGCCCACCCCAAAAAGGGCTTCTAGATAATCTAGAAGTTCTTTTTTCAGGTTGGAATTCTGGGAATTCTACCTTGTGCGTATGGTTGGGCCAAAAATTACCAATGCCTTGTTCTCCAAAAACCTGTAGAACTCATTGTTTCCTACACAGAAAAAATATATTATCATTAATTTAAAAATAAAAATCACGATAAAATATGTTTTAGATAGAGTACATGAAATAGTTAAAATATTAAAACTTACATGGGAGTTGTATGTGCTTTATAGGAACACCTTCATCGTTCACCAAAAATGTGCCATCAATGGTCCCCGTGGAGGTGACATGTGTAGCTCCAGGAAATGCAATAATATAGTTGGCCATACCAGCCTCATCAGGGTGTCTTCTTGGGCAGTAGGGTGTGTTTCTTGGGTGCCACCTATAGGTGTAGAAGGTGTACGAGAGAGTTCCTCGGTAATCTCTTGCCTTTGTGTCCAACTACCACCAACACCGGGGGCAGCAGGTGTCAGATAATTCTACATACAAAAGAATTTTTTTGTTATTTTAGTTAATGTAAAAATTAAAAATCAAACTATCACAATTGATCTCATGCAGAACAAAAAAAATATCCTTTTGATTTTTTATTATTACCGTATATGTTTCTAGCTGGGTCATAAGTTGTCTTATCCTCATTCCTAATTCAGGTGTTTGAGGCATAATGTCTACCAAACACTCAAGTTCCAACTTTTCTTTTCCCGCCTTTTTTTGCAGCAATAGCAATGGATATGGGGATGAAGAAAACTATTCCTCGTTAAGGGAATCATCAGGCGCACCATGGCCAGGCGTCTGCATATTTGAACAAATTAACATTATTTCCATTATGTAAATAACTAAAATACCTAAATATAGAGCAAGGCTGACACTTTACATGTTCTTCGGCTGGCCGCTTTCCGCGATCATCCTGTCTTGGGGCTGTTCCTGTACTGCCATGATCAGTCTGCCACATTGCAATAAAATACAAAATGTGAAAACTTGAAAACAATATCTAACTTGAAAACACAAAATGAAAACTGAAATAATTTCTAAATTTACCTTTCTAATACATAAACTTTGTGCATTAAAGAGGCCCTGGAGTGGTTGAGTATGATTAAAAGTAAGGGCTGTAAGCCAAACTTTTATACTTACACCTTGCTAGTAGACAATTTCTACAAAGTAGGTAGATTAGATGAGGCTAAGGAGATTTTCACTGAAGCTTTAATGAGCAGAATAAAGCTAACTGTAGTGACCTATAATCCATTGGTCAATGGATATTGCAAGGGAGGGAAATTGGATGAAGATTTACTTCTCCTCGAAGAAATGAATGAGAATGACTACATGCCTGACATAATTACATATAGTACCATAATTTATGGGCTAATAAAAAAGAACATGATCTTAGAGGCTTTGAATTTGCATGATCAAATGGCAGACAAGGGCTATTAACTATATATGAAGACAACGCTTTCTTATCTGCGGTGCCCTTGCCAGATCCTTATAACGAGTGGTTGCATTACTTGTGGGACGATTAACTTTCCCAATTAGTAGTCGACTCAAGGTGATCTTGGGTTGTGTGTTTTTAAAACTATGGTTACACCCGGGCCTCCAAAATTTGATTACATCATAATATATCAAATCTATTTTGGATAAAACTACATTGAATTAGCTATAAATGTGGACTTATGGAAACTTGCATGAACCAGCAGTCACTAAAGTGCATGATGGAGGGCCATTTTGGACAGCTAGGCAACTTCTTCAGAAGGACTTACCTCTTGATTTGAACTGTGAGGAGAATAGGCTTCTCATAAGAAATAGTGAAATTATATTATTAAATGGCGATAAAACACAATTGTTGAGTTTTCTTACTCAAATTTGTAATGCAATTGTTAAGTGCAAAGGTTCAAGAGCGGCAGTGAAGTGATTGAATTTAGTTGAACTTTTTTTGATTGAATTTTTGTCCTTAGATGATTTAGTGCATGTTTGGATGATTTGGTTATTGCTCATTATGGTTCTCAAAGAAATATACTTATGAATGAGCTAGGAAATGATAGTGGAAATGCAAGATCTGCTAAGAAAGTGGTTCAATAGCTTGCTTTCTTAAGTCTTGAAATGTTTCAAGGGAGGAAAATTTTTCCTAGAGATTAGCTTAAATAGATTTTCATGATAAGGATTTTGTTTTGATTAATGGTCCTCAAAGTGTCCACAAACATTAATTACATGGACTATAATCATATATACATCTGGGCTCTACAATGATTATTAACCCTCTAATATGGTTGCCACTTGGTGCAGATTTTGGTGGGGATCCCATTCATGTTTTTCATATTCAATATTTAGGATCTTGAGCTGAGCTTTCTCAGCTTCTAAGTGTGGATCAACAAATGTTTAGTTCCCATTTTTGAGAGGCAAGAATAACACTAAGTGTTGATACTTTATACATTGTTGTATGCCAATATTTTATCCATTCACATGATGTAGAATCATACCATTGGGGTTGGAACAAAGACCTTGGGCTTTGGAGGCACGTCACTCATGCTACCCCTCCTAAGTTGTGATGGAGTATATGACTATCTTACGATTACTACGTCTTCCCATTGGTATTAGTTGTCTTCTTCATGTATATTATGACATATCCACATTGCATTTTCTCATGGCTATGATCATTTTCATGAAATGGACCTAATGTGTACTTTTTTCATGGCCATGGTCTTGCATATTATTACATGGATCCACAGTGCATTATGTTGGCAGACATGCTTTGTTTCTCTTCTAAGCATCGGTATGCCTATCTATTTGTTGACAATCAATTGCAAGTACTCACTAGTTCCTTGATCTTTAGCTCTTTCCTTAGAATTCCTCATAAATTATGTTTATTATGATGTGTTTCAACCATTGGTTCCTCTTCTTACCTCACACATTAGGGGGTGTTGTTAGAACTCTATTTGCCACCCTTGAATCTCACTAAGGAAAGATGCAACAATTACACATGCCAATACCAGCCAACTGCCACAAATATCATAAATACCAATCATCATTTTCTTAACTACTACAGTGTTTAAACTCTACAAGGTCAATTCATACAATGTTATTAAGAACAAGTGTACAGAGACCAATTCAACTCGATCACTAGGACCAATCCACATACCAAACCCGGTCTAAAATATTATAACAAGAATATAACAGAAGTGATAGGAGAATATGACTTGGTTACTATATTGATATACCTTGGGTGTAAAACTGACATGGAAAAAAAAAGAGAAATAGTAGGGGAAAGCTGGCCACTTTTGTTAGATTTGAGTTCCTATGGGAGTTAAGACAATACCTTACTCTTACCAACATGGTTAACTTCTCGTGGCTGGAAGTCTTGTATTCAACAGAGGTAGTGTGAATATTTGATGGTAGATATGTATTCAAAACCTTGAGAATTTCCTTCAAAAAATATAAAGAAGGATTTCCTCAAGATATGATTTGATTGTGCTACATTTGAAAGGCATCGTGTAGGAATTGTGGCACAACATGCAATTGGACATTTGAGAAGCAACCATTTTTATGCAGTCTATTAATTACTCTTCTTGTCACTTTGTTCCTGGAATGATTCAGTGATGATATTGACTTGATTTTATGTGCCACGACATCTTTAAAATATAGCGAGTGTTAGTGTCTTTTCTATGAGTACTAGGGCAAAGCTGACAGAATTCGGTGAGTTCAGTTAGACATCCTTTTTCACTACTGGGTAATCCTTATATCCTATTTTTGCATATTCCATTGCCACTAACCCAAGAAGTAGAGAGAGCATTGGAAATCAAATTAAATTTAAACATGTTGAATTAGCGAAGTACCAAAGCAAGTTGTTCTGCTTCAAATGCAATGATAATCGCCTAATAACATGCAAGTGATTATGTGTTGCAAATAAAATTTTCAACTTGATTAGGTTGGTTTATGATTTTGAGCGTGAAGATGAGGATATTTAAGATCAACTCACTAGTGCTAGTGATAGATATCTCCTTGCCAGTTTCTTCCATCATGGGATTAGTTCAACGATAAATTATAACAACCTGATGTTGTCATTAGAAAACAATCATAATAATCTTGATAATTGATTGATGTTAGTAGTTCTCACTGCCTTTTTGATGTTTTTGTATTTTGGATGGTGCTTATGGTAAAGATCATGCTAAAATTTGGGACATCATGTTGTTTTAGTAATATTGGTTGGTGAATTTGGCATAGTGAAAATTCCAATTATGTGTATGAGCCTATAACCACAAATAATTCTTGAAATCCATGTATGTTTGCAATGCCTGTACATTTTGGATAACAGCCAATTATAATATCCATGATGGTTTGGATCTTCATAGTATCATAAGAGGTGGATCAAGGTTCAATGAGGAAGGCCAAAGCCATTTTTTAAAGGCAACCTATCAACTAAAATTTTACATTTTTTTAGTTTTATATGAACAACACAGTGCTAGAAAAATGCCTAAAAACACTTTCAGACAACATTATACCATTCAAATTAAACTCAGCAAGGAATACACTGAAAAACACTTCCAGACAACATTATACCATTCAAATTAAACTCAGCAAGGAATACACCAATGATATGCACTATAAAATACAAAACTAACTCCTTTCCACTCATGACATTAATTTAGAATTATACAGCACCATGTTACAAAATTTATGGACTGATAAGAGAGCCATGGAAAGTAATCATCCATAGGCATTTATTTCTCAATACACAAACTAATAGTAAACCCATAAGTTTTATACATTGTTTATTTAAGGCAATATGAAGGTAGTTCCAAGTCATAAACAGTCAATTTCTTAGATTTAAATCAACATATACAATAAGCGAATGAGGGTAATTGAACCTGGTTTGGAGTCTTATGAATAAGTGAAAAATATCAGTTCTTAAGGCTGAAATGGACCAGCATTGACCCCTTGAATTATGAGCTTAATTTCTAGAGTACAACCAACTCTTACTCATTGTACAAACCCAATAGAATTTATGGCACCCTTTTTCTCCTAAATGACACCCTTTACACACGTGTAATTAAGGCATCTCCATAACCCACACACAGATATTGTGATAGCATCCAAAAGAGTTTAAATCAACCCACAATAATGCTACAGCCAGCAAGGAAATTTTTCTAGCAACTTGTCCTTAAACACAATGTTGCTCTTAGGAGATACAAACTATAGAAAATGAGAAAAATATCAATCCTGTCTTCCAAAAACACGCCCACAAGAGAAAAAAAAAAATTGAGCTCCCTTGTGACTCATTATTGTACTTCCTTTGTTACAGAATTCGACCAGCTGAGTGTAAGAGTGAATATGGACCTTTTTGGGTCTTGTAATTGTCACATTTTCATCATGTTTATCCTCACCATTTCTCACATTCCATCACCTCATTTATCCATTTAGCATACCATCTCCATGGGTTCACCTCATTATTTTCCAATCTATTTATTTTTAATATTATAAGAGAATGTGTGATTAATTATTGGAAAATTGACATATTTCACTAATATCTTAAATGTGAATGAGCTTTGTAAATGTGTAGGATTATTTGGAAGAATTATTCAAAATCCTCTTGAATATTTCCTCCACCGTTTAAATAATTCAAAGGGTAATTGTTCAAGATTATTCTATGGAGAAGATCATGGAGATTCCAAGGAGAATATTATGGAGATTTCAAGAAGAAGATCATGGAAGATTCCAAGGAGAAGATCATGGAGATTTGGATAACAAGTCTTATCCAAGATTTGTGAGATATGAGTGAGGATTTAAAGGGATCATATCTTGTAATTATAGGGATATTAGTTAAGAGAAAAATGGATTTGTAATTATGAGTTGCTTATCTTGTTTTCAAAGCACTCATGTATAAATAGGAGTGCTCTTTCTCCAAATGGAGAGTAGAGTAGAGATTGAAACTTGTATGACTTATTATTATTATCTTTGAGACTTGAAGACATAATAGAAGATCTTCTCTACCATATTTTGATGCTGCTACATGTTGATTGATTTCTTGAAGTCTTGAGTAGCTGAGTTTACTTTCAGTGTGCAAGGCAAGGGTGGAAGGGCCCCCACACCAATCTAAGTGCACTTCTTAGTTTTCATAGCTGTAATTTGTGAATTAGTCTACTTAGATTTATTATTTCCTTCTTTCATGATTTCACAATAGTGTTAATGATATAATGCAACTAGTAATTAAGGACAACCAGGATCTCTAAAAATTGAGCCTCTTGATTATTATTCCATATATCTTAACCTATTGTTTAGTATTATATTCCCTTCTTTCATGTTTTCACAATGGTATTAATGATGTAATGTAACCAGTAATTGAGGACAACCAGGATCTCTAAACATAGAGCCTCTTGATCATTATTCCATATATCTTAATCCATTGTTTAGAAGTTAAATTTCCTACTTTCATGATTTCGCAATAGTGTTAATGATATAATGCAACCAATAATTAAGGACAACCGGGATCTCTAAAACTAGAGCCCCTTGATTATTATTCCATATATCGTAACCTATTGTTTAGTATTAGATTTCCTGCTTTCATGTTTTCACAAAGGTATTAACGATGTAATGCAACTAGTAATCAAGGACAACCGACATCTCTAAACTTAGAGCCTCTTGATTATTATTCCATATACCTTAATCCATTGTTTAAAAATTAATTAATTTAGTTTTTATATTTGTAATATGCATTTCAATAACCATCAATAATTTTATCTTCTAAATTTGACTGTGATTGAAACCCATATACTTTGGCGATGGTTCTAAGTTCATCAACCCAGATTGATATTAAATACTTGTGTTAATTTGCAATAGTAAATTGACACAACATTTTTGGTGTCGTTGCTGGGGAAGCACACTTCAACATAGTCAATTAGGAAGATTGTTTAGAAAACACATTAAAAAAAAAATGACAAAACCCTAGTATTTCTTTTAGTTAATTTTTCTCATGCCTAGGATAGAGATTAGAAGATTAGATGCATTAAACAAAACCCCCATCAAAATATTAAAAAAAAAAACAATAAAAATCCATTTTCCCAACAAGATATAAAAATATATGATGTTAAAGAAGCCATTTGGAGGGTATGTCACGACAAGAATCTTGTCCACAATTTAGAGTGATCACTAGGGATGAATCTTCAATTTAGAAGATTGGAAGAGGAACAAAGTGTCGATGAAGAGGATCCACAAGAGGAAAACTTAGAATTTTCTTCTAGTGGAGAGATGAATGAGTCATGGATCACATGCGATGAAGATCAAATATTAGAACCTGAAATTGAAGAATTTCTAGAATGTATATCACAAGATCCCTTGTGCATTCAAGATTTTGAACAAGTGACACTCGAAGAATTTTGTGACATAACAACTATGGAGAGGCAAGCAAACAAAGATCATCTTCAAACTTGGTCACAATACCACTCCATTTTTCAATGTTCTTTCTCATCAAATCTTTATGAGCAGATAAATTTTCGTCCAAGAATTTACTAAAGTACATTTTTCAAACTTGGATGTGAGTTTAATTCTTATCTTGTTATGCAAATGGATGCATTGGAAATTCTCTTATACTTGAGGGAATGAATTATTTTTATATAGTAGAGTAGGATAGAATAGAATAAAATAAATAAATGGTAGGAATGAGTTTACAATAAGACCTTTTCTCATAAATAAATTCTTCACATCATTGTTCAATACTCATTTGAAGGGATTTCATGAAAAGATGCACTAAGGACAATCCTATTATGGGGAACCATATAGGATCAGTTTTAAAAGACATGTTTTTAAACAAGGTATTTCTTGAAATCTAGTTTTTAAATCCATTTTGAAAATTTCAATTTGGATCACAAATAAAAATGATCAAAATAAACACTAGATTTCACGAAAAATTTGAAGGACAAAGTTAGTACATCATTGATTTGAGGGTTCTAATTGAAATTTTTTTACCTGATATTCATAGAGATGATATCCCTTGGAATATAGTTTCCAAATCAATTTTAATCAGCTCAATCTGACATCATATGAAAAATCTATGCTCAAAATACTAACTTCTTGTCTAAAACTCTGCATGGTGACAAGTCTAGGTATTAACTGTTCATTGGAATATTTCACATATCAAATCACATTATTTTCAAAACCTGTTTATAAAGGAGATAGATATTTAAGTTTAGTTCAAGAAAAAATTTGAATCATCCCATTTGGAGATCAGGTGAAAAATTTATTCCACATTTAGTGACTGCATGTCTTAAAATCAGCATAGTCAAACTTTTCCTCCTAGGTCTGTTCATCACCAATTTTGTGATATAAAACATACTGATTAAAAAAAAAAAATTCTACTGGAAATAAAAAAATGAATATAATTTAATCTCCAAGTGGAATCACATCGATCTGATCTTTAACGAAAAAATTTACACTCCAAATAGTGAATGTTGGTCTAGTAAAAAATTCATAAGCAGCTCTATCAAACATGGTACTTCTCATCATTTTTGCCATATCATATTAAACCATTTTGAAAACTTGTTTATATTGGAAGTAGCCATATGAATTCACTTTAACTTGGAATTGGAATCACCCTAATTGGATGTAAAACAAATATTTTGTGAACAAAATACTGCTAGGAGGTCTAGGTTGGCCACCATTCCTCAATGGGTAAACAAATGCAATTTCTTTGTATATCATCTTTGGAATTGTTTTAAGCATTGCTTGAAATTACTATACATATTTCTTGGAAGAAGAGATACTTTATACCTCTCTTCCTCCATCATCTAATATTATATTACAGGGAAATGCTATGTTTGTAGGTCATAAGAAGATTTGAGAGGTCAACTCCATGAATGAAGGATTTTCAAAGCCAATATTGAAAGTGAATATTAAAGTCAAATCAAAGTGGAATTCACAAAATGTTGAGTTCATCTAATGAAACTCAAAACTTAGTTTCAGTTGTGGACCAACAACATCAATAACTCTACAAGAAGATCCAGATCAAGGCAAAAGACATGAAGCTAATAATAAGAAGAAGAAGTCAAGTTTTACCATGACAAGCCACATCCATTTTCTGAGCATCAAGCTATGTTGCCAAAGGGAAAGTACAGTAAGTAAAAAGATGTTCTAGAACCTTTGATTTTGAAAAAATTATAGAATTTTTAAACTAATTTAAACTTGAATATGCATCCTATCATTATACTAAAACCCTACATTTACCCTCATTCCATCATAATTCTACATTTATCATAACCCTAACAATTACACCATCATACATCATCATAATATTATGAAGTTCCTTACCATTATCCTACCATACCTTTCATTTAACCTACACTAATACATATATCCTTCCATTACCCTATAAGAATTTTGATCAAAGATTGAGGATTTACTATTTTACCTATGAAGATTTTTTTTTTTGCAACAAGAGTTAGTGTCATGATAAGAAAATTTTAATTTTAAACATGACCATTCTAGGGTTATTTTAAAATTAAATAAAACAAAGTTGCAAAACCAAACCTGCAAAGTGCAATGAGCAAATAAACACATATATCATTTGTGGAATGGTGCACTAGTATGCAATGGTTTAAAATGATTCATATGCCGGATAATGTAATTGTGACACAAACCTAAATGAAATATGCAAACATGCGGGAAGGTGAATGAAAGGACATGAGAAATAAAATGAAGGTGGATATTATGAATTCAAAACAAAGCCATGCAACCAAATGAATGAAGCACTGAATAAAAAATGAAGCTACAAGTAATGTGGGTAATGCATTGTACAGTGATAAGTAGAGTTGGCATGCAAAGCAGTCAAATGCATTCAAAATTTTTTATAATGCCGCATTCAAACTTCTGTGTGATGTTACTGTGTTACATATCCACCATTAAAAATGAAACAAAGTGCTGCGTTACATTGTTCTTCCACCATCATAGCCAGAGTCTAGCTTAACAAGAAAACGAGTAACGCTGAATCCACATGCATTCATACAAAAACCTCGGTTATGGAGAAAATGATGCAAGGGAATGGTAATAAAAAAAGTCTTAAATCTTCCCATTCAAAAGAATTTTCAACAACGTTGCATCTAAAGGAGACACAACCCAGTCAAACTAAAATCAAAGAGCTGCATATTTGTGTTCTAAGAGCACCATTCATCAATGCAGAAGAATAAAGGGAGATAAAAAAATTTGAAGACAGAGAAACCAAGCACATCCCTATAGATAAAAAGCTCAGTGTTGAAGAAATATTGAACATTGCCGTGAAAACTCCAATTCTGCAAGCAAGCAAGAAGTTGAAAATGGAAAACGTAGAGACACTATGTGAGGAAACAAAGGAAAGTTGAGAGAAGCCAGTAGAAAATATAGCAACGAAAAAAACATAGTAGAGTTAAAACGTAAATCTAACCGTGATTTAAGCCATGAAACCTGGCAACCATGACTACCTTAGAGCAGAAATATCGTGGAGAAAAAAAACATCGGTTCTAAGGAAGATACAGAACCAAGATTTTCTCAGATTTTAGCACTCCAATAGACTCTAGAAGTCTCATAAAAGAAGGAAATAGATCGCCTCCAATATTTCCATAAACTATTAATAGATTTCAATGAAAATAACTCGTGATAATTGTTGCATTGTGTCATGTTAAAAAGGATTTTAAAATTCAGTTGAAAAACCTGAGTGATTACCACCAGTGAACAGGTATTTTCCATTGATTTAATAAACGAATCCTTCGAAATATTGTAGGAGATCTCTGATTGAATTGGCACTGGAGAAATATCACAGCAATCACTTCCAGATCAGGTAATTTCGTAAATTCCTCATGCATGGTTGAATGTGAACACAGAGTTTTCGATTTCGATTTTGATTTCAAAGAGGGTTAATTTGAAAGAAATTGCCCATTAACTTCCAAAATTGATTTATTTTAGATATGCAGATAGACGCCATTTAAAAAAATGTCGAGACCTGTAGAATGATGTAAGTCTTTGGATTCAATTCTGAAGAGGTAGTGAATGGAAATTCCAAGAGAAGAAATGAATTGTGTTTTCCTGAATGTGATAAAAAATGCCAGAAGATTGTAGAGAAATCGATTTGTGAGAAGTTATTTACCAAAAAAAATCAATTTCTGCAAATTGCAAGACTGTGAAATCGATTTAAAAAAAAAGATAGAGCCTTCAATACATGCAGTGTTTCGGTTCCTAAGGAAATCGAGAAGGTTTCCAGAATTTGAAAGGGAACTTATTCTTAGAGAAAGCAGGGAATTTATAGCATCAATTTTTAAAAAAAAATTGATTTCTTCAAAAACTTGTAAGAGAAAAAATTTCCAGAATTCGATTTAAAAAAAAAGAAGGCAATGAATGGAAATGTTGAAATAATAGATGAATTGTGATTGCTTGAAAAGAATGTGATTAAAAAATTCCAGAATATTGTAGATTGTTTCCAGAAAATCGATTTCTGAGGAGACATTTGCTAGAAGAAGTCAATTTCTAAGAAGACAAAGAAGGTGAATTTGAAAATAATTATTCAGATCTCTAAAAATTGCTCATTTCAAACAATTTGATTTCAATTTTAGAGAGATTTAATTATTTCCATAAAAAAATTTAAGTTCTGAAAGAAAAAAAAATAGAAATTGATTTCAATTTTTGAAAGGACAAAGAGTTTTTCGAGGATTCTATTTCATATTCTAAGCATTTAATTGCTAGAGACAGAGACAGGAGGTTTAATTGACTTTGTTGCAGCTCAGGTATCATTAAAAACAACGAGTCTCCTCACGCATGGTTAATTTGTTTTTGCCTAATTTTTATATATAGTGAGTGAAAAAAATTGTCCATATTTATACATAGTAAATGAAATTCTTCCATTATTTATGCAAGTGGGTATATTTTCTTTTCATTCCATATACACAGTGGAAAATTCATTCATTTCTCATATTTATGGTGAAATTTTTAGACATACAGAGAGCATAACTATGTCTATTCTCATGCATATGATGACAAACTTGTCCATTTTACATATGCACAATGAGAATTTAAAAAAAATAGAGAAGGGATTTTCGAGAAATTTTTTCCAAAACAGAGATAAAAATATGAGTTATGGAGCAATAAAAACATTTTTAAAGTGTTTTTATGGTTTATGTACACAAAATTTTATCAATTTTGAAGAGCAACAGACTTCTTTTGTAGCAGAAGAGAGAAGACACAAAATTGAAGGTAGAGAAGGATGATTTTTATAGGATTAGGATCACCTTTTAGGTTTATTTCCGTTTCCAAGAATTGATTTCTCAAAGGAAATAAATGAATGATTTTGTTGCATACGGGGTATTTCCAATTTTGATTTCTTGACATCCTTTTGTAGGAAGATAAAAAAAAAGGTTCAAAATTCGAGGCCAAAGTCATAGGTACATCAGTAGGGCAGTCATCATTCAGAGGTAGAACGTCAAAGAGAAAGAGGCAACCATGAGGACATGCTTGAGAGTAAGCAAGGGGGAGACAGATGTTGGCCCTCATTTTTGATCAATTTTTTCTTATTAAATCCACCTAATTTCCATCATTTTCCACTTTATACCATCCACATATGACCTATTCTAACCTTATTATGCATATTCAAGAAAATAGATTAAGTTTTTTCAGTTTTTAGAAATTTTAGTAAAAATTGGGTTTTAAGAGTATTTTTGGACAGAACTGGAAATTCCCGTAATGGATTCATTGATGTCATACTTGCAAGATACCTAGGCACCAGCTGAGCACATATTGAGAAAGTTTGGGAACTAAGAATGGATGAACACCTATTGGTTTCGTCAAACCGAGCTAAAACAAGCCGAGTCAATGTTGGTCAAACATGACCTGTTTTTCAGGAATCCCTAGAAAATAGGGCAAAAATAGTATATTATGGGATTTTTCCAGATTTGGTTTAAATTTGAAAAATAATACTAAATAGACATTTCATAAATCCTTGAAAATAAGCTAATTTGTTTTTGAGTCACTTCATACAGGAATAATCAATGGAGATGGCACACAAAGGTGACAATTTTTATGCAGGAATGGTGCTAAGTTTTTCAGGGTTAAATACGATTTAATGCAAAAGTGATTTTTCAAAATCACAATTAAACATGTATCATTGGATGCTTGAAGGATCTAATTATTCACTGCACATATCATGACATTTTCCGCTGTACATAAATCCTTTTGCATCATGATTACTCACATTTTTCCTTCCAAGTGCTTTAATCATCCCTATGTTGTAGTCCATCTTCCATTTCCTTATCCTTCATGACTTCATACATGCCTATTTTTATAAACAACATACATCATTTCCTTCTTATTTTTCAGTTCATTTTTCCTTGTCAATAAAAGTCCCAAGCTCTCTTTCCATGATTACCTTTCCCTACCGTATAAATTTCCTGATTCTAAGATCTTTTCATCTATAGTCCTACCAATCATTTTTGTATAAAATAATGTTGACTGATGTGGGATTCATTACAGCCCACCTTTCAACAAGTCTTGACCCATCGACTTCAACACCTTATTTGGGATAAATACTAGAGTCATCATTAGTACCTTGAGGCTTGTATGCCCTAATGACAGGTTCTCTTGCCGATAGTCATGGGAATACATCAATGTCCCTTGATCGTTGGATCTTGCAAGTGGCTCAACATCAGATCATTTATTCAAACTTTAGAAGATGTACTAGGGTACCTTAGCACTCATTGACATCAATGGTGAGTTTTCCTCACATTGGTTAACGACATCCATTAATGGTCGGTAATCCAACGATTTCTTTTCATGCTCAACATTGACACATTCATTCGCATGAATAGAATTGTACCATCAGATTTTTGAAGCAGTTGCAGACTATATATTTTTCATGACTCCATCAGCAGTTGCGACAACATTCCTTCAACCATATGAGAGTACGACATTTCCACTTTCAGACATCATCTTCATATTCATACAACCAAGCAGCAGTACATATTCCTTAACTTCATCCAGTAACATGATATTCACATGATCCAACACCATGATATTTTCCTGATCTAGCAGCATGACATATTCTCTCATGCAAATCAGCATGACATTTTCCAGATCCAGAAGCGCCAGCAGCTACATTTTGCATAGTTCATTAGAGTTTTGGGTAAGTGAAGGTATGTTATTTTCTAATTTTTAATCAAACAATTTCTTACATGTTGAAAGTAAATGAATTTTGAAAATTTCCTCACCATATTAAATCATCTTTCACCTTTGCATAAAGATAACACATCTTCATTTTTGGGGGGAATATTCATAACCATTTCATTCCATTCATCACCTCACATATTATAGACCAAAATGACTCTTCCAAACTACACTTTGTTGCAATTGATACATTAATATCTATTTTAGCATGATTCCAAAATATGAGAAAATGTTTTCTTATGCATATTAACGACTTATCATTTCCAGTACATGTGTTAAAAAATAAAAAGAAATAAAAGAAATGAATGTTGTTAACACAAGAACCAAAATTTGTTATATTCATGGTTGTTAACACAAGAACCAACCATAGAAAATATCTGTTGCAGTACATGTATTTTACATCCTTGAATGATACAATGTTAGAAACCAAAATCATGCAAAGCCAAAAGATTTTATCCATGCATGGTTGCATGAGGACATGCAACAAGTTCAGTTTGGGGGTATGTTGGGTCTCATAATTGTCACATTTTCATCATGTTTATCCTTGCCATTTCTCACATCTCATCACCTCATTTATCCATTTAGCATATCATCTCCATGGGTTCACCTCATTATTTTCCAATTTATTTATTTTTAACATTATAAGAGAATGTGTGACTAATTATTCTAAAATGTGAATGAGCTTTGTAACTGTGTAGGATTATTTGGAAGAATTATTCAAAATTCTCTTGAATATTTCCTCCACCATTTAAATAATTCAAAGGATAATTGTTCAAGATTATTATAAGGAGAAGATCATGGAGATTCAAAGGAGAAGATTATGGAGATTTCAAGGAGAATATCATGGAATATTCCAAGGAGAATATCATGGAAGATTCCAAGGAGAAGATCATGGAGATTTGGATAACATATATTATCCAATATTTGTGAGATATGAGTGAGGATTTAAAGGGATCATATCTTGTAATTATAGGGATATTGTTTGAGAGAAAAGTGGATTTGTAATTATGAGTTTCTTATCTTTTTTTCAAATCACTCGTGTATAAATAGAAGTGCTCATAGAGTAGAGATTGGAACTTGTATGACTTATTATTGTGATCTTTGAGACTTGAAGACATAATAGAAGATCTGTTCTATCATATTTTGATGCTGCTACATGCTGATTGATTTCTTGATGTCCCGAGTAGCTGAGTTTATTTTCAGTGCACAAGGCAAGGGTGGAAGGGCCCCCACACCAAGCTAAGTGCACTTCTTAGTTTTCATAGCTGTAATTTGTGAACTAGTCTACTTATATTTATTATTTCCTGCTTTCATGATTTCACAATAGTGTTAATGATATAATGCAACCATTAATTAAGGACAACTGGGATCTCTAAAACTAGAGCCTCTTAATTATTATTCCATATATCTTAACCTATTGTTTAGTATTAGATTTTCTGCTTTCATGTTTTCACAATGGTATTAATGATGTAATGAAACTAGTAATTAAGCACAAATGGGCTCTCTAAACATAGAGCCTCTTGATTATTATTCCATATATCTTAATATATTGTTTAGAAGTTAAATTTCCTACTTTCATGATTTCTCAATAGTGTTAATGATATAATGCAACCAGTAATTAAGGACAACCAGGATCTCTAAAACTAGAGCCTCTTGATTATTATTCCATATATCTTAACCTATTGTTTAGTATTAGATTTCATGCTTTCGTGTTTTCACAATGGTATTAACGATGTAATGCAACCAGTAATTAAGGACAACTGGGATCTCTAAACTTAGAGCCACTTGATTATTATTCCATATATCTTAATCCATTGTTTAGAAATTAAGTAAGTTAGTTTTTATATTTGTAATATGCATTTCACTAACCATCAATAAGTTTATCTTCTAAATTTGACTATGATTGAAACCCATATACTTTGGGGATTCTTCTAAGTTCACCAACCCGGATTGATATTTTTTACTTGCATTAATTTGCAACAGTAAATTGACCCAACAGACCTCTTGAGTGGATAACTTGATCCCTTGGAAAAACTAAACTTGACCCACAGAAGAAAGGATTTCAGCCTCTTCCACAATACTAAACTTGTTCTTCCTTGTGAAGAACTTGACCAACAATGAATAAGAATGAACTCAACCCTAAATGCAATGTTCACTTCCTTTCTAAGAATTATTGAGAGGTTGGAGACTTAGAGGTTGATGTCGACAATCCCAGCTACATTGATCCACACTTGATGCTAATGCCCAACGATAGCCTTTCCAGCAACAAGGAAGCTCTTTGTATATAGAATTGTCAAATCAAGCACAAAATAGCATATATGGTCATTGAAAATGGAAACCAAAATAACCTTCCCTTGCTTCAATTGGAAAAGGAAAAAAAGTTACCAAATTCAACTCATCCCAACTCCAATTAGCTTGGATTGGTCATAAATAGACATTATCTTGTGCTAATCACTTGAAAATAGATTATAATGTTGCTAGAGGATGGCAAGATTTTTCCCAATATTTTATATGTTCTTACAAACAAATATGAGAAGACTTACGAAAATAAGATGATGATAAAAAGTGAACTAAGTGCCTAAAGCAGGGGCTTCGAGGTTCAACCTTAGGCATGTTCCCTCTTTCACTCCTAATATTACTTGGAGTTATTTCTATGGTGCATGTAAAATGTTGGGTGATTATGTTGCTGGTATTGTCCTTCATTACAGTTATGATCATTAATTATAACTCAAGATTAGAACTAGTAGTGGTACTAATATTTGTGCAAGGTAAGTAGCCCTTTGGGCCCTATTAAAATTTGCTATGGTTAAAGGTGTTCAGAATATTCAGGTTGTTGGAGACTCAAAAGTGGTAATTAGAGTTTTATAGTATATGTGACATTGGATAGTCTGGTTCTCTCTCACTGGCAACACTAAGTTAAGGAACTCTAGGAAGCTTTTCATTCAGTTTCTATTCAGCATGTTCACAGAGAATTTAATTCTCAGGTAGATCATCTTTCAAAGGATCCCATTGCAATCAGCAAATGGATTACACATGGAGAATCAGAGGGAGGCTTTTGGTTTCAGCTTTCCCAGAAATATACATCAGGCTACAATATGGAAATATTGACCTAATGAGACTCTTATTACTGTTGGTGTGAAAGTTTCACTCTGTTCTTCTTTATTTCATCTCTTTTCATGTTTGGTAAATGTGATTTCCCCTTATATATATATATAGATATAGATATAATTCTTTATCAAATATAACTATCCATAAAGAACGTTATCCAAAATAAAGCCTAAGATTCAAGTTAAGGGTTCTTATCCCATAGATAACTTACAAATTTATAAACTAAGTTCACTTAGTATTAATTTTAACTTATAACAAATTCAATCATGGATAATTGATTCCAAATTCTATTAAATATGAATTCCCTTCCTATATGTAGAAAATCATAAGGTCCAATGGCCTACCAACACTCTATGGAAAATGTGAGAATTTGTGGGCATTGTCTCTTAAACAAGCATCTCCGCCAAGGTTCCAAGAAAAGGGGCATTTAGCTCAACCCTGATAGGAAAATTACATACAATAATTACCAAGCTTACATTCTCAAAAAACTAAATAGGTCATCAGAAATTCATTCTATAACTTCCATAGTGCTTATATGTCAATCGATGAAACATGAAACATAGATGGTTATCTTCATTCAAGAGGCATCATTTTCGACATAATAATTTTCTTAAATATGGAAAGATTTTAATTCATAAAAACAACCATGTATTAATTTTATAATAGGTATTTCATGAAAAGAGATAAAATACCTATTTGAAGGTTAGATTTTCTGACTTATCTAGTAATGAGATTTTTCCACCCAAAAATAGACTCAGTTGCACATGCACTCTCTATAATTGGCCATCTCTTTACTAGGCCATGATACCATAATTCTAACTATTAACACTTATAGAAGTAGATGGGTGAATATAATTCTCCTTTATAGTCATAAAAACTAAGGAAATCATATTCCCTGCAAAGCTTGGGGCTTCCATGATCTCCATAAGCTTCCCAATTTGATAGAAAAGAAAATAAGGAAAACCCTTCATTTCTTTACAATCCCTTAGTAATTTTATTTCCTCTTTCTTTTTATGTTCACCCAATACACACTAAATCACAACCTCATTAGCTCAACTAGGTTCCAAATCTTCTTTGTAATGACTTAATAAGCCAGATTCAATCTTGGTATGCCCGGAAAACACTAACAATGATCCAATTTCCAATTGGCACCTTTTTGGTTGTATTTGACCATAAAAATCAGGTTCTAAGCATCCAAAATACTACAAAAATAATTCTACTCAAGATGGTAGCATTAATTTACTTCTCCAAGCACATGTGTGCCCCTTTTCTCATTATGTACGCTAAATCAATTTGTGAATGATTGTTCCACGAAATTTTTCTCATTTCCCCATACCACTCATGGATCAACCCCTAAAGTTTGAGATGGATACTTACACATATTTCCCATTGAACTATGAGGGAGATTCTCAATCACCACCCAACTCCCATAATTCTGGAAGGTGGTCATTGCAGCTACCAACTCTTCATTCAATGAGCTGTGGGTCTGCGGGAATGGTATTAAAACATTTTCAAGTCTATATTTTTAGCACAAGAAATTTGGTGTGGTTTTCTGGAAACTAATGAAAATTTTCATTCTCATAACCCCCTCACTAATTCCTACTGTTGTTTTTCTAGTGAATTTAGAACTAGAGAAAAAATTTAAAATATGGTAACTACTTCCACTGAGATTAAGATCTTCTTTAGAGCATTAAATATAACATTTAAAGTGCATTAATAATCAAGAAATTGCACTTGAAAAAAAAAACCCATAAACATTGAGCAATAGTGATCACAGTAGAGAATAAGACAATAGACACCAATAATTTAACTAGATTTGTCCAATAATAAGCAGACAAAGGTCAACTTGTGACCATATAAAATATTGAGTCAGTAGAGAGATAATATCACTAATTTTGTCACTATAAAAAATACCAGTCAAAGTTCATCCGAATTCCATTCAGAATGTAGAACTGTAGCAGCTCGATCCATAGAAGTCCACTATGGTCAATGCAGGAGAAAAAGGTCAAAGTCAACAGGGCCGAAATTCCACAAAGTAAAGTTAACAAAGCTGAGGTTCAATATAAGATCTGGCATCCTTCACAGTTCGGTTAAGCAGTCAAAAAAACTTGGTCAATGCAAGTCATCGCTAGGTCAAACATAGTCAATGATGGTCAAATATCTTCCTTCTTCTTTCTTTGCACATGTGAGGTAACTGTATTAGATCATGAGTTTTATATGTGTTGTTGTGTGTTGAAATGACCTCCAACATGGCTCTATTTATAATGGTCGATGTGGAGGGTCATGACCCTTGAAAAGACACCTTTTGACCATGGAGACAACCTAAACCTTTTGAAGCCAACTTGACTATCACCAAAAAAAAAAAATCTCTAATTTTGTCTCCAACATTCTACCAAAAGTACCAACCAAAGCTACATTTTTCAACACTCCCTCTTAGTTATGGAGGTACTCTTCATTCTCTCTCTCACAATCCATGGGATTTCATGTAACCTGATTTTGAACCACCCATAGATGATGAAAAAATAAACAGTCCTAAGGCTTAACCATAGAAATATCAGTTAATTGAAGTTAGAGATACAAGGGTTATGCTAAACTTAGTAGTTTAGTAAAAAAACCCAGATGTGAAGCAAAGGGGTAATCTCACTTTCTCTTAGTGTTGACTTAAGAAAATTCTCTAATTTTCTTATAGTAAAAATAGAAAATCTAGCAAATGAAATTGAGCATGCATGGATATTTTATCTCACTACGAATTCACTTTAGTGAGACAATTTGACTCGAGTTTAAAAGGCCAGTTCGCTTGAGTTCTAGATGTCAGTTAGGCTTGATTTCGGCGAGGCAATTCGACTTCAGTTCAAGGAGCTAGTTTTCTTGAGTTGAAGGGAAGTTCGATCCTATAAAGAGAAGACTGTAGACTTGGTGAATACATCATTATGCACTAGAAATAATTTTTTTTTTGAGGTCAGGAAAATATTTCCAGATCAGCGTGTGAGGTCAGGGAGAGTGCATCACTTAAGGAGGTTGAGATACCTTGTGCAAGGAGGCAGTTCTATATAGTGTTTTGTTAATTGTATGATTGTGTCTTTATGAATTTATTTTCTGCTACAAATTCATTATAATACTCAGTAAATTTGATCAGTGAATTTCACGGTTCAGTTTTCTAATTTTTGCATCTCAAAACACTGTTCAAATTAGCAGTTGGGTATTTGAAAAGTAAAAGGATATGCATTTTTCCTATTACTACTTATTACATTCATCATAGGCTCCTAGAAGGTAGCCTTCAATAAAAAGACTCAGTATCCTGTTGTTTTCAAAAAGGGTCCAATACATTAACAATAAACAAAACTAGAGTTTTTTTAATGAACTTCAACTGGAAAAGTGGCCCTGCATCAATACAGGACTCTCTCAAAAACTGAGACCTATGAAAATTATCTGATCTCCTACTTTGGATTTTGACCCTCATGCATAATAAATATTGAAAAACATCGGCAAAAACAATATACCTTCAAAACATCAGTAAAAATTGGCTAGGCCAAAAAATCATGATTTTGAGACAAAATCAGGATGTTATCGAGATGTTTGCAACACTGGTTCAAACAAAATAGATTTGAAACATCAATTAAACTTGGACAAAAATTGGATGTAGCAACCTAGCATGAACATCATTCCTAGAGCAAGGTACATTCAACCTAAGCCTTTGCATAAATTTCTGAAAATAAAATCTAGAGCTCCTGGGAGACAACCTTCACCGGGACTAAGCACAAGTGCTTCTTGCATCCTCCTTCCAGAGCATTATCCCAAATCCTCATCACCCATCCTGGTGGCAAAAAATCTAGTGTCTAGGCCTCCTCCCAATCTAGGCTCTAAAAAATTTTGAAATGGGACAACCTAAACAGATGTCAGCAGGAAACCTCTGACGATTAAAAGGCAAGAGGAAGCTCTTTAACACCCTTTTAGTTAGCTTCAACATTTTTTCCAAGAAAAACAGAAAGTTCTCCTTAAAAATATTAGTTAGGGCTCTCCCCTAGGACTACTACTATAGCAGGGACTCTGGACTCTAAAGTCCGAAATTAAATTTATATCCCAAAAAATTAGATGCATAGGCCAAATTTCAAGAAGGACTCTGGAAGGGAAGATTCAATCGCAAAAACCAGGTATCGTGTTTATTTAGAAAATAGAGACAGAAATAGCTATAATTTTTTATTAATTTTTTTCCTAGTTCTCCATTATTTTCAAATCTCTGAAGACTTTTAAATTCTTTAAGCCTTTAGCTACAGTTGCTTTAAAGAGGAGCCACATGGCAAATAGCTCATCCCTATTATATGTACCATTTCCAACAACTAGTTTCAGATTGAAAAATGAGATTAATTGAGAAGCAAGACAACATCAGCCCCATAAACATAGGTAACCCTAGTAGGCTCCATCACAAAATCCCAGACCTGATCATAGTTTATAGGAGATTATTTTTGAGTTCTGGAAAAAAATTCTATCAATGGATTCCAACTACTATCACATGCACTCTGGATTTTATGAGCTATTTGTGTATCCTTACCATTTTTTGGGTTGACAAGGGCCGATTGCACCTGATTTCCTGGTTGGGCCAGTAGTTGTCTTTGCTTAGCGGTTGGTGGTCAACCCAACGGGTCCCCTGCTAAACCCCTGAACCCACGTCTTCTTAGCTACTATCTCAAATTCTACAATCTGATTGTAGTTGTCAGGCATTGCTAGAAAAAAATCATAATTAGGCTAAGCATTGTTGGAAAAAATGCAGTTAGGTAACTAGGTAAGAATTTTTGGAAAAAAAGCAATAAGGTAATTACCACATATCCCTTGTTGGAATTTAAGAAAGAGGGTGGTATTTAGGCTAATCTAGGGGTCTCAAATTCCACAAGGTAACTTACATTTCACCAAATGAAATTTCGAATCAATACTTATTTGCATATGTATCCTTCGCTTAATAAAGCTTCCACAAGTAAAAGGTTCAGTTTAATGCTTGCATCGAACACACCTATCCACACTTTTGATTCGATGAGTGTGTGACAAGTCTCCTTTTCTTAGCAGTTGTTTTCCATTTTGGGTCAAGACAATCCCCCTCCTTGGGTGATCTACCTGATCGATGTAACACCCTTACATTAAATATGATCTCTATAAACACTTTTGTGTAATTGAGCATCTCATCATAATTTTAGATTGCTTGCATGGAAACTCAGTGTGGTTAATCTAATAAAATTATTACTAGTAAAAGTTAATTCATGTTACGATAATGATATTGAGGCATGGACATGTGTTACTATTCATTGTGCATCAATGGTTTAATCATGTATTAATGCTAAGTTAAAGAATAATGCTTTAAAATAATTAATGTCAATTGATTAATTATGAATTAGTAAATTTAATTAAAAATTAATAATTAGACTACAATGTTAATTGATTAATTACTTAATTTTTTTATGTTATATGTATCAACATACATGTAATAAAACATTTATGTGACTCTTAAAAACCCAAGGAAGAGGCACACAGGTTAGATTCTGAGCAAGTTAGCGATTAATGCATGGCAGTGTCATCTATGTTTCTCTCCCTAAAAGGGTAACTTGTTGGGTAATGAAATGCAAGGGAGGGGTAAGAGTGACCTCTTAGTCACATTTGGAGGCAACCCCAAACAACATTAAATACAAGAGATGAAGAGAGAAGGGGGTCCAAAGAAGTAAACCTATGCAAGAACATTACACGGGGGGAGTTACACCAAAGAGTGGCTCCACCTTCATTAGTTTTCTTTTCCCATATATAACAAAGCTTGAGCATGAACAATGAGTGATTGAACATAAAAGTGCTTGCTTAGATTGATAAACCATGGTGCTTGCTGCTACTGATAAACCATTGTGCTTTTATGTTGAAAAAACGCAACAAGAAATTCTTAATTTTATTTTCCCTTGATTAAATTGAGAAAATTTGAATTTCGACATCAACCAAAGGGGCTCTGAAGGGAAGTATCTGATGCTATTGTGCATATGTGGTTAAAAAAAAGGGCCCCCTTTCATTTTCTTTAAGTGTTCCTGACACAAAATCCATATTATAGTTGAGGCCCTAATAATTAGATGAAGTCCAAGTACATTGAATGTATTGTCTATAAATAACCTTTCTAACAACTTGACACAAACATACAATGATGTCATTTATATTGGTGGTGTAAATCACTTGATTAATTGTGTTACAACTTTAATCGCTAGAGAGGCCTTGTATTTTTGAGTGATCTATTCAGTTCCAACTCCTTGTGTGAGAGAGCACTACAAGATCCATCTGAACATGAAGTGTGGATATTGTGAGTGATTCAAATCGAGGCTTGGAAAATTATCTAATTTTTCTACGTTTGGTATACATGGTAATAATGGCATTACCCACAAACACATGATACCCTCATAACCTATACCTAGTTATCTAAAAATCAAATGTTTCCAATATGCTCAATTGAGGTGAAGGATTCTCCTAGGAGGTCAATATGTTGGTTTGGGGTGTTATTTTCAGCCTCAGATACTTATTGGTTAAGGGATTCAAGGGTAAAGGGTTAAGTTCCAAGGGATTTAGGGTCAGAGGATTTAGTGGTTATCACCACTATTGGGGGTTCCCCTATCGATTTCTCTCGCTACCTTCCCTCTAGCTCCCCTAGCCCCTTATATGAAATTAGGTCCTAAGCCCCCTTCTCATTCTCTAATGCTAGGATTATAGATCATAGTAAACCATGCTTTCACCTCTAAATTATACCCATCCATGCAACCCTTGTGTCCCCTTGACCCGTTATTTTACATTCCCCAAGGCACAAATCAAATATTTGGATGTATCTTGGATGACAGCTTATCACATTCCACTAGCTTCATGCATGAATAGGAATTCCCATCATTTAAGAATTTTTTGGAGGGTTTTCATGGCATAGTCAAGGGCCACATTTACAAAAAAGAGCATTTTATAAGTATATATTATATGGATTAAGGACTATAGGGTTGTTGACAGGGAAAAAATTCCACCTTGCCAACGAGGGGGAATTAATCACCTGATTGTAGGTCCCAACTATACCTGCTCTCATTTTGAATGGCCAATCCCAATGGGTTTTGAGGACTCTTATAAGGGTCATGGGTTTCAATAAATATGTATAATATGCAATAATTATACAACCAAACCTGCATAAACCATTTAGGCTTCTTTCCAAATGTGCTTTTACCTTGGTCTAGCCTTAACAGTTGCCCAATAGTGCAAACAATCCAAAAGAACCCCAAAATTCCCTTTTAGAACATGTTTCTGAAGTCTACATGAATTATGGTTCAAGTGGGTCACTCAGGTCATAGACACCCTCGGCACCCTGAATGCGTTTCTGCATGCGGATCACCAGGGTCACGGTCTGCACGGGGGTCACCAGGGTCACGGCCTGCACACATCTCCTGAACACGTTTGGGTCGCGTTCGACACGGCCCGACCCTGATGAACGACCTTCGCGCCTTCAAACATTGTTCCGCATGACGTCCTGAACATGGACGCGCTATACATACCTGAATCAACCTGAACACACCTACCCTCAACATTGTTCTGCATGTGTCCTACAGAAGGAACTCGAATCGACCTAGACTCCATTTCATTGTTGCGGCTTCGCCCTGACCTGAACGCGTTTGGGCGAGCGCCCTCACATGGTGCGACATGGCACGCCCGATCGAACGAAGGCACAAGAGAGCAACCGACAAATGGGTCGTATGAACGTCATGCACAGGCACCCGTGTGGTCAAAACTTAGAAAATTTGATACAGGCGCCCTCAATCAAAACGACCCGACCCGAACACCTTTGGGCGGGTGCCCTCACACAGTGCGACATGGCGCACCTGACTAAATGAAGGCACAAGGGAGTAACTAGAAAATGGGCCAAACGAAAGTGAACAGGTTACTCGTGCAGTCACAACTTAGCAAATTTGATATGGGTGCCCTCAACCGAAACGACCCGACCCAAAGACGTTTGGGCGGGTGCCCTCAACCAAAAAAACCATACCTGAATGCATTTGGGCAGGCGCCCTCAACCAAAAGGACCCACTCGAATGGGCTTGGGTAGGTGCCCTCAAATTAATGACACAGTGCGCCTGACCGAACGAAGGCACAACGGAGCAAACGACAAATGGGCCACACGAACGTGCACAAGGCACCCGTGCGGTCACAACTTAGCAAATTTGATATAGCTGCCCTCAAATGAAACGACTGGACCCGAACACATCTGGGCGGGCGCCCTCACATGGTGTGACATGGTGCACACTACTGAACAAAGGCACAAGGGAGAAAATGGAAAACGGGCTGCACGAACGTGAAAAGGGCACCCGTGCAGTAACAACCTAGCAAATTTGATATGGTCGTCCTCAAACGAAATGACCCGACTCGACTCGAATGTGTTTGGGCTGGTACCCTCACACGGCACGCCCAACCAAACGAAGGCACAAGGGAGAAAATGACAAATGGGCCGCATGAACGTGCACAAGGCACCCATGGGAGGAACTATTTTTTAAACTCCTCAGTTAATCTCTCCTTGTGTAATTTATATAATGATATATACATGTGAATGTATGGTCATTTAATTAAACTAATGCATCCTTGTTATAAGCATGAAAGGCCACAACCTCAAGCTCATATAATCTCCACTAAATTATAAACATAAAATGCAAAGAAGTAGGCAAACAACTGGGAATAAAACCATGAAATCATGTGTTTACATTATAGCTAAATGTTATGATCATATCATTCTAACAACACAAGATATAGGGAAGATTCTTAAACCTCATATAAAACAAACATGTAGTCTAATGAAGCCAGAATTTCATCCATAAAACAATATAAATTCTAGCATTATTTTACGAAAATGTGGTGGAAGTTATTGAAAATCTAGGTTATGGTTGTCAATCTTCAAGATTTTGGGTGCCCCAAGGGTCCTTGATGGTGTTGAATCCATTTTCTTCATCAAAAGAACAATTTAAACACTACCATAGTGGGATTTTTTGAAGAATTTATTGTCATATTCTAGCAATAAAATGGTCATCCAGAAAAAATTATGGCCTCGTTGTACAAATCCTAAAAGAAATGCACTTTTTATGTTTTCTAACAATTTCAGCAATTTTGGCACTGCAATAATCTGACAACAATGATGACATTTTGATAATGCAAATAAATATGAATGAGCTTCTCTTGGTTTCAAGAATAATTTATTCTCTACTAAACAAGGCCAACCATGTGAATGTGGAAGCTCATATATATATTAAATAACAAAATTACTACACTGATATATGAAATAATATATTAAATATGTAACAAGCCTCATATCGTCACCATTCTGACATTTTGTAAATGGTATTTTCATATCGTGGCTATTCCGACGATCTTAATAGCCTATGTCGCACTTCTGACGTTTTTTTATCCATGTCGTTATTCTGACGTTTTGTGAACGATCTTTGTGAACGTGTCAGGGTGCCCTAGGAAATGCGTTCGGGTGGGTTGGGTCATGTGAGGGTGCCGAGGGAAACGTGTTTGGGTGGGTCGGGTCGGGTCAGGTCGTGCCATGTGAGGGTGCCCAAGGAAACCCTTGAGTATGTCATATTTCAATTTTTGTTGTTATAAATTCTCATTTTTTATATGGCCTCACTCACACGATCTAACCCGAATGTGTTTCCTATCGCGCCCTCACATGGGACGACCCGACCTACCCAAACAAAGGCATGACAGCGATCAAAACAGAAAAAAAATCGCATAAATTTGTAGTAAAAGGAACACAGGCAATCACAACTTAGCATTTTTTATACGACCACCCTCACACGACTCGAACCACCTGAACACGTTTCCCTAGGCACCCTCAAATGACCCGAGACAACCTGACCTGCCTGAATGCATTTCCCTCGGCGCCCTGACACAACCCAACCCGACCCTCCCTGACCTGGGAAAATGCGTTTCCTTGTATGCCCTCACATGACTCGACCCGAACTGACCCGACCTAATCAAACGCATTTCCTTGGGCACCCTCACACGACCTAACTTGAACCGACCCCCCTGAACGCGTTTCCTCAGACACCCTCACATGACACAACCTCAGAAAACCTGCCCAAATGTGTTTTCCTGAGTGCCCTCACAGGACTCGACCCAACCCAACTTGACCCGCTCGAACGCTCTTCCTTGGGTGCCCTCACAAGACATGACCCAACCCGACCCACCTGAACGTGTTTCCTTGTGTGGCCTCACATGACACAACCTAATCGAACCCTACCTGACCCACCCAAATGTGTTTCCTTGGGTGCCCTTACACAACCCAACATGACCCAACTTAGACATGTTCCTTGGGCGCCCTCACATGACCCGACCCAACCTGACCTCACACGACCTGACCCGACCCGACCCGACCCGACCTCACATGACCCTTCCCGACCCGACCTGACCCGACCTCACATGACGACCTTCCCTGAACTCGTGACCTCACACGACCCGACCTAACACCATGACCTAACACGACCCCACCTGACCCAACTGGCCGACCCGCCTGGACAAAGGCAATTGGGATGTGAATCTTGCAAAAAGGCTAAAGGGATGACATGCATGAACATAGGAGAGGGTAATAGAAAGTTTGAGCAGAAGGCTAGAGAGGGAGAGCTATTGAAGGTAGAGAATATTCATTCACCCAAGATCAATGTAAACTTTTATCAACTTATTTCTTGCATTGTTGTAAATATATTTGAGTGTAGAACAATGCCACAAGGCATTGCAATTAAGAAAAAAACACTTTGATCTCAAAAAAATCATTTAATGCTTCAAAATGACCTAAAATTTTTTAGACCTTAATCCTCGAAACTAGGAATTGTTGTTAAAAATAAACTTGAAAGCTAATTCCTCTATTTTTTCTTACTTTGAAAACATCAAAATAAATAACAAAGTAAAAGAATTGAGAAATGGACCTTTGAGACCAGAATCTATATTATAATGAGAGTAGTAAAGCTAACTTTGTACTCACACTTCCATCAACACTCTTTAAATTATCATGTATATTATATCATTGCTAACATTTAATCCTTTAGTAATATTGATTTCTACGTGCGGGGTTCCCTTTACATGTATTACTAAAAACCTATTAAACTGAAAATATATGAAAAGTTAATCATTACTATGTAAGGTTTAGTTACTCTATTTCCGGCATCAAACCCCCTTGAAACTAGGTATTCCTCTACATTTAAATTTTAAAATTCAATTTATTAAAGAATAAACATATCTACCCCCAAAGTTAATTTTTACTTAGTTTGGATTAAATTAGACATTAAAATCATTAGAATTAATGTTGGAGGATGATTAAAATTTTTAACTTTAATGGATAAACTCAATTGTGAACATATAGATTATTATAAACTTTGTAGTGTTGTTTTCTTCTTTTTACCAAAGTGGGTGAAAGGAACATATCAATGTGGGCTAAAGGAACATATTACAATACTCTTGAAGGTACATGCATTAGGGACTACAATGATGTGATAGATTTGGTGGATGCATACATGAAGCCTTAGTTAATGTTCATCCTAGTGAAGTAGAGTTATATAATGTTGGCTCGGGAAAGGGTATGTAAGCTATAACTATAGTTTTTGCATATTGTTTTATTATGTCGAGTCTAATTTATTTTAGACCTTTTTCTTACCTATGCCATTTTGATGTGGACAAGAGGTACTTAAGGAGTGTTCGAAAATTAATAACAAAATTTAATATTAGATTATGATTGAAAATTTACAACGTGATTTAATATTAGATTACTTAGTGATCCTTCCAAAATTAACCAAGAGTTAAATTTGACCGCAAAATATACAAATCTTAGCGAAAGCCTTACTATGGCTTAGAAATGGCACAAAGAACATTTTAATGGGTATTATAATGATTTAATATTTTTTATTTGGTAAATAGTGTGGTATCTATATGTTAATATTATATAGTGTGGTTACGACGTTTGGTGAACATGTCACAACACCGACGGTTACCCTCCAACCAGTGCAATACCGACGGTTGTCTTCCACTCGTAGCAATACCAACGTTTGGTGAACAAGTTGCAACATCGATAGTTACCCTCCACCCATCATAGTATCAAAAGTTGTCCTCAAAGAGTCTCTAAACGTCGCATTGATGAGATTTTCTCCAAATTGTCGATATACCAACGCATATTTTAGAAACGTCACAATACCGACTCATATTTTAGAAACGTCACATTTCCGACGACATTCATAAAAATCGAAAAAGCGATGATGTCCCTAAACTTCAGTATAGCGATGGTTGTTGGTGGGATTTGAAAAATCGATAAAAATTGGGGAAATTTCCGACAATAAGACAAAAGTGTCGGAACTAAAGTGTCGAAATTTTGACCAAATGTAGTAGTGTTTGATCAAGACAAAGGCTTGTTTCTCCATGATGTTATATTTTAGAGGAGCATCTCTCAATGATTTGCTGAAGAAGGATATGGGTTTTTCTTGTCCCATTATGTTCTTTTGAAGAAATACAACAACAATATTGTGTTCGGATGCAAAGGAGAATATGAAGAAATCCTTGGTAAAGTCAGGGCTGATTAGAACCAGTGTTTGGGTAAGGGCTTGTTTCACCATTTCAAAGAATTTTTTGGCTTCTGTGGTCCACTTGACTCCTGCTTCTCTTTTCAGCATGTTTTTGATATTTCTTAGGAGTTCAATGAGGTTAGGAATGAATCTTTCGAGGAAGTTTATCTTTCCAATGAAAGATTGCAGCTCTTTAATATTTCCAGGATGGCTGATTTGTAGAATACCTTCAATCCTTTTTGGGTCTATCTTGATCACTTCTTTGGAAATGATGTGGCCTAAGGGTTTCCCTTCTTGAAGACCAAACAATGTTTTGTTATGATTTAGAGATAAGCCACACTTACTACACTTCTCGAAGACCTTCCGCAAATGAACTAAGTGCTCTTCATCAGTTTTAGAATAAATAGTGATGTCATCAAGGTAAATTACTATGAAGTAGCCTATGTATTTAGAAAAAGATATATCCATAGCCCTTTGAAAAGTAGCCCCCACATTCATCAACCCAAATGGAATTTTTACATACGTGACTGTGCCCCAAGGTGTTGTGAAAGTGGTTTTGTGTTGATCACTTGGTAGTACCAATACCTGATTGTAACCCAAAAAACCATCAAGCAATGATATTCTCTTAGAACCTACCACCCTTTGTAGTATATGATCCATTTTGGGTAAATGGTAGTTTTCCTTTAGGGAGGCTTTGTTCAAGTTTCTAAATTCTATGCACAGACTAATCTCCCTTGTTTTCTTCCTAAAGTACACGAGGTTGGAAACCCATTCTGAGTACCTAAGTGGTACTATGATACCAACATCATACATCTTCTTTATTTCTTTTTCAACTAGATGTACTAGAACGGGGTTTATTCTTCTCAATTTTTGCTTGAATGGTTTCTGATTTTCCTTGAGAGGAATTTTATGTTGGATAATGCTTGTGTTGTAGGACTTAAAATCCTCATACCCCCATGTAAAAATATCTTTAAACTCTTTGAACAACTCTATATATTTCTGTTTTATGTGAGAAGGGAGAGTTTTGGATAGCTTGATCATTTTGGGTTCTTTTATGCTACCTATGTTACATTCTTCCACATCAGTTTCGGTGGTTTCCATTTTTGGCTTTCTTGCTACATCATTAAAGTCAAACAACTCTTCCAAAGGGGTGAGACCCCTTGGTAATGAGTTACCTTTGCATTGCAGCTCCTCATGCTATTTTTGATCTAAATATACCAATGATTCTGCCTTAAGAGGATATTCTAGTAGATTTATGTCAGTTTTACAAGATAGCTCTGTTTTGCGGGTTTGTTCTTTGTCAAAGCAAGCTCCTTGATGGATTAAGTATGATTTTAACATTTCAAACTTGGTTTTAGGCTATAAGAAATTTTCAATCTTTTTTTCATTTTCAAATACTTTCCAATGATCTATGTTATCTGGGACTACTGGTGTGCACTTGACTTTCACAGTGTATTGTTAATTAGCATGAGGCATTTGCCATGTGCTGGTAACAAAGGCACGTTCATTAGCCAAGTTGTTTTGAGCTCTAGTGATGGAGATAAGTTCATACTTCTCAAAAGTTTTCAAGAGATCCAAGGCAGCATACTAGTATTCTCTTAGTCTAGGATTCTTGGCAGAATATTCTCCCTTGATTTGTCTAATGATTAATTTAGAGTCTCCTTGAACATAAATTTTCTTGGCTCCTATGTCTCTTAGCAAATGTAAACCAAGGAGAAGGGCCTCATACTCTGCAATATTGTTAGTGCATTGAAAGTTCATTTTGTAGGAGTGGCCTTCATTGGTGTTATGAATCCAGACACCAGCTCCCAAACCAGCTTTTCCACAAGAGCCATCAAAGCTCATGTTCCAAAGCATTTCAAGTTCAAATTCGCCATTATGCTGTTGTTCAGGACTGCTAGAGTTTTGGCTATCAAGTTCCTCATTCAATTTTTGGTTTGACTATTGTGGTAGGCCTATATCTTTCTCAATTTCATTTACTTTTTCGTCAATGTTATCATCATTATACAAGATAAATGAGTGAATATCTAAATGAATGGAATAAAGAGGGGTGTTGTTTGGCCTATCTTGGCTGCTAATCATATATTTCATATGTGATTCCCGGTACAACCTCCTTGTTTGGTTAAAAACCAGGATGGTAGCATAAGACATGTCCATTTGGAGATTCCCCTGAAGTTTGCCCCCCCATGATCTGGATAAAAGCATGCCATACTTTGGGGGAATGTCAGAAACCACTATGTCCATGACTAGACTCTTAGCAAGTATTTGTGCCAGATTGACACACAAATCCTTGATTAGACCCAAACACTTGACTCTACTTGAATCAAACGAGCATAAGTCCTTGTAAGGTTTGGTTATTTCTTAGCATAATCTATCCATTACTACCTTAGGCATGAGATTGTGTGAGGCTCGGGAGTCTAGCATAGCATTATGCAAGATTTTGTCATGAATGTTTAAGCTAACATAGAATGGAGGGACAAATCCTTCTTGATATTTTTCCTCTACTTCAGGTCCAAACAATAGCTCTAGTTTGTCATCAGTTAAGTTCAAGGAGTCGGTATCATTTCCTATATTCAAAGCTTTCAAGACTTGATTCCTATATACATCCTGAGTTACTAGTTCAGCAAGGGGGATGCTTATTTAGATCTTGGAAATCTCTCCCTCAAAGCTGAAAGGTGTTAGTGTTTTTGGCATATTTACATATGTTTTGTCGCACATAGCTCCTTTAGCAATTTTGGTTTGCTGATTTTTATTAGGACAGTCATTTTGAGCAGATTTTCCAGTGCCACTAGTGGAGGTACTAGGGAAGCTTGGGTCACCATTTTGTTGGCTAGTTTTATCTTTGTTTTGATTAGGTTTCTTAGCCATGGTGTTTGTGTTCTCTGTTGTCTTTTTCATTATATTTACAAGGGTATTTTTAACAGCAGTTTCTTGTTTGTTTGTTTTGGATGCCTCTTGGTTTTTCTTACTCCTAAGATCATATTATCTATGGACCTCCATTATGGCATTCTCAAATTCCAATTGATAGTCTTTGAAATCCTCATAGTTTGTTTCGGTTTAATTTGAGGAAAATAACCCTTGTTCTTCTTCTGTGAGAAAAGCATTGCCCTCATTGTTAGAGCCTATCAAGTTTACATGGTTTTCTTCTGGTTGTTTTGTTTCTCTTTCCTCCTCATCCAAATAATTATCTTGGAAATGAGGCCTAATTTGTTGGTAATTTTCCCTTTATCTGATTGGGGTGGGTCTCTTCTGAAGTTCTGATTCCTATTTCTATTTTGGGGATTTGGTTGATTTTCCCTAGGAGGAGCTCTTTCATTTAAGTTTATCCTCTCCATCATTCTAACTAGGCTGTCAGTTTTGGCATCGGATGAAGAGGTTGAGGCCATAGTTTCATGTTTATATGTGACTCTCTTTTCTGATCTCATCCTAGCCCTTTTTTCAATCATGTTGGCCTCTACACTCACAGCTCCCCTTTTCATGTCTTCTAAACTTTGGGGATCCCTCTCTCTTAATTGGTAGGTCATGTCTAGATCAAAGCCTTTCGGAAACTTCACTAGTGCTAGGCCTTGTGGGGGTTTCATGTGAGGTAGTAGGGCATTGTAGACACTATTGAACCTAGTGCAATAGTCTTGGATGCTTTCCCTGACATTTCTCTTAAGGTTGTTATATTCTGAGGTAAGTTGGAGAGGGTTTTTATTAATCTCCCATTTGTTTATGAATGTCTGGTAAAGGGAAGGGAGATCATGTATGCTGTTAGGAGTCAAGCTTTTGAACCATTTTTTAGATTCTCCTCCTAAGTTTTGGGCAAAAATCCTCATTTTTATGGTATCTTCTTCTAATTCAATGTAGTCAAAAGCATCATTCATCCTATCTACATGTTGTTGGGTAGTGGTAGACTCAGCTCCGGTGAAGTGAGGGATTTTGGATTGGTAGTCATTTGGAAAAGGTATCAAGGGTTGTGGTAGTACTAGAGGGGTGTACAATGCTGCCATGATGGGATCTAATAAAATCTGAGGATTTAAAAGGGGAGTGTTTGTGAGAGGGGGTGTAGGATTAAGTGGTGTGTTTTGAATAATGGTGGTATGAATGAGTGTGGTGGAAGTACTTGGACCAGCGAACTGATTTTGAGAAGACTTAGAATGAAAAGAGCCAAAGTGATGGAGAAGTTGAAAATCAGGAGGAGTGGAAGGAGAGACTTCTCCGCTAGGACTCTGCTGCAAATCTATGGGCTCAAGGTCAGTCTGGTCAATCCCACTTTTTGACTTAGTTCAAAAAAGGTTTCTTGTATGGTGTAAGTCAAATTGGGTATCTTGCAAGGATGTAAGATGTTCAGGGATAGAAATTGCTCTATGAATGGTCCTAACAGTAGTTGAATCTTCAGTTCTAGAAATTTTCCACAAAATCCTTTCTGGGTCGTCAACTATGGTAGGAGGGTTTGGGTCCACATGGGATCTGGTACTGATCCTGTGTGAAGCCATATTTCAAACCCAAAGTGTAGAGAGGTTGAAAATTTATGACTAATTTTGAAAGGCTGACCTCTCTTAGTGTTTGATAAACTTGCATAGTGTGCGAATAGCCTTCTATTGACAGGAAAATTTGTACTACCGACAACAAGGGGGTCTCCCTGGTGAAAGGTCCCAATTAGACCTCACACCATTTGGGATAGGAGCCCCATCCGATATGTGGGCTTGGCTACCGCCATAAGTGTTTGCACTCTTGGTTGTCGAATGAGAAGATGATGGAGCAGAGGCAAAGGTGAAATGCCCAATCAGTGAAGAAAAATCAACCCAAGATTGATGAACCATAAACAAAGATACAAGAAAGTCCATGTAGCAAAAAAAAGGGGGGTATGCTGTGAATGGGATCGGTGAGCCAAAAAACCAGTCAAACATACATGAAATAAAACATGCCAAAAGTTAATTAAAAAGTAGTTCACAATAGATAACCGACGTGGCAAGGAACAAATAAACACTAATTCGAGAGCAAATGTACATGCAACCACTATGAATTAGTTCATAATAAATTGCATGCATGAAAGCATCCACACAACATAGTGAAATATTAGATATCTAGTATTATCACCACAAACAAGCACGTGAATCAATGCCAGAAAAGAGAACATATTATTAATTCTGCTGCAACGTCAAATACATGTTTACACCTCATCAAAACCCAATAGTGGAACATGGGCTATTCATCTCAATGCATGATACAAAAAACCTAGCCTCGCTACCTCTATCTCTACTTGGTACCAAGATCTGAGTGTCTTTAGCTCTCAAAAAACAATTCCTCTATCATCCTGGCTTTAATTGTTGAGCTAAAAGTCTGTACTTGATTTCCTGAAGTTGTATATATAGGCTGAGATGTCCTTTGAGTTTCCATTGACTCTTGGTCTTCTTGACTGTTGGGATGGCTTGCAACTTGGTCCATTTGTGACCTACGACCCAGGGGTTACTTGTGACTTGTGACCTTGGGTCATTTGTGACTTGGCATCTTGGGCGAAGATAGAAACTACTAAAGGGTCACATAGTCACATTTGAGGCTGGGTCACACATTGCTTTCCTACTTGAATATTGTGACCTTGCGACCTATGGAGATCTACGACTTGAAAAGGTCACATAATCGCATTTGAGTTTGGGTCGCACATTGCTTTCATGCTTGACGATTTGCGACCCTGTGACTTGTGGAGATCTATGACTTGAAAGGGTCGCATAGTCAAATTTGAGGCTCGGTCGTACAATGCTTTCATGATTGAAGATTGCGACCCTGCGACCTGTGGAGATCTACGACTTGATAAGAGGTCGCACAGTCAGATAGTCGAGGAGTTGCATCGATTATTTCTTTGAGGTATTTGTGACTCAGCGACTGAGCTAAAGGTCGCAGTGCAAACTTGACTATGTTTCTTCTTGCGAGGTACTTTCCCTCCAACCCAAGCTTCTAATGGAAAAGGACATAGGCAGATTTGGCTTTGATTTGGCGACCTTTTTTACTGATCTACTTTTGGCGTTTGATGAGCCCGTTGCGTCCTTCAACCTTTACCATTTCTCTACTTCTTACATTTGACAAACCGGTAGCTTTAGCCACTACCAGCACCTTCCGCACTAATAATCGATGAAAAAGGCCCTCCAGGTAAACTAGAACATAATGGCTATATTTGCGAAGATGAAAATGGTGTGGCGACAGCTAGTGGGCAAGTACTCTTGAATAAGAAACCTTTCTGATCTGTCTATGCAATAACCAAGTAGTTGTGTTTCACTTCGACTACAAGTTTTATTTTATTCGTAAATACCCTTGTCAATTGGGCAGACTTGGGGGATAGCTTTCTTGTTGCTGTTTCTGTGCCCTTGGAATTTATACCTTTGTATACAACATTAAAACCTCCCTCTTCGATTTTATTATCTCCATGAAGCCCTCCTTGTTTCTTCTGTCAATGTGTCCAAGTTAAAACTATTTGGGGGTTGAAAAATGATCCCGATCCAGAGATGTCATCCCGCCTTCTCGAATCTCCAATGCGGTGGTGATATTATCGGGTATATATTTCATGGGTTAAACCTACATGAAGTATTATAATATCAATTAGTTTAGAGTTACCCTTTTAGAGAATGATGTCCCCACAAAATAATTTACATGGGACCATGAGCTTGGTAGATAGAATGCCTGAATGATCTATGGTGAAGGTGCTTCTAATGGACATACTTAATACACATAAAAGATTCCATTCGAGTGTATGCATGATGATTCCCCCACACATGGCATGGCTGCAGCAAAAGTATCTCGTCATGATGGTGAGAAGGTTTACGAGGGGCTGGGAATAGGCCACGAGGGTGTCACTGACTACAGGCCGAGTCACAACCCTAATGGCTGAGCGAGCAGAGGGGGACCCAAAATTTTGAATATACCCAAAATTTTGGGTGGTGTTGTAGCGGCTACAACAAATGGCGAACCACTAGTAGAATCCAACATCTCTTTCAACGTCCCAATAATACTTTGAGTCTAGATAGTGATGCAATGAAATATTGAACAGGTTCTGTGGGTACTCTTTGTATTACTTTGACTTTTACAGATATCCCCAATGCTTGTGCCTCAGCTAGGTTCTGTTAATCAGAACACTTCAAAGCGAAAGGTCACGGACGCAAATAGTTTGATGATGACGTGGAGAGAAAGGAAATGGGCTTATTATATTCAGAATTTTAAAATACGTTTCTAGTGTTTCTCCGCTACCAGTAGGCCTGGATAGTACCCCAACAGAGTCACCTCAAGAAATCACAAATGTTTCTCCGCTGCCAGCGAGCCTGGTCAGTACCCTGGCAGAGTCGTTGTGTTACCTCTTTGCACAGGAAGCCTTTCTCAATCCTTTAACCTTATTTTATATATATATATATGTGTGTGTGTGTGTGTGTGTGTGTGTGTGTGTGTGTGTGTGTGTGTGTGTATATATATATATATATATATATATATATATATATATATATATATATATATATATATATTATGTGCTTGTGGCACTTATTTGCATGTGCTCGTGGCACTTATTTTCATGGGAGGATGAGGGATCCCGACTTATTTTATGGGCAAGAGAGGTTGTTTCTTGTTTGACAGAAACTAAAAGATATTCTGATTTGGGTTTTCCCTCATGCCAAGCCTTCATCCCATCTCCCACCCATAGGAAAACTATAAAAAACAAATCATTAAGATATTCAAGACTAAGGTGGGCACAAGACTCAAGTTGCGGATATAGGCCATTCAAACTTGTTAGGGTTCCCCACAAGAAACTGGCTCGTATCTCCCTGGCTAATGAATTTAGACCCATAGGAATTATTGTGAGAACATGACTTTGATGACCTGTTCTGAGAGAAGCTGCCTCTTGAGGTAACCACGCCAACCTCACACAAACAATGGAGTTAGGGTTTCAAAAATCAGGGAAAAACAAGTAAGAAAGATCATTAGGATTTCAATGCATGCAAAGAGGTAAAAGCAATCCATCTGGCTTTAAACCCATGCAAGGGGGAGTAAGAAAGCTAGTATGGGCACCGAGGGTTTCAAGACCCCAGGTTCAATGAGGGCTCATGCAATGGTATGCAATGTACGGAAACTTCAACAGCTATCTCAGAAACCAATGAAAATGATGCGAGGAAGAAGGCGTACAACGTGATGCAACAGATGAGGCTTATGACGTAATGCAATTCCATGTGCGAGAAAGATCAACTAGTTGCAGGTGGAAAAACAAGGCAAAGCACGTGTAGTGATTATTTGAATAGTATGCAGCAACAAGCAAACTGAAAGAGAAATGAATGCAAAATAAATAGAAAATTATAATGCGTAAAGCTATTGACTGTAAGCAAAGACAATAGACATACTTTTAAACTATAAAGCAAAACCTTAGAAATTAAACCTAGTTAACAACTTGAACTAGCACACTTTTATCAATAGATCCTAGCTAGCCTACACCTAAAACCCTAGTTTAACCTAAGAGGCGACCGAGTTATGTGAAATCAGCTTTCCAGTACAACCACCACATTAGTTCTCGCCCTACAAGAACAACAATGTCCATAATCAGAGCTGGCATACAAAATCGTGCACCAACAACAAGACTTACCTGAATAGCATGTGCAACCACAAGAAGGTCATGGCTACTTACCAGAGAACGTGCCGGAATGGATTGTTCAAGCTAAATTTCACTTTCATCCTGATACATAGAAATAGGTACTTGAAACCTAAAATGATTTATAAATGACACACATCCATCCACGTAGAACCCTAGGTCTGATGGAAGCAGGGAAAGACATTGCCTATTTGCAGGTATATTCATCAAATAGGATTCGTCAAACCAGCTAGGAATCTCACCATGATGTTGAGGATGATCAATTTGATGGAATGGAAAAAATAAACATTTTCCAGGTAAATTTCAGGTGCTCACAAACCCAAGTGCAGAAACCCTAATTTTGAAAGCCCTAGTTTGGAGTTGTCCCTGGGTTTTTTTGAGGATGTGAGGATCCGAAGAAAACTTCAGTGGAGGCTGAAATTCCTCATTGTCTTGGACAAAATTCTGACATTCGAGCGAGGGGCTTCCAAACTTTGATGGTTTGGTGAGATTGACTGGAGAATGGATGTGATCATTAATTGTGGTGATTGGAAAAATGTGAGTGGGCTTATTATCAATTCATTCAAATGTTTGCGCACTGACAGATTGACAATCCAATGTATCAAATTCTTTAGATTTCCCAAGATGGGGTGAATTGACCGGAAGATTTTCAAGAAGTAGAGAGGTTTTCCAAACATCACACGCTTGTTCCTGAATGAAACTGGTAATGGTTTGGAAACAACCAAAAATATTAGAGATAATGGCCGGTGTTTTCCTTCCAGTGAATAAATTAGGGTATATTAGTTGTTGCATATCGGCTGTTAGGGAATAGAAATTTTTTCTCAAGGAAAGATCACTCGAATGGAATGTTTTCCCAGATGAGCTGACATCCGACGCAGTTATGCTAAGAGGAGTGTGATACATAGGGATTGTCATTTCAGAACCCTAATCTGAGAAACCCTAGTTTGGCTTGCTTTAGGGGTCTCATCATGATCGTAATAACTTGAGGTGATAGTCAGCAGAAGCTGAATTGCTTCAATTTCTTGATGGGTCCTTGAATCATCAAAAAGTAGATCATCACATTTCAGTGGATTCGTATGGTCAATAGATAGATACGAATTACAGTCCTCAGAGGCGTGAGTGAATATGTTTTGAGATAATTAACAATCATGGGAGCCATCAATTTGATTAGGTTGGGCATCTGGTACATTAGACTCCTTTTGGGTTAACAATTGGGATGAATCAACAAAAGGAACCTCTTGAGGTTGCTGAGATAGCCAGTCACTCTTTTGGTTGCTTAAATATTGTGGATGAAAAATATCAAACATAAGAGATTCATCAATTTTTTAATGCGATTGTGAAACACCACCTGCATGCTCAAGATTGTTGCCAAAACTAGTACAAGACGATTTCGAAAGACTTGAATAAATTACTGGCATGGAAGGCTCAAGAAATGAATCAGGGAATAATGGATGAAATGATTCAGATGCGGGGGAATCAACCATACAAGGACCTTCATCTCACACATCAGTGTCATCTAGAGAGGCTAATGATCCTGCATGCCCATCATGGTCCAATTATTTTGTAGGGAAATCAACTTTGTCTGAGACAAGAATCAATTTATTATCAATATGAGAATGAGATTTAGAATCATACCTAGGAAAAAATTTAGTGGACTCGAGATGGGTTTCATTGACAGGAAGATATTTTAGGCCAATATGTTTTTCAAGCTTTGATTTGACAGTGTGCATGAAAGATTCAGTGTTGGTACAACAGATTTTATTTTTGGTGTCCACTTCCATCATCACCACAGGACTTTTGTGACCATCACTCCATCACATGGAAATTGAGGAGGAGGAATAGTAATATTCTTATGGTAGGCCTGAATGTGTTCTGGACTTGGGAAGATAGACAAGGAAACATTAGGGACAAAGTCTGAACAACTAGAAATTTGAGGATTATCAAAATAAACACTGGGATCAGGCTTTGTTGCTGATTTAAATTTTTCAAGGGAAATGAAAACCACTTGTCGAAACTGTTCAATTAAATATGTTCAATTGACATCCCTTTCAGGGAACTCAAAAAAATAATGAAAAAATCTAATAGAGAACTCCTCTAGAGATTCTTCAGGTTCCATTCTGATCTCATTTAACTTTATTAATACCTTTTGAAAATCGTACTTGTGAAAAGCTTGTTGTAATTCACCGACGAGCTGCTCAAACGAATGGATGGAAGCTGTTGGCAATGTGCGGCACCATTGCTTAACATGACATTCAAGAGTCAGGGAGAAAAGCACACAAGCCAAATCCTCATCATCAATTTCGTAACAATCACAAAACTCACAGAAATTCGAAAGGTGCTCGTTTATGGAAACTCTGTTCTCACCATCGAATTTTAACTAGGACAAGTGATACCGAGGTTCATCAGGGATTGAGCATCGAGAACCAGATAAATCTGATAAAAATCTTAGGAGAATGATTTGGGGATGAGCCATTATAGATATGAGACTAACTGCAGGCTCTAAGGGCTCATCTTGTCATCTAGCCCTCCTTCTAGCGCCAATTTTGTTGATGGGAAAAATTGTATTGCCTAAAACAAGGGGGTCTCCCTGGTGAAAGGTCCAAATTAGAACTCACAATGTTGGGATAGGATCCGAATCTGGTATGTGGGCCTAGATGCCACCATAAGTGTTTCCACTCTTGGTTGTCAGATGAGAAGATGATGGAGCAGAGGCAAAGGTGAAATGACTAATCAGTGAAGCAAAATCAGCCCAAGATTGACGAACCATAAATAAAGATACAAGCAAGTCCAAGTAGCAAAAAAAAAGTGGGGTATGCTGTGAATGGGATTAGTGAGACGAAAAACTAGTCAAACATACACGGAAGAAAACATACCATAAGTTAACTGCAAATTAGTTCACAATAGATCACTGATGTGGTAAGGAAAAATTAAACACTGATTCGAGAGAAAACGTACATGCAACCACTGTGAATTAGTTCATAATCAATTGCATGAATGAAAGCATCCGCACAAAATAGTGAAATATTAGATAGCTAGTATTATCACCACAAACAAGCATGTCAATCAACACTGGAAAAGAGAATATATTATTAATGCTGTTGCAACATCAAATAAATGTTTACACCTCATCAAAACCCAATAGTGGAACATGGGCTATTCATCTCAATGCATGATACAAAAAACCTAGCCTCGCTACCTCTATCTCTACTTGGTACCAAGTGCTGAGTGCCTTTAGCTCTCAAGAAACAATTCCTCTATCATCTTGGCTTCAATTTCTGAGCTAAAAGTCCTGTACTTGATTTCCTAAAGTTGTATATATAGGCTGAGATGGCCTTTGAGTTTCCCTTAACTCTTGGTCTTCCTGACTGTTGGGCTAGCTTACGACTTGGTCCATTTGGGACCTGCGACCCAGGGGTTACTTGTGACTTGCGACCTTGGGTCATTTGCAACCTAGCGTCATAGGCGAAGATAGAAACTACTAAAGGGTCGCATAGTCATACTTGAGGCTGGGTCGCACATTGCTTTCCTTCTTGAAGATTGCGACCTTGCGACCTATGTAGATCTACGACTTGAAAGGGTCACATAGTCGCATTTGAGGTTGGGTCGCACATTGCTTTCATGCTTGAATATTTGTGACCTTGCGACCTGTGGAGATCTACGAATTGAAAGGGTCGCATAGTCGCATTTGAGGCTGGGTCACACATTTCTTTCATGCTTGAAGATTGCGACCCTGCGACCTACGGAGATCTACGACTTGATAAGAGTTCTCATATTCAGATAGTCGGGGAGTCACATCGATCATTTCTATGAGGTATTTGTGACTCAGCGACCGAGCCAGAGGTCGCACTGCAAACTTGACTGTGTTTCGTCTTGCGAGGCACTTTCCATCCAGCCCAAGCTTCTACTGGTAAAGGACATAAGCAGCTTTGGCTTTGATTTGGCGACCTTCGTTACTACTTTGCTTCTGGCATTTGATGAGCTCGTTGCATCCTTGAACCTTTATCACTATTCAGCTTCCTACATTTGACGAACTGGTAGCTTTAGCCACTAATAATCGACGAAGAAGGGCCTCCAGGTAAATTAGATAATGATGGTTGTATTTGAGAAGATGCAGATGGTGTGGTGACAGATAGTGGGCAAGTACTCCTGAACAAATAACCTTTCTGATCCTTCCATGCAATAACCAAGTAGTTGTGCTGCACTTCAGCTACATGTTTTATTTTATTCGTAAATACCCTTGTCCATTGGGCAGACTTGGAGGATAGCTTTCTTGCTGCTGTTTCTGTGCCCTTGGAATTTATACCTTTGTATACAACATCAAAACCTCCCTGTTCAATTTTATTATCTCCATGAAGCCCTTCTTGTTGCTTCTTTCAATGTGTCCAAGTTAAAACTATTTGGAGGTTGAACAACGATCCTGATCCATAGATGTCATCCTTCCTTCTCGAATCTCCAATGCGGTGGTGATATTATCGGGTATATATTTCATGGGTTAAACCTGCATGAAGTATCATAATATCAATTAGTTCATAGTTACCCTTTTAGAGAATGATGTCCCCACAAAATAATTTACATGGGACCATGAGCTTGGTAGATAGAACACCTGAATGATCTATGGTGAAGGTGATTCTAATGGACATACTTAATACACAAGAAAGCTTCCATTCAAGTGTATGCATGATGATCCCCCCACACATGGCGTGGCTGCAACAAAAGTATCTCATCATGATGGTGAGAAGGTTTACGAGGTGCTGGGAATAGGTCATGGGGGTGTCACTGACTACACGCCGGGTCACAACCCTAATGGATGAGCGAGCAGAGGGGGACCCGAAATTTTGAATATACCCAAAATTTTGGGTGGTGTTGTATCGGCTACAACAACTTCTAAACTACTCAGGGCTGATTCGACACAATCCTAGGGAAGTCTATGAGAACTAGTAAAGTTAGTCGGCCTATTGGAGGCTATTGGAGTCACCAGGTGGATATTTTTTACTGTTTTGAGGATTGGTATTTGTGGTCCACTGCCAACAATTTAGAAAAACCAATCTAGGGATGTTTTGAGGTTTTCTGAGTTCCTTTATGCAGCCCTAAGGTTTCTATGAGTGTACTCCAGTTGATTCATCATTTTTCTAGGATGTTGAAGCAATTGGATTTTAATTTTGGCTAACACTTAAGTTTTCTAATTTTGACAAGGATTTGAGAGTTCCTAAGGTATACTTAGGATGTCACTGACTCAAAGGTCCCACCATGATCGCCATTATGTTAGAGCCCCGTAATTTTTTAGATTGGTGAGAAAAAATGAACAGGGGTAACATCAGACCAGTCTTTGGAGTCCTAAGACCTAGCCTTCTTAGACTCAGAGAGGGCTCTCTCTATTTTGTGCAAAGGATGTGAAATTGTTTGCTTTTAGGTTTTGATTTTAGGCTAGTTGTTAAGTTGTATGGTTTGTTTGTTTGTTTGGTTGGTTAGGCAAGTTGTTAAGTAGGTTAATAGAGTCGGAAATATCAATCGATTGGGCTATGGAGTCTGCAAAAATCTTGAAATGTGTAAAAATGAGTCAAGGATAGTTCAAAGGGCAAGTTGGAAAGATCAAATGGATCTAATTAGGTCAAGGGAGAGTGAAGTAACATGGAGTTGTGAATATAGTGAGTTAAATGGGCAATCAAGGATACTTTAACAAACCAATAAAAAATAAAAATCTTCTAAGATGATAGCATAATTAAAACTTGAAGAGCAATGAAGGATTCCTCAATATCAACTAGGCTAAGAAAGTCTTAAGAAACAACAGTTAAGTAAGCTAAGAGAGCAGTGAAGGATTTTCTTAAACTTACTTGCAAACAGATAGCATTCTAACATAACATATTAGTAACACTAAAGAATAATTTAAGGATTTCTTTAGCAAACTTTGAGGAAGAAAACATGGAAGTTAAGAAAGCAGGCAGAAGTAGGGTACCAAGAAGGTAAATCCTATTCTCTATTTCTGTTCTATAACTAAATGAGCCATAAACACAATGAATAACCGAAGAAAAAAAACATAAATTTGGAATACATCACCATTTAAACCAGCTTAATGAATCCTAAGAGTGAGCTTGATCCATTAAAGCACAATCCAACACTATCACAAGGCACCAAAACCAGTTTCACCAATAAACTCTAGGTCTATTTCATAGCATGCTCAAAAAATGTCCAAAATATACAATGAAGCCTCCATGCTCTATTTATCATGCATTGGAGGACTAAACCATAATTAAGTATCTAGAAGCCTATTACTTAAGCATAAATGTCACTTTTGTCCTTGATACCTTGCAAGGTCTAAGTCACAAAATATCTAATACAAAATATCTTTTCGGGAATTTTTGGCAAAGAAATTGACATTTGGGCTCTGCCAAGCCTCCAAAAACTTTCCAAGCATACATTTTTGACTTTTCCTCTGTAAGGGTGCATCATTGAGTTTTAGGATGCATTTCCATGCCAAGGGCATAGCACATGAGCAAGAAAACCGGGTCAACTTGCAACAAGGTTTTTAAGGCCTTGCCGATATTGGAATGGGCTCCATGATGGCTCGTTGGAAAGCCTGTCGAGTCTAATTTCTAGAAATACCCTCTATTTTATGATTGGACCTTGTAACCTGTTAAAAAAGAAAAAAATCCAATATTGGTAAAGGTGTAGCACATGTCCTGAAAACTAGGCAGAAAGGTGAAATTTAGGGTGTTTTTGACCCTTTTGGAGGACCAAAACAACTCCAATTGACCTGAAACTTGGTGAGAATTCTGTACTTGAGCTGAGTATTCCAAAAATGTAAGCCTTTATTCCTTAATATGCCCTGAGAAAAATCGTAGCACCATGGGTGCTACCCCCTTGGCCCTCCAAATCAGCAAAAATGCAAAATTCCCAAAATTGACATTTGTCTTCCTTGTTATGTTTGGGATGCTTGCATGGAAGCATCAACAAGAAGGTGGAGCTTTCTTTGACCTTTTGCCTCCTTGAGGGCTTGAAATTTGGCAAGGGCTCTTTTGAGCTTGGCCCTTGAAATTTGGTTTCTGAGTGCATAATGTTTGGTCATCTTCCTTTGGAGGTCAAGGTCTCTATTTTCCTTCTCCAATTTTGCCTCCAAGTGTGTGTTTTCTCTTTCTAGCCATGGCTCCCGATCATATTCCATCTCCATGGAAAGCAACTCACTTAGAGGGAGCTACTCTGCCAAGGTGGATTCTTTCTCTCTTTTTTTTTCCAAGGCCTTCTTTAAACCCATGGTTCTTGGTCTACTTCTAGATTGTCCCTTTCATCTTCACTTTCCTCATAGGTGACCATAAATTCCTCTAACTTTTCTTGTGCCCTTTGAGCTTCTTTCCTGGCTCTAATTTCTCTAGCCTCATAAATGGCATTTTGTGCCCCTAGCTGCCTGTTCTCCATCTCAAGGGAATTATTCACACTCTTGACCGTATTTAGATTTGCTTTGAGGTCTTCAATTTGTGCAATTTTTGTTTTGGAGGAGCAAGTTTGTGATCCTTGCTTCATTTTCCTCGTCACTATCAATATGAATGATTTTAAATTCTCTGTCAACCTCATGTTGATCTTCTCCTTCTTCTTCTTTGATATTTTGTTTTCCTTTGTCAAGCTTCTTAGCTGAGGAGGATGGCATGGTACCTTGCCCTTTAGAGGCAGCAAACACATGCCTCTTTCCTCTTTGATATGTGAGAGGGAAAAGCTCAAATTTTTCCACTTGAATGCCCTCACCATGGTTGAACTCAAGACTGCCTTTATTTTCCTCATCAATCTTTGCATTGATGTCTTCTGCATTGTGTTCTTAACTGCCTTCTTGAGAGTCACTTTCATTTTCTTCCATGTTAACATCACTATTGTCCTCTTTGTCACTGGCTTGTTCACTGCCTTCTTCTTCATTATCTACCTCTTCCTCTTCATCACTATCATTTTCCTCTTCCTCATCATCTGCCTCTTCATCATCATTACCATCTTCCTCCTCATCTGCCTCTTCATCATCATTACCCTCTTCCTCCTCTTCATTGTTGACCTCTTTGTCATTGTCCCCTTCTTGATCTGATGCTTTAGGAGAAGGTGAGGAAGGGAGGTTTTCTTTAGGAGAGGATCCATGTGTAGATGATGAGTCATGGTTAGTGGGGGGAAATGGAGGAGTGAAGGTAGGTGGATGAGATGATGAGGGTAAATTTGGTTGATGATGAGGCTGTGGGTTTGTGAAAATATCATGGGCAACGAACACCTCCCATGGAATACCCTGTTGCTCTAATTGATGTAACACAATCATCTTGATAAGAGAATGGTGAAAAATACTTTGCATTTGTTGTGAAGGATGTCTCTTTTTCACAATATAAGACATCTTATCAATACTTCTATAAAGATAATAGGGAAAATGTAATAGCTTGGCCCTAGTGAAGTGCATGAGTAGTCTTATATGGTATGAATAGAGCCTAGTAAACCTCCCCTCACATGTAAAATGTTTCATGATGACTCTCATCAAGGGCGCATATCTCTATAGAAAATGTGAAAAGGGAAAAATAGATTTACAGTTAGCCTGGTATCTAGGTTTCAAGAAAGGTTGATAATGGCTCAGGTCCAAATTTTCCTGCTTGAACCACTTTTCTCCCATACTAGGTATCCTAATGGCCATAACTATGGTATTGGTGGATAGCTCAAAGTTTACCCTTGCTAGATTTACTTGATGGTCATGGAGTTTAAGGATAAAAATCCTGGTCAACTCAGGGTGACTTTGGACCCGTTGTACCCTTTCACAGAAGCCAAAACAACCCACATTTTGAAAATAGGAAACTATCATAGGAGAGGACATCAACTATTTAGTGTTCAGTGGCTCAAATATATTCGCTCTTCCACTCTTGCATTGCTGTCTTCTAGGCCCTTGGCCTCCCTCACCACTGTCACTATTACCTTCCCTTGACATTTTTTTTATTTACTGTTGCCTTGAAGGAAAAACCCTAATTCTGCTTTGTGAAATTGATGGAAATTTCTAGGTTTTATTCCTCTAATTCAATGACAAGAAATTTGAAAATGAAGTGGAGCTATTTTTTCTTACCCTTGAAAGGTGTTAGGAAACCCTTGGAAGTGATTTTTTAGGAGTTTTTAAGAAAATTATGGTCTTGGATTGATGCATAGGCCCTCCTGGCCAAATGAGTAGCACAGGGGCCACTCGGTTCACTGCACGAGCTGTCGGGTCGGCCAAGGGCCGAATGCGTAGCTCATGGGCAGGGCTGAACGGTTGAACGTGCAATGCATTCACTGTTGAACACGTCGTTGGCGGGGCTGCACGCTAGTTCTGTCGAGCGAGTAGAACAACTGAGGCACAGGCTTGTCGGGTGAGTAAAACAACTGAGGCACGGTCTTGTCGAGAAGACTTCGTGCATAATTGAATGTGTAGCACATGGGCCTATCGGGCCTCTGGTGAACGCGTAGCGAACAGGAAAGATAGTCGGGCAGTCGGGCGAAGTTTTGTGCAGCAGAGGAAATAGTCGGGCGAGTTTGCATGCCAGTTCTGGGCAGAATCTTTTGGGTCTATACGACAGTGAATGCGTAGCATGAAATCATAGGCACGCAGTGAACAGTTAGGATTTATACAGCTGGAAGCCTCCAGGAGCATAGCAGGGGTTTCCAAGAGCGTAGCATAGGGGAAATTTTGCCCGAACTTGCCAGGAATCCACAAATTTTGCTCGGAGTGTTTCTTTGATGATTTTGTGAACACAAAGTGAGTTGCTGAAGAGTGGAAAAGGGTCTTTATAGGTGATAACTTTAGATTGAAAAACCCACTTTGCTAATGTTTTCACTCTTTCTTACTTTTTACTGATATTTGTTTGTCTTTTTGTTTTTGCTGTAGGTGAATAGATGATGGATTTAGCCTTTTGCTACCTCCTTTGTACCTTTCAACTCAACCATTGGTCTCTTCTTACTAATCATTTGTCATGATAAAATACCTCTTTGACAAGCATTATGACATTAAAAATCATGTTTATTACCTTCTTTCACCTTTTATTCTGCAGGTGTCTAAGTTTATGTTTTAAAACTTGCCCATGGACACTTTTCACCTCCTTGTTCTGCAGATGTTGTTTGAGTGTCAAGACTTATTTTCCTTGGGTGATCCATGTTCTTGAACCTTTTTCACTTTAGCAGGTGTTATGAAACCTTGAAGTGACTTTTCTCCTTTGATTCTTGAAAATGACGTAATCACTTTGATAATTTTAGGCCTCCACATAGTGGTAGCATCCTCACAACTTTTCATATTTACCTTGGAGCTTATACCATGGTCTTCTATCCTTTAATATACTGAATGTAAATGGCTGAGATGAGAACTTGCCCCTCCTTTATGAGTCTTGCTGCATTGGGCTTTTTTTTGGCATACTGTTGACCCAATTAGGCGTAAAAACCTTGATTCTCCTTTAGGCTTAGTGCTCCCTATTTTTCTTTAGATACTCTTCAGTTACCCTATAAATTTCCTTTGTTGATTTACTTCATGGCATTCCTATAGAAATGTCAATCACAGTTACTTTTTGCATAACTTTGAAATTTACCAAATAGCCTTATTTGGAGATCCTTTGATTTTTCTTGGGAAATCATGTTTTTCTCTTATTTTTCATTTGAAACAGGTCTTAGTATAAGAATAATAGAGCTTGAAAAACCAATGAAGATCCTACAACTTGGGGAAAGCCTAATGATCTAGTGGTAGGGTTTTAACTTGGTCGTTGATTGAAAGTAGGATTGGGATCTTAACAGTGTAAAAACGGAGCTTTTTGACCAATGGGTGTATTTTAATATATAGAAATGGATGTACTTAATTCATCTAAAGAGCTCATAGAAGTATCTTTGAGACCATACCATTTTGAGGAACCTGATGAACATGGGAAAGGATAGGTTGATTGATAACCCTAGATGAAAGTGAAGTAGTGGGGTAAAGTAAAAACAGAGGGTTGGGGTGATAGGTGGGAAAAACAAACTAGATGAGTGGCATAAGCCCAGGAGGGGCCCTTTAGGAGTGATAATTTAAACAGGGAATGGCAGAGTAGTAAAATAGTGAAAATTTTCTTTTAAGGATAATGAAGCCAGTGAGACTTCTAAAACTCACAATATTCATGAATTTTGTTTTTAGAAATCTAGGATTGATATTTAGTCATTTTCAAATAGTAAAAATTACTAATGACTAATAGGTTGTAGAAGACCTAGGGTCTTAATTGTCTCAACTTTATTTTGCTGAAAAACCAAACATTCTGCCACAAACTTTTGGATATCAGATTTAAGGCCATCCCAAAAAATTCTTTCTTCACCCTATGGTAATTTTTAAAAATCCTGAGTGTCCTCTTATACGATAAGTTTGCAATTCGAAAATAATATTTTGTTTTAGTTGGGAATTCTTGCAAATATATAATCGATATTTGTACCATAAGGAACCATTTTTCCAACTAAATGTATCAGATGTAGTAGGATCTTGCTACAAATTTTGAATGAGTGTCCACACTTCTTCGTCCTTCTTCCATTCATCCCTTGCTTCAGTTATCCAATATTGTTGGATAATAGAAATGACACAAAGCAATGCTTCCACCTTTTAATCCTTTCTTGAGAGTGCATTTGAAACAACATTTAGCTTCCCTTTTTTGTAGATGATTTCAAAGTCATAACCCAACATCTTTGTGACCCATTTTTTCTGCTCTTCTGAAGATAATCTTTGTTCCAAAAAGTGCTTAAGATTATCATGATCAATTTCTATCTTGAAGTGTCTTCCCATTAGGTAAGGTTGCCATTTCTTTAGTTCATGTAGTATTGCCAACATTTCCTTCTCATAAATAGCTTTATTTAAATACTTTCCTTTGATTGGACAAGTTTCAGAAGCAATGGGTCTTCCTGCTTGCAATAAAACAACACCAATTCCATTTCTAGAGGCATCACATTCCACAATAAAAAAATTTGTGAAGTCTGACGTAGCTAAGACTAGTGTTAGGCACATTGCCTCTTTAATATGTTCAAAGGACTTAGTTGCTTCAAGAGTCCATGAAAATTCATCTTTCTTCAATAATGTTGTTAGAGGTGCTGCTATTCTCCCATAATTCTTAACACACTTGCGAAAATAGCCATTTAACCCGAGAAATCCTGAAAACTTCTTTATGGTTGTGGGGACTTTCCATTCCTTAATGGCTTTAATTTTATTAGCGTCTACCTTAACACCCTCGTGAGATACAATATGACCCAGATGTTGCACCTCTTGTACTCCAAAGAAAAATTTGGATGTTTTTGCATATAATTTTTTCTCATCCAATAGTTTGAGCACCCTATCAACATGTTGAACATGATCCTTCCAAGACCTGCTGTAGATTAGTATGTCATCAAAAAATACTAGCACAAATTTTCTAAGGAAGGGCTCGAAAATGGAATTCATCAACCCTTGAAATGTAGAAGGTGCATTGGTAAGGCCAAAAGGCATGACCAAAATTTCTTAATGACCCTCATGTGTTCAAATTTTTTTTTTCGAAATATCTTCAGTCTTCATTCAAATTTGATGATATCCTGAATGGAGATCCAACTTGGTAAACTAAATAGCTCCATGTAATTCATCCAATAATTCATAAATAATAGAAATGGGAAATTTATCTTTAATAGTGAGCTTATTGAGCTCCCTATAATCCAGATACAGGTGCCATGATCCATCCTTCTTGTGCACCAATACTACTAGAGTAGAGAAATAACTTTGACTAGGTTGAATTATACCAGCCTCTATCATTTATGCAATCATATGTTCAATTTCGCTCTTTGGAAATAAGGATATCTGTAAGGCCTGATGTTTGGATGAAAACTTCCTGGAATCAAATGAATAACATGATCATGATCAAAAATAGGTGGGAGTCCTTTGGGAGTTTCAAACACCTTGGAATGATTGTCCAAGACTTTTTGGAGATCTGTAGAAATAGATGATTTTGGTGTTGGAACTTTTAGTGAGAATAATTGTGTAAATACACCTCTTTTTTCTTTCTTCAGAAGCTTTGTCATGACATTAGAGATTATTATATTTCCCTACTTCCCTGCAATACCCCATAATACAATTTCCTTTCCTTTAGAAAAAAAATTCAAGAAAAGTTCTTGAAAATTAAAAGCTATTGTCCCCAAAGATTGTAAGCATTGTACTCCTATTACAACATCAACACCTCCCATTGGAATGGAAAGCATTGGAATATTAAATACATATTCCCCCATGGTTAGCATGATATTATGGAATTTTCCAGAGCAATTTATAGTTCCTCTATTTGCAACCATCACTTGACATTCTGGTGCTAGGTATAGGAAACAATTCAATTCCTTGGCTACTTTACAATGAATAAAATTATGGGTACTACCTTAATCAATCAACACTATTACCTTTTTCTTCTTGATATTTCCTTCTATCTTGAGATTTTGAGGAGTGGTAATTCTTTCCAATGCATTACACGAGTTGGTCGGACTCATTTCTTCTTCTTCTAGGGTTGGTTCCTGGTGTATATCCTCTTCTTTTGAAGTTTCTTGTTCATTTTCTTCCTCCTCTTCACAATCTATGTAAAATAATTTCTTCTTAGCACACTTATGACCTTTAGTGTATTTGCTATCACAACTGTAGCAAATCCCTAATGCTCTTTTTTCTTCCAATTGTTGTGGTATCAACCTTGTAGGTTGTGGAAGTCTAGGAGTAGCAACACTTATATCTTTATAGATGTGAGTGGTAGGCTTCCTTGTTGCCATAATTTTTCATTCAATTTTTCTTGCCGACCTAAATGCCTTATTTAATGAATCAGGTTCCCAAATGCGAACTTCATGTTGGATGTTATCCTTTAAAGTCCCTATGAAGACATCAATCCTATGTTCCTCTGGAATATCAGTTACCCTTATATTCAATTTTTTGAAGTCCACAATATGCTCCCCTGACAAACCCTTTTGTTTGAGATTTATCAATTGGCTAAAGAAGGTGTTTCTCTTTGTATCCTCATAATGTGCTATCATTTCCTCCGTAAAAATTGACAAAGTGACAATTCTTTTCCTATAGAAAATCCATCGATACAATACAAATGTATTTTTTTCTAAATGTAAAGTTGTAATGCGTACCTTTTATGTGTTTTGCACATTATTGAGATCAAAATATTGCTCCATATATAGTATCCATGTTACGGGACCCTTGCCATCAAACGTCCTCATATCCATATTTGGAATATGGTGGTTCTTCCATCCAACATTAGAGTTTATGAAATCATGATTAACATTTATTTGTTTTCATTATGAGTTTCCTCTACTTATTTTCGCCATTAGGAAACATTTCTTGTATCAACTTTGTCAAACCTTCCATGTCTGATTTTAGATCATTCTTCACGTTTTCCATGTTGTCTTTCATTTTTTCTTCGATGTCATCCATCTTAGCTTCCATGCTAGCTTCCATTCCTTTCTTCAAACCATCCATATTAGCTTACATGCCCTTCTTCAAACCATCCATCTTAGCTTCCATGCCTTTCTTCAAAACATCCATTCATTTTTTGTTGCTCTTTGCGAGAGCAAACTTTGGTGCACTTGCTCTTTTATTTTTGATATATCATGTTGCACTTCTTCATCTTCATGAGTCATAGTAGAGTATTCTAAGGCTTTAATGGGTGTTGAATTTCTTTTAGGGTACATTTTAGAACCCAATATTGATATCTATGCTTGAATATGCTCTTGGAATCAATTCAAACTAATTTTTCAAACAAGACTTTTGCAATTTGAAAAAAAATACACACCTTTTTCTTGCATTTGAGGAGCTCGATATTGAAACTGGATTATATCTGTGATTTCAGATTTTCAATATCTAAAATTTAGTCCTATAGTAGCCCTCTGAATATTATCTCTAATGCTACAGTTCAGACTTGATTTGGATTCTTCAGGAAAAATTTATGCTCAATATCCCAGAATGACCTAATTATGTTCTGGTTCAATATAGAGAATTTGTACAGTGTTCCACATGTCACTATTTCCTCCTTCATTTGTGAAATTGATACATAGGAAACTAAAGTCTATGTACTTGCAGCCACTTTTTATAGAATTCAAATCCGATGCTCAGAGAGAGAGAGATTTATGATGATTTTTCCACGGTCACCTATTTAAGATGAAATTTGGGAGCCTGAAAAAACCCTAACTTACATAGATCATATCTCTGAAAACATTGTGAACCAAGATCTAAAATTTTTTCACGACATTCCTCAGGATTTCAACTTCGCTCTGTCAAAATTTCAGCTTCTAAAACTTTGTAGAAACAAAAGTATAGTGAAAATACCATGATGAATTGTTTAGGTGAAATTTGGGAGCCTGAAAAAACACTAACTTCCACAGATGATATCTCCGAAAATTTTGCGAACCAAGATCTGAATTTTTTACATGATGTTCCTCAGAATTTCAGCTTCGATCTATAAAAATTTCAGCTTTTGAACCTTCGTAGAAAAAAAAGTTATAGCTAAAATTCCATGATGACCTGTTTGAAGTAGTGAAACCCTATAATCCGAAGCTCTGATACCAAATGTTATGAAACCATCTCCAAAGATAGAATAAAAGAGAGATCAACACCTTAGAAATAATCCACTTCGAGGGGGAAGCCTCCCTTACATTACATAAATGAACAATTATTTGATGATACAAATGAAAAAACCTCCTTCTATATATAGGAGTCCATGGTGTCACAATATAATCCTAGTTGACCTAACAATAATAATGTAAGGGCAGAATAATAACAATACTGGAGTTACAGGGGTAAAACAATAACAATAAGAGGGTTACACTAACAATAATAGGGGACTATAATAGTAATACAGAGACCTAACAATCTCATTGACGAGCTACCAATGAGGTATGATGTGAATTTATTTCAATTTATTTTGAATTTAATGCTATTTATGTGATTGGTAGAGGAAGCACTGAAATGATTGGTTGGGTGGTTGAAACTCATTGCAAGCATTAACAACAACAAAAAAAGGAATTGAAACAAGTAGTAGTATATTGGTAAAGAACTTCAGGAGAAGGTCCATTGAGGGGATCTAGTACCGAATAGTGTCAATTTATTTGCATGAGCATGCTAAGACCAGTATGATGATTTTGAGGTGGGTATATGCCTTGGTTTTATGAAATTTTGATGCAACGAAGCCTTGCTAAAGGATCGATCTCCCGAGATAGGGGGATGTCAAGGAACTTGGAAGTTGAGTGATTGTATGGAAGGGGATTACCATATTTCTCGAGGGACTGTGTAGCAGAGAAGGGAAGGTTGGGGATGGATTTTTATGGTCATCAAGATTTCCATATGGAATCAGATGCACATTGTGAGTTTTTCCTAGAATAGTGAGCCAATAATTTTTCACTGAGAGGACAAGTGGCATAGGATTGTAGTGCTAAACAATGGATGCAGTGTTGAATTTGGCAGTGGATTCTCAAATTCCTAGGAATGAAGTGAATCATGGAACTACTTTGAGGGTGGAGGTGTGAGCCTCTGGGTTCCCTTGTTGCGGATGTAGGCATCATACCCTTATATTTGTTGGTTGAGAAAATGTGCATGCATATATTATTGTAAATACCGTAACAAGTTGTGTTATAAAGCTCCAGTAAACAATATGATTGTCATTTTTTCAGTAGGATGTCATTGTAAATACTTCAATGATATGTGTTATAAATCTCCATGGGAAGTATGTTTTTCTTTAAACAATCTTGATGGATATAGGTGTCATTGAACATTGAGGACAGTGTTCCCCCGAGGGAGAGGGTTCTGTAACAACCCTAGTGAAAATTCCGTGTAATAAAAGTTAATAAAGGAAAAAATAATGGCCACCTTTGATTGCAAACTTATTCCAAGCTTAATTTTTGGAAAAACATCCTAGTGGGTGTTCATTTCAGTTCTTATGGCTAAGAAAATTGGAAAAGGCCATGCGAAAGGATTTGGAAAGGAAAAGAGGCATGATTGGCATTTTATTTATGAAAATAAAAGAAAATAAGAGAAAAGGAAGGTCAAAGTTCCCAAGTTGCATGTGAGGAGGAAAATGAAGGAAAATAATGGAAAATGAAGAACCTCATTGATAAAAAGGCTTCTGAGGATTAGTTGACAAGCTTTTTCTCAAACCTTTTTTAGTTCAATTTTGGAGCTCTCTCATTATTCTCTCTATCTGTCTGTCTGTGTATCTCTCACTCTTGGACACTTAGAGTTTTCTTGGATCACTTTTGCATTGGATCAAGAAATGAAAAGAAGGCTAGAGGAAGGAAGGAGAAAGCAAGGACGAGCAAGATCAAGCAGCTACAATATGATTATTTGTAGGTATCGATTTCCATGTGTGATTTCTTTGCTATATTTTTCATGCATGTGGTACTGCATGGTACTGCATGTGGTTTTGGTTGAGATGGATTTCTGGATGGATTTGAAGCTGAGTGAGGTGGATCTCTGAATGAAAGAACACGTGGCCTAGTAACCCCTGAACTTGATTGTGGGTTGTGGTAAATATGGATGGTGTGTTACCTCGGTGGGCCTAGGAATCCTCGACTGATGAATGATGGGATATATGGTAAAGCCTAGAAGTGGTGCTCTCCATCAAGCCTAGGAATCCTGGGTTGAGATATACGGTAAATCCTGGAAATTGGTTCTCAGTTTAGGGTCTAGTGATTTAGTCTGGATTGCAGTAAATCCTGAGAGACTAGGAGACAAGAAAATTCCTCATGGTGTAGGTGGAGAAATATGGTGGAATCCATGCTAGTTTTGGCCTAGTGATCTGGTGGAGATCATGGTAAATCCTATTATTACATGTTTATTATTTTTTCCTAGTGATCTAGGATAGATCGCAGTAAATATTGGTTTCTATTGATGAGGGTGAGGTGGTATAGCCTTAGGATGCCCTAGTTGGTTATTTCGGTATGAGTCCCACTTTCATGCTTGGAATATGGCACGGGGGTGATTGACTAAAGATATATTTGTCTTAGACAATCTATGGTTAGGTGGAACGTGGTAGTCCCATCCCGGGTTGGATTTTGCATTCATTAATAAGAGATTCTCTCCTTGAAATCTTATGTGTAAATGTATTGGTTTATATATGGATTCTATGGATGACGTATCCTTGATATTTATGTTGTTATTATGTTGGTTATAAGCATACGTTATGACAATGATGATGTATGGCTCTCCTCATGTTTTTATTTGTAAATTAATGATGTATCTATGACCTAATAGATGATAATGCAACTAATGATATAAGGGAAAAATGCTTTTTAGTGATTCTTAGATAAGTATGAGACCCCTATGCTCAAATCTGTTGTTTAAACCTGTAGATTACATAATTGTGGCATGTTTGACTAGATTATTGTCATGGCTAGTAGGGGTCCATTCAATTCCTTGTCAATTTATATGGTAATGTATCATCGTTACGCTATTATATTTCATTTATGAACTTGTCATTGAATTCTAGGCAGTGACCTGGGCTCTGGGCCTGAAAATTGGCTCAAGTATTGTGGACGTTGGAATAGGTCTATGGGAAAAATTCCTTAGGCGCACGTAACCCTATGCTATGGGAGCATCCAGAGCCTCCTAGACGCACCCATGCATATATTATGGGAGATTGCAGGGGTTTAAAGGTCAAAAACCTCAGTGGGACCCAAGGTTTGGATACCTGAGTGGTTGAGTTGGCTCCTGGGAGTTATGTTGCTAATATGGAAGTTCTGTCTGATGTGTTTTTGTCAATTCTACTTCCTTAAGGTCACCTAGGAGGTTGAATTAGATCATATTAGCCTCTTGTCATATGTTTACCCCGACTTGCTGATTACTTGAGTAGATATGGGAGAAGGGTGTTACACACTTACCTAATATAATCGGTCCACTAGGGTAGATAGGTGATGAATAGTTACTATGATATGATTCAACTCCCGAAGTACACTTAGGAAAGGGGAATCGACAAAGTAAAACCAAAATGACATTACTCAAGAGATATAGGACCCCCAGCGGCTAATTAGCCACTTCAGGTGCCCAACCCCCAAGTTAGCTTGCTTTCTAACTGAACTAGACCACCAGTTACCCCCATGAAAATCCCTCCATGTGACTATAACCTTCCATTCACTCCCACAACAAGGCCTCCATGTTAGTGTAGTATTTTTTAAGCAATTATGTGTCAGCGACACCGAAATATAAACCACTTTTTCAGGGCTAGGACTCAGGCATCTACCTAGAAATTGATGAAATTATCAGAAATGATAAATAAAAAGAAGACAAGGCCTATAATGAAAATTTTGAACAAGGACAACTGACTCATCCTAACCATGATAGGCATTTTGTCAAGCACATCATGAACATGTACTGTACATGTCATAAAAACACATATGAACATAGGGGTCTCATACTTATCTGAGATTTGTCAAAAAGGTATTATGCCCTATTTGCATTACCATCTATTAGGTCATCAATTCATTAAAATTTCAACTACTACTAACCAATACATGATGACAGCCTTAAATCAATACTGCCATAAAACCATACTTCTAACCAACATATAGCCATATAAATAACAATAATAGAGAAACCATCATAGACACATAATAAAAAGGACATTTACACAATGAACATAAGAGGAAAAGAGCTGTTATTAACATATGAAAAGCCAACCAAGTATGGGACATCCATGTACCACCCGACCATGGATTGGGTTGAACCAAATATTTCTTTCAGCCAATCAAGCCTGTGCCATGTTCCAAGCATGAATGTGGGATCTCATGGAATAAAACAAGAAAAAAAACTAGGTATTTCATAGGCCAAACCACGTCAACCCTCAACCAATGATTCCACCTCATGTTCAGGCATCACTAACCATCACCATATTAGTCTCCATCCAAGTTGTCTAAGGCTCTAGAGATTTTGTTCCAACCTAGATTCCAGGACTAGTAACTCAACCCACAACTGCCACTAGGCTCTAAATCTAATTGTACAACCAAGGTTTATAGGACTAATAGCTCAACCCACCAAGGGCTCCAATTTTTTTTTCCACCAAGGCTTCTAGGACTAGTAACTCATTCCATGTTATCACAGGGCTTCCACAACGTTTGTCTAACCAATGCTCTAGGAGCTAATAACTCAACCCAGAGCCATAAGGAACATGAGCACCAACTAGAACACAAAAGGGAAAACCCTCAACACCATGTCTATCCAGGAAAGGGAAAGGATATAAAAAACCATTTTTAATCCAAACGATCATCCATGTCAATGACAGATCATAACCAAATAATCACATTCATATGCCATGCATGTCAAAACTAGCAAGGAAATTATACATTAGACTCGGTACCTACAATAAAAGCCTGTTTTAGTTGTTGATCTCGATGTCCTCTTGCACTTCCCTACTTTTCCTTTGACTTATTCTCCAAATCCTGAGTATGCCACAATGCTCCAAGATTGATACAAGGAAACTCTAAGTGTGCAAGAGTATGAAAGAGAGAGAATAAAATAGAGAGCTCCAAGCTAAAACTCACAAAATGTGTGAACTGATCCTTAGAAGCCTTTTTATCACTGAAGCCTCTATTTTCTTCAATTTTCCATTATTTTTCCTTCATTTTCCTCCTCACATGTAACCTGTGACCTTTCACCTTACATTTCTCCTATTTTCCATTATTTTCATAAATAAGATGCCAATAAATGCCTCATGCTTTTCCAAATCCTTTTCCATTACCTTTTCAAATTTCCATAGCCATAAACTAATCACAAGTGATCCCATCATTATGTTTTTTCCCAACATTCAGCTTGGAATAGTGTCCAATGACCTTGTTTATTATTTTTCCTTTATTAACTTTATCACATGGAATTTTAACCCAAGGCTATTACAGACACACCCCCCTTAGGGGAATATCGTCCTCGGTGTTCAATGACACTTACAACCAACAAGGTCATCTAAACCTAAACATACTGCCCATGGATATTTATAACATATCTCATTGCATTATTTACAATGAAAAAGTTGTTGAAAGTCAAACCAATAAGACAAACATAACACTTATTGGAGATTTATAACACAACTTGTAGTAGTATTTATAATTACAACCATATATAAATATGTACGTATACCAAAACTCATTTTCCTCCGCTGGTAAACAATGAAGGATACATAACAAACTTCTGATCAACCATCTCCTATGTATCTTCAGTGGGCGCAAAGTGCTTCCACTGCAATTTAACCTTCTTAATTGCTCAGTTCTGGAGCATGAGAATATTTCTCTGCAAAATGAATTGAGCTTCTGACTGGAATTATCCTTTTGGTTTCATCTGCAATACAAACTAGTCAATCACATTTTCAACATCCTTATCATACTTTTTAAGTACCAAAACATGGAAAATATCATGGATTTTCACTGCCAGAGGCTATTAGTGTAAATATTTTGGAAAAGTGTACTAAAAATTATTCACTTAAGTCACTAGTGACAACTCATCCTAACAACATAAAATGGTTGCTTCTATGCTTCAGATCTGCAATAAAACATGATAAAAATATGCAATAAAATATCTGATGCAATTCCAAAACATATAGAAGTAGTAAAGAAAAGTGCGGTAACCTAATAGAAGGACTTTAAACGTTAAATAATATTCCATTAAAAACACCTGGTGAGTTTACAACATAGTTTTGTAGATTCCCCTCTGTGGCATGGGTCATTTTGATGTCCTTGTGATTCAATGATCTGTTTCTCTCTCTCAATATGAAGAATACCCAAAATAAATATGAAAATAAAGTGGGAGCTCAAATGTCATAAGATGATAATGGTGAAGAGGATACTTATCATGGTGAAGAATGAATATAAACCCTATTATTTATAACAAAGTGTTGAGCTAAATTAGGAATTGGAAATAATAAAATATTATTGACCAAATCAAAATATAACAATTAAGAATACTTTATTATATTTTGGATAAGGAAAAGATATTCAAACTGGTCAAATATATTTATTTAGAAAATGGTTTAAGCAATTAACAAATAAAATGATTTATCAATTACTTTGTGAGAATTAAAAAGGTGTGAATTTGAAATAATTATTAAATAATGGTTTAACAATTAGTCCAAAAATAAGAATAAGGAATAATAAATAAATAGTGATCTATTTAATTGTTCCAAGGTGATTTAGTCAAATGTGACAAGGAATAATTATCAAATAATTATTTAATAATTATTCCTAGAGAATATTAAATAAATGTTAATTTATTTAAATATACTTATGGTTTCTTTTTAAAATTTTAATCAGAAATAATTTAATAAAAATGGTTTAATAAATTATTTCCTATGGTGAAAATGATTTTAATATGGTAAAATTAATCCTACATGGTGTATTTTGATCCACCTAGTTAGAAATGGCAAGATGATAATTTTTTAGATGATAATAAATTCCCCCCCAACATACAACCATCATGATAAAATCGTATGACCAAAATTTGTTGTAGGTTACACTTCCATGAGACACGAAAGGGGATTCAGAGAGAGAGAGAGAGAGAGAGAGAGAGAGAGATGAAGAAATGCAAGGAGGGAAAAAGAAATGGAGGGGGCGAGACCTACTAAACTAATATAAGTCTCCTTTTATTTTAGAGTACATGATATCAAATGAGGCGGGGAGGCATATCCATACATGTCAAGATAACTGAGTACAAATAGTAATGATGTTCCTAGTAATGTGGGACTGATCTGAAAAGTACATGATACATGATATGTTGGAATCAATGGGCCAGGAAGTGATACAATGAGTCCCATATATATAATGTGCCTGGGATGATAGAGGTCAAGACTGAATAATATTTGATGATTTGACTACATGAGACATAATTCTCTTCAAGCAGACATGGTGAGCAGGGGGGATAACAACTAGAGAGGCCATGCAAAACAGGAAATGGATCTAAATATTTGAATGGATCATCTAAAGGAGACATGCATGTTGTAGGCGCTTCAAGCTGCTGAAACCAAACTGATCAAATATGTGGAATTTCATCTGAGGTTGCATCATGATATACTAAAATCTGAGCATGTGGGGGGCTACTTGAAGGGCCACCCCATCATGAGGTTTGGAACAACTCACACACAACTAGGAAATATTTGTACAATCTACTATATCACTAGACCATCAAGTGTACAATTCTTGATCGTGTGATAATGAGCCGGAGTCAAGAACACGAGAAATAATCAAGTAAAATGAAAATGATGATTCCCTTCGCTTGATGTGAGGCACTGAACAATGATGAAAGATGGAACCAAGGTACACCTCCCTCTAGACCACTCTCCTAGAATAAATGTGTTGAATTCGAAAAAAGAGGGCCTGCTAGAGGTGAGGGAATGAAGATTCCTCAACAAGGGAAAGAGGTTCATAATAATGTGGCTGATGGATTGACACTAGGGATGATGATATACGTACACAAGATGACAGGTAGACTGACTACTTCCCTTTTCAGAGAATGATATGCATGTTTGACCTAGCAATGACTGACTCGATTCCAAAGGGGATGGTAAATTACTCAGATGAAGGATTTTAAAAGACAAAGTAGTATAGATGGAGGCCAAATATGAGAAAATGGGATGAATGGAACACAAATATGGGTGAAACAATGTAACTATAATTAATGGGACTCAGAATAGAATCCATGGATGCAAGTGTTGGAAATATGATGCAGAGTGTTGTCCTTGATGGCAACCCACTGAATGAAGATGAAGACATGTGACTGTTGACATGTGTTGTCCTTGATGGAAAACTACCTGATGAAGTTATTCTTGACCTAATGAACTTGGTAAACGATGTAAATATGATATGAAATGATGTTAATTAGCAACATGATGCTAAGTGTTGTCATTGAATGGCAACCAACTTGATGAAGAAGATGGCAACTTACTTGATGAAGTTGTGCTTGATAGAATATGTTCTTCATGAAGTAAATCTGATGTATCTGCAGTGTGTACAGAAGGGAATGAAGAAAGGAATTCAGCATGTGCTAGATCTATGATGAAAAGAGTATGTCTCAAGGCATACGCGGATCTGTCTAAGGGAAGTCGCGTATGCACGCGAGAAACAACGTTCCAAGTCGCGTATGGGCAAAAGCGCTCATAAAGTGGGAAACCAGGGGTAACCACCATGGTATTGACCCATTGTATTGGGTAATGATTCGTCTAAATGACCCCGTCCAGGAATACCATCGGAAGTAATGTAGTTTTGGGCTCATGGTATTGTTTTGGCTCATGGTATTGAAAAAGGGGCTCATGGTATTGAAAAAGGGTAAACCTATATAAAGAGAAGAAATTCATTATGCAAATCATGAGTGTGAGTGCAAGATGTCTGAGCTTGAATGAATACTTCTCTGTGAAGTATATCTGTATGGAAAGGGTAAAGGTTTGATGATAGATCTGAATCTATGATGCACCTATGAAGAAATGATGAAGCGGGATATCTAGATCTGAAATGTATTTGTATCTACTAGATATGTTTATGGAGTGATTAGATCTGTGATGAGGCGAACATCTGTCTGAAGTAAAGGGTTGAATCTGAACAGAATATCTGATCTGAAGAAGTATGCTGCTCTGTAATGATTGAAGATCTATACGCTACTTCGCCGCGGAGGAAGCGCGTATATACGCAGATTCGATGAAGTGAAAGCGCGTATGCGCAATAAAATATACACTGAGGTATACGCTGGTTGATGTGGACGGAAGCGCGTATATACGCGACATCAGTGAAGGGAAAGCGCGTATGCAAACTAGGGTTTGCTGAAGCAAGGGGTATGAAATATCTGATCTGTTCTGTTGTGTTTCTGCTATCTGATCTGTGTTGATAAGTATCTGTTGGTGATGTATGTTTGTGCTTAAAAGTATGGAAAGGGTCCAGTCTGAAAATATGATGAAACGTGGCCTACAAGTATTGTTCTATTGAAGTTGTTGGATCCAGTGTGAAAATTGATGAAACGTGGTCCAAGGTGGTGCTAGGTTGTAGCCTTCGGTTAGGGGGTGTAGCTCCCTTCAATTGAAGTGATGGCAGAGATCAGTGCATTAGCTCCCTTCCCGGGTGAGAGGTGGTAAACGAAATCGGGGTCATAGCTCCCTTCCGAGGAGAGAGGCCCCAGAGTAAACGAGATCGGGGGGTTGGAGCTCCCTTCCAGGAGAGGCTGGTAAACGAGCGCAGGTGGGTGCCTGCGTGCTGGTCAAGTCTGCGCCAGCACATATGTTGTAAGACGTTTTCTCTATAATAAAATATTGAAGGCTGAGCAACTGCAGCGGTGGTTTTCTCCCGATTTGGGTTTCCACCTAAAAATCCTGGTGTTCATGTGTGATGCTTTGTGTGATGGTTTATTCTGTTCTTACTGCACATGTTTATTGTTTATAGAACATCTAATGAATGAATGATGGAATGATATAAGTGAAGAACTAATGGCATAATTAGATCTCTATGTATACGCGAGTTTTATGAAGGATATCTGCGTGTATACGCTACTTGGCTTCAGCAAAGTAGCGTATGGGTTTTAAGGAATGAAAAAGTAAAAAGTTTTGAATATGCAGTAAATACTGATTCACCCCCCCCTCTCAGTATTTTTCCCAACAATTGGTATCAGAGGGTGGTCCTTCTGTAGAAGCTTGATCGCTTGAAGGAGATCCGTCGCAATGGGAAAGAAGCAAAAGAAGAAGGTTACTCAAAGAAAGAAGAAGCCTCAGAAATCATGTATAGCAGAAATTGAAGGAGATGAAACAGGTATTGATCGTTTCTCTTGTATTTTACTTAACTGTATATGCAAAGGATATGATAGTGAAAGTGAAGATGAAGAAGATTCTGACCAAGCTCTACAAGTGCTCATGGCAAAGAAGCAAAAGAAGAAGGCTACTGAAAAGGAGATATCTCAAAAAACATGTGCAGCAGAAAATGAAAAAGATGAAACAGGTATTGATTGTTGTTCTTGTGATACACTTTCCTGTACATGCAATGGTGAAGATAGTCAAAGTAAAGTTTTGGATCTAAAGGAAGCTATCAAGAAAATTGAAGATCAACAAAGATCATTTAATAAAAGCGAAGCTATTTACAAAGAGATGATCTCTCAAATGAAAGATCAAATAGAGATGCTGAATGGACAGGTGGACAAGTATCAAAGGTTTCATACTTATGCATCCAATCGAATTAAAGAACTAGAAGCAGATCTTGAAAAATCAAGCAAGAAGAATGAAGGACTTGAAGTTGCAATCATCTCTCTGCAGGCAGATCTAGAAGCATCAAGTAAGAAAAATGAGGAACCTCTACAATCATTTGAAAAGGAAGGCCTTGAAGCAGAAATCATAACTCTCAAAGAAGATCTGGAAAAATCAAATAAGAAGAATGAAGAGCTAGAACAAACATGTGAAGAAAACGAAAATTGGTTGAAAGAAGAGATCCTAAATCTGAAGGATCAAGTAGAAGATGGAAGAAGAAAAAAAGAAAGCATGACAAAGCAATGTCAAGCCTTGGAGGTTGAGGTAAACATTCTCAAAGGTAAATTAGAAGAAAAGGTTAAAATTTTGAGGTTTCAAGATAGTACTAACACTTTGGACAATATTTTAAGTAATCAAAGGTCTCCTGCTATCAAACTTGGTCTTGGTTTCCATGAAACTATTAAAGGTGAATCTAGCTCACAAGGAAGTGCTAAAAATTCAGAGGATGTCAATGCAAAACCTGAAGTGTTGAAAGAAATAAAAGATCAACCAACAATCATGAATTCATTCAAGAACATTGAATGTTTTAAATGTCATAATTATGGGCATGTTGCAGCAAATTGCAGGAGCAGATCATTTCAGCCACAAACAAACAGGTTCTACTCAGAAAGGTACTCTAGTTTCTTCAGGGGATATTGTTTCTCATGTAACATGTATGGAAATAAAGCAGCTGATTGTAAAAGGAGGAAGATTAGAAATACTCATTATGATTCTTATGCTTATTTCTCTGGTCACATGAGGTGTTATTCTTGTAACAAGTATGGACATGTAGAAAAGGAATGCAGGTTGAACAGACATGAGAAATTGGATAACTTCTAGCACACAAATAGAAAGTTCAAACAAATCTGGAAAAAGATGGAGGACCGATCAGAAACGTAGGGAATTCTGACCCTATTGTAGTCATCCGCTTCTGAAGCTTACTTCTATGATTGACTGCAGGAATGATGTGAGATACATTATGAGATCTAGTAATGTATCATCACAAGGGGAGCAATGTATGATGTCTCTCATGGTTGGTTTGATTATTCTCGTTATATGTATCTCTGACAGAGCATCTGGTGTGAAGAAAAGACAGGAACAGAAGGTAAATTTGCAGGAGGAGATGAAGGTGTGAAATTTTCTATATTTCACTTTCCATACGCGGGTTCTATGAAACAAAGTCGCGTATACACGCGAGTTCCAGCTGACACAGCTGCGTATTCATTGATGATGAGAAAATTTATCTGATAGCTGAAGATCTGGAGCAGAGGTTCAGGGGGAGCATCAGTCTGACTGCTGATGATTGCACTGTTAGCATTATTCTGGTTATACTCATGATAATGAAATGATACATGGGTTCTTGTGTTGAAGATTATGGATGAAGCCTAGTTGCTTTATGATGAAGAGCATTCGTTGTTGAGATGAAAGTCTTATAACTCAGAGATGAGGACTGATCATGCAGAGATTGTTGCTGATGACTTGCTGTTGAAGGTGTTTCAGATTGCACAAGTTAAGGAAGAGCACTGGTTTAGGGGGAGTAGCAGGTTGAATACTAATGATTGCATTGTTGGCAATATGATTGCTTATTCTTTGGTCTTTGTGATACTCATGCTCAAATGATGATGACTTGGTACATGGATTATTATGATGAGATTTTGAGCCCTGGTTGCTGATAAGTATCTTTTGTGCTCACACATGGATGAGTTGGATGTCGGTTGATTCAGAAATAAGAAGAGATCATGCAGAGTATGTTACTATGGTTGAGATCCTTTGTCTACATATGTTACTTCATGTTAAATCTTGAATATCTTGATGATATTGGACCACATGGATGATTGCTTGACACTTATTTGAAGATGTTGTTATGGTATGATAATCTCTCTTGAAAAGATTGTATTAATGCTGCAAAGAGTTTGAAGACTTGGTCACTATTGTGCTACAACCATTGGATGACGCTTGAAGACACAACTACATTGTTCTATCTATCTGTAGTCCAGGGAAGCAGTCAAATATCTCAGAAAGAAGCTGAACACTGTCTTTTCCTCACAGAGGATCAGATCTGGTCAAAATATAGAAGATGGTAGTGGATACGCGGGTTTCCTGAAACACAGTCGCGTATATACGCGAGTTCATGCACAGAAAGCCGCGTATGTCTGATTCCTGACAAATTTTGCTTGGAGTCAGCTCTCTTCGGCACAACTGCAGTGCTGTTTGGTATCTCTGATACTGTTTGGTATCTCTGGTGGTGTTCCAGTTCTCATAGTTCTGTTTCTAATGTTTTGATAAAGATGCCTTGATGATTTGTTGGTGAAAGTGTTCAGGATGCACAAACTAAGGGGGAGCCTTAGTCATATGAAAAGGATGCTTGGATGCACAGTTTCAGGGGGAGCAGTGACATTGCTGAGTACAATGCATTGTTGGCATTATGGTGGTTCTGAAATATGTTCTCTTTCTTGAGGACTTTCTGGTGTTGGTCTTAAATGGTCATTTTTGTAATTTGTTGAAAAGGTCTTGTTGAGACCCATGATGTAAAATTGTAATATTCAGTCATGTAAGGACTTGTCAAATTTTGTAAACCCACTTGGTTGGGTAGCTGAGTTGAAATGTGTAAACCCACTTGGTTGGGTACTTGAGTCTCATATGTAAATCCACTTGGTTGGATATTTGATGTAAGTATGAGTATTTAGTGATAGGAAGTTCATAGAGTCATGTACCTCATTGAAAAATGTGTTTGAAGATTCAACATGAACTCAGGGGGAGCTTGGTCACTTCAGTATACATCAGATCCGCCCATTGCCCTTGATGTCAAAGGGGAGAGTGTGTTGGTTTGATCCGCCCGTTGCCCTTGGATGTCAAAGGGGGAGAGTGTGTTAGTTTTGATCCACTTGGTTTTGATACGCCCTTGCCCTTGATGTCAAGGGGGAGAGTGACATGGTGTTTGAATGCAGATAATGGTGTAAAAGAATTGGAAGTGACATGATGTCAATACACTTATCTGTTGTGGTAACCAAACACTATCGTGGTTACTTATCAAGTCCAAAGGGAGAGATTGTTGGAAATATGATGCAGAGTGTTGTCCTTGATGGCAACCCACTGAATGAAGATGAAGACATGAGATGGTTGGCATGTGTTGTCCTTGATGGCATTACACCTGATGAAGTTATTCTTAACTTGATGGACTTGGTAAATGATGTAAATCTGATATGAAATGATGTTAGTTAGCAACATGATGCTAAGTGTTGTCGTCGAATGGCAACCAACTTGATGAAGAAGATGGCAACTTACTTGATGAAGTTGTGCTTGATAGAATATGTTCTTGATGAAGTAAATCTGATGAATCTGCAGTATATACAGAAGGGAATGAAGAAAGGAATTCAACATGTGCTAGATCTATGATGAAAAGAGTATGTCTCAAGGCATACGCGGATCTGTCTAAGAGAAGCCGCGTATGCACGCGGGAAACAACGTTCCAAGTCGCGTATGGGAAAAAATGCTCATAAAGTGGGGCCCGTGGTATTGAACGCTCATGGTATTATTTTGGCTCATGGTATTGAAAAAGGGGCCCATGGTATTGAAGGCTCATGGTATTGTTTTGGCTCATGGTATTGAAAAAGGGGCCCGTGGTATTGAAAAAAGGGTAAACCTATATAAAGAAGAAATTCATTGTGTAAATCATGAGTGGGGGTGCAAGATGTCTGAGCTTGAATGAATACTTCTCTCTGAAGTATATCTAAATGGAAAGGGTTACAGTTGAATGATAGATCTAATTGCATGATGCACCAATGATGAAGAAGGGTATCTAAATCTAAAATGTACTTGTATTTGCTAGATCTATTTAGGGGATGATTAGATGCGCAGTGAGCGAACATACGTACGAAGCAGAGTTGAATACGAACTGAATGTACGGTCTAAAGAAGCTATCTTTGCTCTATGTGTTAGAATCTATACGCTAGTTCACGAAAGGAAGCGACGTATATCTGTGACTTGATGAAAGCAACATTGTGCTGTGTTAAAGTCAGCAGAAGTATCGTTGGTTGATGGATGAGCATGCCTTATACGCGACATCGGTGAAGTGAAAGCGCGTATGCAAACTAGGGTTTGCTAAAGCAAAGGGTATGAAATATCTGATCTGCTCTGCTGTGTTTCTGCTATCTAATCTGTGTTGATAAGTATCTGTTGGTGACGTATGTTTGTGCTTAAAAGTATGGAAAGGGTCCAGTGTGAAAATATGATGAAATGTGGCCTGCAAGTGGTGTTATATTGAAGTTGTTGGATACAGTGTGAAAATTGATGAAACGTGGTCCAAGGTGGTGCTGAGGGTTGTGGCCTTCAGCCAGGGGGTTGCAGCTCCCTTCCAGGAGAGGTTGGTAAACGAGATCAGGGGGTCGTAGCTCCCTTCCGGTGAAAGTGCAGTAGCACCTTTGGGGGTCGTAGCTCCCTTCCAGGAGAGGCTGGTAAATGAGTTAGGGGGTTGGAGCTCCCTTCCAGGAGAGGCTGGTAAACGAGCGCATGTGGGTGCCTGCGTGCTGGTCAAGTCTGCGCCAGCACATATGTTGTAATATGTTTTCTCTATAAAAATATTGAAGGCCGAGCAACCTGCTGGTTTTCTTCCGACTTGGGTTTCCACCTTAAATCCTGGTGTTCTTGTGTGATGCTTATGTGTGATGGTTTATTCTGTTATTACTGCACATGCTTACTATTATCTAATCATCAGAAGAATGAATGTTGCATAGATCTAAGTAAAGAATTAATGGCATAATAAGATCCCTGTATATACGCGAGTTTTATGAAGGATATCCGCGTGTATACGCTATTTGGCTTTAGGCAGTATGTATGGGTTTAGAGCATGAAAAAGTAAATGTTTCACATTTCAAAATATCGATTCAGCCCCCTCTCAAG